>QXTE01000048.1:6001909-6042443 GCA_003942145.1 Platysternon megacephalum
CACCCCCACCCTGAGCACCAAATGGGAGCTCCTGCACACACCCCCACACACATTCCCACCTGCACCCCTCGCACCAAAATGAGAGCTGCACAGGTAAGTGCCCCACACCCAAACCTCCTGCCCCAACCCTGAGCCCCCTCCCTCATTCTAGCTCCTGGCCAGACCCTTCACCCCCAGCCCTGTGCTCAGGGCACTCCCACCCTCAGCTCAGTGCAGAGAGAGGAAGAGAATGGGCCAGACCCAGGGAGAAGGTAGGTACCCACTGTATGTGGAGGGCCGGGACCCCAGACCAGCAGCGGGCTAAGCGGGTCCGGCAGCCGGGATCCCGGCTGGCAGGAGCCAGCGGATGGAACTCTTGAGTGGCGGTGGGCTGAGCCGCTCAGCCCACTGCCGGTCTGGGGTCCCAGCCTCCAGCTCCGCACAGCCCACTGCCGGTCTGGGGTTCTGGCTGCCGGACCCTTGCCAGCCGGGGTCCCGGCCGCAGGCCCCACTCAGCCCGCTGCCGGCCTNCACCCCCACCCTGAGCACCAAATGGGAGCTCCTGCACACACCCCCACACACATTCCCACCTGCACCCCTCGCACCAAAATGAGAGCTGCACAGGTAAGTGCCCCACACCCAAACCTCCTGCCCCAACCCTGAGCCCCCTCCCTCATTCTAGCTCCTGGCCAGACCCTTCACCCCCAGCCCTGTGCTCAGGGCACTCCCACCCTCAGCTCAGTGCAGAGAGAGGAAGAGAATGGGCCAGACCCAGGGAGAAGGTAGGTACCCACTGTATGTGGAGGGCCGGGACCCCAGACCAGCAGCGGGCTAAGCGGGTCCGGCAGCCGGGATCCCGGCTGGCAGGAGCCAGCGGATGGAACTCTTGAGTGGCAGTGGGTTGAGCCGCTCAGCCCACTGCTGGTCTGGGGTCCCAGCCTCCAGCTCCGCACAGCCCACTGCCGGTCTGGGGTTCTGGCTGTCGGACCCTTGCCAGCCGGGGTCCTGGCCGCAGGCCCCACTCAGCCCGCTGCCGGCCTAGGTGAACAGAACCCCAGACCAGCAGCGGGCCGGCGACGTAAGATCAACATTTTAATTTAATTTTAAATGAAGCTTCTTAAACATTTTGAAAACCTTGTTTATTTTACAATACAACACTAGTTTAGTTATATAATATATAGACTTATAGAGAGAGACCTTCTAAAAAACATTAAAATGTATTACGGGCACGCAAAACCTTAAATTAAAGTGAATAAATGAAGACTCGGCACACCACTTCTGAAAGGTTGCCGACCCCTGCAGTAAACTAATAACCTACTCATGTGTACGTTACTGCTGTATCTAAAAGTCTCTTAACTGTATTACCATCATACTCTATGGATCTCTACCTTTTGCATCCATATTTAATTTTGTCACCTCTTTGTTTTATTTTTGATTCTATGAACAAACAAATTGGTCCTAATTCAAAATATGAAAGCACCTACCTATTCACCTCTCTATATTCCAAGATGTTTCCAGTACAAGCAACCTCTGTTTTAGATATTCAAGGCAGTTCTTTATATCCCTCAAGCTAATGGTAACCTGAAAGTACCAGGATTTGTGGTTTCAGCTGCGACTTTTTAATAAAAGGGGAGGGGAAGATTTATTTGTGTCTTCTTGTAAGTGCATATAATTATGTCCTACAAACTGTTTTTTTCTCAGTAGATGAACTTGTCTCCTATTCATTTAATTCACTAAAAAGGCCTAGACCAGCAAGACGTTCTTATATAGGCCAATTTCACTTATCCGTAATAAAATAAAAGATTGTAGCTATGTATACAGAATATCTATTTCCAGTTTTTCTTTATGCCATTCAAATGCAATTCCTCCAGGAAGGCATAGGATAAACAACATTACAAGGCTTTTAAATACTTTTTGAAGTTGCAATATTTCAAACACAAAGTAGTTGTTTTTCTTTGTGCAACAGAAAATAATTAAAATAGGTGAGAAAAGAGCTCTGTGTTAGATAAATATATAATTCAGTTAAACTGGGTAAGTGATAAAAAGACTGCAAGTTCTTATTAATTCTTTGGCATTCTATAGCCTCATCTTTGTAACAGGAACAAAACTAACTGTATCCATCATTGGGAACCATCTGAGTAAAAAATAGTTCAAGTGAGACTTTATGAATTAGAGAACAAATTGACTTCACATGCCAGTGGTTTGTTACCATTCATTTCTAATCCAGAAAATCCAATCTCCCATGTCCCACTGCATTTCTTTAGAAAAAGGAATTGCCTTACTTGTCAGTTTCCTTTCTCCATGAATGAAATGTCAGCTGATCTTGTAACATATATTTTGGGTCTACTGTCAGTAATGGACAGAAGCTGTTAGACGTGTCAAGGCAAAAGGGGACCTGCTCACCAACTTCCTATCAGAGTTTGTTCTTCTAAAACAACAAATATGACAAATTAAGAAAATACTCATCACTCACATTTTTGACCCGGGGAGAGAACTCCAACTCTGCAGATAAAATTTAGCAGCTACAATCTAGCAAATAGAGGTTTTAAATGACCTCTGAAGTCATTACTAAATTCAATCAGATACCTACACCAGACAGTGCAGCAGATCAGGAGACATCCCATAGATGGAGAGCAGAAACAGACAAATCAGCAATTTTTGCTCCTTCGAGTGAGCCATTACTTACTTGTAACAAGTGACTAGCACTGAAAGTCAGGGAGTAAAGCAGATCAGAATAAAAACAAGAGAAATAGGTAACTGGGGCACCACTGCATGAAATAGTCTTCTGCCAAATAGTGAATCTGCAGGTGCCCTGCGATCAAGTTTGTAGTGCTGTGTGTGTAATTACGCACTAGGCTACTACTTTACAAATGGCTTCTATGTAAACCTTCTCTGCCCTGGTATTGAGACTAATCTAGTGGAATATGCTTATAATTGCTCTTGGGTTGAAAGTCCCTTGCCTTTGTATAGCTCTTCGATGCTATTTTAGAGCTCAGTGAAAATGGTTTCTTTTCAAGTCTCTTTCCCTTGCATTTAGGGGTGTGTGACCAAAAGCACCCCGCTATTCACACCCTATGCACTACTGTAATAATCTTTGTACAAAATATGCCTTGCGAGGTATCATCTTAAAACTAATAACTTGCTGGTTAATATCATTATGGTGAAATGTATGTAGCAACATTATATGCAAAATTATGAATTCCCCTGTATGATGCTGTTAGCACATGTTCAAACCCACACAGCCCTGACTAGGCAAAAGTTGATAAAACAGGTTTATCCTAAATAAAGGAATGTGGGTTTACCTCAATTTACATATAACTAGTAAACAGGGTTCTTGAGACAGCAAAGGGGGGAAATGGCAGGAGACAAGGCAAATCTGCCTTGCAGCATACACATGGGAGAAGAAAGAGCATGGAGACACCTCATGTTGCCGCCTTTACTGTTTGAATAAAGTTTGCTTTGAACGGTAAACCTGAGAAGAATCCACTTCAAAGGGTGATTGAACTATAAAAGTGAGAGGCAAAAACACCCAAAGTATCTCTCCCTCTCTCACCTCAGACGACAAAGGAACCAACCCTTTTCCTTTGGGGGCAGATTCTGACCTGAAAGTTAGGTCAGCAATTCTGCTAGGAATCTGCGGTAAGGATTTTACCTTGAACCAAATCTAGCTTGTCAAGTATTAACTACTAGAAAGCGTTGTATCTTTATTTCTCTTGTAACCATTTCTGACTTAAATGCCTTATACTTGTACTCACTTAAAATCTCTTTGTAGTTAAATAAACTTGTTTAATTTTTATTCTAAACTAACCTAAACTGAACTGTTTGGTAACTCCACTTAAAGTAGCAAACTGTAGCTTATTAACCCTTTACAGGAGCAATGGACCGCTAATATCTGAACTGTCTAGGAGAGAGCTGGAAACTGCAGAACACACATTTGGGGGAAAATTCGGGACTGGGAGTGTATTGGAGTCAACCTGCAGGTAGTAACCAAGGCTGCTGGAAGCCAGAGTGTGGCTGGCGGGTTGCTGACAGGCTGTTGGGGTCAGAGTTGCTGGACCATGGATGTAGCTCTACACAAACACTCAGGGTGTGACCTGCATACTGGTAGGCTGGTTGTGAGTGGCCCAGGTTGGGAGCATTGTGAGGTGCCCAAGGTTGCATGGTGGATGACGACACATCCCTCTCTGGTCTGGTGGATGACAGACCCTCTCTGGTCTGGATTGAACCCCAGAATGTGGCAAGGGGTAAGCATAGAGTTAGGATGGTTGATTATACAAAAAGTTTGATCCCCATAAGGAATGTCTTGAGTGGCCATCTAACATTCATATGATGACACAATATCTCTGTCTCTTCCCCCTCCCTCCCCGCTGGGAACTTGGCCTGAAGAAGAAAAGGATTATATGCGAACTGAGGAACACCCAACTCTTTCGATGAGCAAATTCCCTTAAATTTATGGCATGGTGTGTCAGCTTCGGTGTGCAAATTGGGTCTCAAATTGTATTGTGTTATTAAGAAGGAATATATTTCATTAGTTTTTTTTCCCCCTTTTCCTTTTTCCATAGAGGAGTGTAAATCATGATTTCTGAATAAGTAGAAAAGACAGATGGGGGAACAAAGAGGGGAAGGGTTCTGGTGCCTTTTTTCACTAATATCAAATATTTTCTGTTTATTTATTTATTTTTTTAAATGTAATGAAAACTAATAATCCAAAAGAGAGAGACGAGCTGGACACTTTGCCTAAAGACAAAAGATTTCAGAAAACTGCAGAACAGTGTGATTAAAAATGTGACATCAAGCAAGCCCAAGTACCTTAATCTAGTCATGCTAAACAAACAGAAAAAGAGACAGAACACAGATTTAGGATGAAATATTTATAAGAGGTTTTGAAGATATAAACAATTATAAATGCCTTTAAAGTGACAGCCAATATGCATAGCAATTTATGTAAATTCCAACAATGCATATTAAATAAATAAATAAACCCCAAAACATCATCAGGAAATCATCAAGTATTATCATAGCTCTAACTTTCTCTTTTCATATTACTGTATAGGATGTCCTTCCATTCATTCTGTATCTCTCTCAGCATGCTATCTGTAATGGTATTGGCTATGGTGAGGCTCTTTGGCATCTCTCTATTATACAGTGTCCTGTTTGACATTAAATTCTCTTCTTTTTTTAAGCAAGTAAAAATAGGGAAATCTGAGTGTTACAAAATAGATATTTGAATTAGCTACTGAGGAAACTAACTGGAGAGTTAGAAAGTCAATCTCTTTCTCATGTGCTGAAGCACTAAAATAAGCAGTAGCCAAAGGGTAAAAAGCACACTGCCATAGTTTTCTTTTTTCGTAAGCTTCTTCACTGATCACAAGGAACTAGGGGCCAGATTTTTAAAGATATTTAGATGCTTTAAGATGCAGATAGGTACCTATTGGGATTTTCTAAAGTGCCGTAGTGCCTGTCATTTATTTCAATGGGAGTTAGGTGCTTAGGCAGTTTTAAAAATCCCACTAGGTGCCTATTTGCATCCTAGGGTTCCTACATTTTTTTTTTTTTTTAAATCTGGCCCTAGAAGCTAATATTAGAAACTCTCAGGTAGAGTCAAGAGAATCTGCAGTATATGCATAAAATCTCTTGTAGCACTACTTATTTTTCTGAATATTCCACCTATTACTGTGTATTGCCCCCAGACCACTACTGTATATGCTTTTCACTTGCATTTCTACTTTTAAAAAACGCCTGATATTCTATTTACAATATATTTTCACTCTTAATATTGCCATTTAAATCATTGTGTATTAGTCAGATTTTCTTAAAATTTTACACTTGCTAAGGTATCTTTCACCTGCTTTCCCCCAGAGGACCAGGCTGTGAACTCTTTATTCACTGTAGTGAAACTACTCATCCAAGTAATGCTACTGGAGTAAATATGAACACTCAGGTGAAGGACTATTCATAGAGCTGGTCAAAAATGGAATTCTTGCCCCATGGGAAAATCTGAAATTTCAATTTGTCCTGATTCAGGATGCAAGCTGGACATCTCAGACTTTTTCATAAAATGAGATATTCTGAAAAATTTTGTGCTGACCTTATCAAAATATTTCCCTTTGATAAGGTCAAAATGCTTCACTTTTGACTAATATTGTTTGCTTTGACTATATTATTTTATATAAAAGTTTAAACATTTTGATTTTTATACAATATAAGAGAAAACAAAATGTTTTGATAAGACAAACTAAATATTTCAACCTTATTGAAATAAAATGTTTTAATAATTTCCCAAACATTCTAACAAAATTGATACATTACCACAAAACATTTTTATTTAGTTAAATCAGCATTTTTCTGATATAAAAATGTTCCATCAGAAATTTTTCAACCACCTCTAACTGCTCAACAGTGCGAGTAAGGGATTCACAATTTAACCCAGACAAAAAAAATTTTTTTTTTAAAATACACTAGGTGAGATTCTTAAATCCCCGTGGTAGGGAAGTCTAAGGTCGCTTTAAGCTTCATTTCTGCCATCCCAATTTTGGGGTACTCCAGGGACTATCCCACGTGCCCCTTCATCCCAACATACCCTTCTCACTATCAACCATGCCCAAACATGCACTTCTCAACACCCAGCCACACCCCACATGATGTCAAGGTTTGAGGGGATGCTCAGTAAACAGCCTACAACTGTCTCTCAGTTCCTGTGCCAAGGGAATGCTCCCGCAGATGGATCCACAACTCCTCCTTTATGACACTCTGGCCCTTGTACCCAGCATAAAGGGGATGAAGTAATGCTGAGAATCTTAACCACTGTTTATAACTACTCACAGCATTTTAAAAATGAAATTAATTCTCTCCAAAACGATGTTTCTTCCACTGCTCATTCACAGTGATTGGTACCGTGAGGTTTTTAAAATATCTTTCATACAGTGTGTGTGTGTGTGTGTGTGTATTTTCTTGAAAAAGAAATATACTTCTTTTTAAAGGATAAATATTGAGGAATGTTTAAAATGTCAAAAGTTTAATCAGATATGAGAAACAAGTAAACTATAAGTGAGGGGAAAGGTAAGTTTGAGTTTGAATGGATGAACATTTAACAGCACCCCTTCAAATACTAGTTTGTAAATTTGTATTCTTTATTTTAAGCTTACATCAGTGGGACAGCCATATCTCATTTTGACTAGGGTCCCTGTAGAGGAGCGGACTCACCCTGGCGGCGCCTCCTGCTGGTGACTTCCGGGAATTAGCTCTTTCCAGCTCCGGAGCGCCCTCTTCAGGCCTGTGATCCACCTGTCCTCTGGCCCCCATGTCCCTCCCTGGACCCCAGTGCCCTTGTACCTGGGGTGCTGTCCCCTAGCAGTAACCCCTCAGTCTTAGGGTCTCCCCTCCCTGGGGAACCCCCACCCACTATTCCCACCTCATCTCAGTATAAGGCTACTGCCATTCATTGTCTAGCCCCCGCTCCCTGGGGCAGACTGCAGTATCAGCCTACTCATCACTGGCAACGTTGGGTTTGGACCTGCTGCCTTGGCCTACGCCTGGGCTGCCCTCTGCAACCCTCAGTACCTATTTGCCTTTTGCTAGGCTGCAGCCTGAGGCTTTCCAGGCTGGAGCTCCCCAGCTCCTCTGCCTTTCCCCAGCCCTGCTCCACTCAGGTACCCTGTTTCCAGCTCCCTGCAGCCAGGCCCTTCTCTCTCCGAACACAGAGAGAAACTACTGAGCTCCTGGGTCCCAGCCTTTTTATACAGGCCAGCTGTGGCCTGATTGGGGTGTGGCCCAGCTGCAGCCACTTCCCCGATCAGCCAAGGCTTGCTGCTTTTCCTTTGCCCCAGCCCTCTGCCAGGGCTGTTTTAAGCCTTTCCGGGCAGGAGCAGGGGACCACCCCGCTACAGTCCCAAGGAAACAGAACTCTCACAATCTGTAAAGTAAAATAGAGAAAACACTAAAAATGGTTGAAACATTTCGTTACTCATTTTTTAATCTCCCTGTTTACGTCATGCTGACATCTTCATTTTAAGCATGTGTTCATATGTATAACTGATCTGCCAATGATTATGCAGTCCTGCCACTGATTTAAAAGCAAAAGAATGTTGGGGGGAAAATCAAAGAATATGTAACAGCTAAAATCTGTGACCCATGCCTCATGATGCCCATGCATGGCGGGGTTCTCCATAGGCAGATTTCAAGGGGTATTGGGTGCCTCTGCTATTCTCAAATCAAGTAGCCACCAGGGGCAGGGGGAGGCCTAGGCTGTGTTAATTTTTCCAAGGATCCCTTGCCTTGGGACCTGCCAGTCAGATACTACAGTGTTGAGCGTGGTGTAAATAGGCAGAGAGACTAGATCAGACAAAGTAGTACATTGGATTCAAGGTGCTTTGCTGTGGTTTCAATACCACTATAATGACCTGCAAGAATGGACTAATGCCCTTGAATAGTGTGTAATTGGACATACTGCAGCCTCTATGTAAAAAAGGCTTTTTTCTTAAACACTTGTATTAATCTTTAAGTATAACTGTCTGGATTTTATTTATTTTATTACAATTGTTGAATTGTTTGTGGGTGGTAAGTGATTATAATGATTGCAAAGAAATATTGTGTTACAATCTTTACGTAGAAAATTAAAATGTTATAGAACAGAGCCCACAGATGTTTTCATTTGGTTTTCCACCCCCACATTCATTTTTAATTGTTCTTAGTTTTTTTAAGTTTAGTTTTTTAGAATAAAAGCATCTTTTACACAAGAAGAATCTACTAAAGTGTTCCCAATTTTTAAACAATTTAAGCAAAACGTAGGCAGTGATAACACATGTACCCTATAATTTCTGTAATTAATAGAATAGAATATAAGGAATGACAAGTTAATTTTCCTTTTTCCATTTCAAAATACACTGTATATGATTAATAATTTTCCAGCTACTTAAGTGTAGAGTTTATCACCATAAGAAAATGAAGACTTGAGAAGATTTCTGACCAAGACCAACACCAAACAGCAACTCAGAATCAAGGGGTATTCTGTTCTCATTAAAAGAGAATAGAACCTCTCCAATGCTCAAATGACATGACAAATATTACATTTATTTTATTATCTTCCATATAAGAATATTAAATGTAAAATGCAGACAAAGGAATGAATAAATTAGAATGTCATTTATGTTTTTTTCTAGGTCACCAACCTGACAGAATTAGGAAATTTCAGAAAATAACAATGTTATCTAAATTAACTTTTCTATGGTAACAGCAACTTTCATATTGTGTTAGTGGCTTGTTATAATATGAACATGAAGTTTAAACATTTCAGAGATTTTAAAACATGATACAGAATAACTGGCAAGCTATCATACTACCAAGACCCTAGCTATTACATGAGACTTTCAAATTATATTTGAGATATTCATGACAGATTAGGGAGTTTCTAATAAACCACTGAGAAAGTTTGTTAATCTTCCTGAATTTTTCATGAACTTTTCTATGGCATATTTTGATAACATTTACACAAACAGATGACAATCTGAAGCAAAGAGCACTTATCACCAGCCTATCCCTTCATAATGAGCCCCAGATCCTTTAACTCTGTGTTGCATGCCTTTACACCAGGGGTTCTCAAACTGGGGGTCGGGACCCCTGAGGAGGTCGTGACGTTATTACATGGGGGGTCGCGAGCTGTCAACCTCCACCAAAAACCCCGCTTGCCTCCAGCATTTATAATGGTATTAAATATATTTAAAAGTATGTTTAATTTATTAGGGGGGGTCGCACTCAGAGGCTTGCTGTGTGAAAGGGGTCGCCAGTAAAAAAGTTTGAGACCCACTGCTTTACACACATTCTAGGGGACAGCTTTTTGAAACACAGACCCACTGGACCTGATTCTCCTCTCACACTGGTGTAAATCTCAATTACCACCACCTACTCTGTTCCTTGACATGTTCTGGATGTGACAGCCATTGTAGAGGGAAAGGGGTCACCATGTGGCAGGCAGGGAGGGTGCAAGGTTGTCTATGGTGCTGGAAAGTTCATGGTCCCAAGCCTCAGAACTTTTGCAATGCACTGTCCCTACCATCCTCCAATGCAGGCAGGGATGGGGTGACAATTGTATCCCCTCCTGGAAGGGGTAATGGATTGAGAACTCGTCAAAGAAACTAGTCTCATAAAAGTGACCATCCAGAGAGCCATCATCAGTACCCTAGAGGCATGACAACTCCCAGCCTCCTTTCTGGTCTCTACAACCACAACTTCCTCTGTTGGACCTCTCCAATATCTTTCAAATCTACCGATCATGCTGCAGAGATGACCATCCTACTTTCCTACTGTTCTGTCCATGTCATTCCCCACCTTGAATCTCTGCAGTGACATCAAGTTTATTTCTGCTTCACATTCAAAGTCTTCATCCTTACTTCTGCATATACTTCAGTTCCTGCCTAGAGTTCATCTCTCCCTGCTCTCCCACTCACGGATTGGGGCTGAGTGAACCGCCCTATGTTTGCCTGGTAACTGACCACACCTGCCAGCCTCATTAGCAAGAGCTATAAGGCTGGAAGGAAGTGAGAGAAAGGGGACGGAGACTAAGAGGTCAGGCTTAGAGGGAGTAGGAGACTCCTAGTATGTTGCTGGCCAGGCCTGTGGTAGACCAAGCAGTTGTAAAGCCTGTATATAGTTGGAAACTGGTGGTGGGAAACTGATCACGAATAAAGAACACGGGTATTGCACCAGACTGAAGTGTCCCTGATTCACGGAGGAGAGGGCCAAAGGGGCCAAATCTGGAGGGGCACAGTGGGCACCTCGTTACAGGAGGACCACCACCCTCATAACTTTTAGCCCAGTGGTTAGGATACTCACCAGGGGTATAGGAGACCCTGCATTTATATGCCCCCATGTGGCGGGGCAGCTGCCCCACACAGGGAGAAGAAGGGGGTTAAAAGCAGCACCAGGGAGGCAGTGCAGAGCCCACTAATCAGGAAAAGGCTTCTTGAGCCCACCAATAGGGGGAAGGCTTGTTGGAGCAGCCAATCAGGGCTGGCGAGGGCCATATATAAAGGGCTGCTCAGCAAAGCAGAAGGGAGTCTTTCCCTGGAAGGCAAGGGAGGGGGACTGGCTGCCTGAAGAAGCACCATAGATAGAGCAGTGCTGGGCAGGGGCAGCAGTGTGCAAGGGTGAGCTGCTGGCTGACCACTGCCAGGCTGGGCTACCAGAGCTGGGAGGGTGCTAGGGTTACAGGGTAAGTGGCCCAGGGAAAATAGGCAGCAGGTTGGAGGAGGGCAGTTGGTGGCTGCTGGCTATAGGGTCCCTGGCTCGAGACCCAGAGTAGTGGGCGGGCCTGGGTCTCCCCCACACTTGCCAATGAGGAGAGTGGCCGGTATCCAGACTGCAGTTTGCCCCTGAGGCGAGGGGCTGGAACTTGGACTGCAGTTGGCCGCTGAGGCAAGTGGTGGGAATAAGGACTGCCAGTCCCCCGGAAGTCGGGAGATACCGGAGTGGAGGCACAGCCAGAGGACTGTGCCCAGAAGAGGATGCTAGGGTCCGGGGAGCGATACGGGTCCAAAGAGTGGAGACAGCAGTGATGGCAGGCATGACACCACTAGCTGAAGGCAGACTGGAAGGGCTCAGAACTTATTCCCAGGACGGCCAGCAGGAGGCCCGTGGTGGTGAGTCCTGCGGTCCGGGGAGTGACACAGGTCCAAAGAGTGGAGACAGCAGTGATGGCAGGCATGACACCACTAGCTGAAGGCGGACTGGAAGGGCCGAGAGCTAATTCCCAGGACGAACAGCAGGAGGCCCCGCGGTGGTGAGTCCCGCTTTGCCACATCCCTCCATATGAGGGGGAGAAATTCTTTGAACAGCAAACTGCCCCCTCTAAGGTGAGTATCCTAACCATTGGGCTATAGAATGTTCTGATGTGGGTTGCCCTCAGTCTATCCTGGTGAAGTTCTTCCACTATAGATATAAAATTAAAACATTCATCAGTACAGGGATCTACCACCTCCCAGGTGAGCGCTCTAACCATCAGACTATGGAGTCATTCTCAACTTACGAGGGACGTCCCCACTGTCCTCCATCACCACACCTGCTTCTTGCAAAAATGGCATAGGCACCTAATGCCAGGAGGGGGTTTGCAGCTGAGAATCCCCCACAGAGCGGGGTGCCTTCCTGCAGCCAGGATTTTGGGGCCTACCTCTGAGAGGGGGAGGGGCTTAGCATACACCCTTCACCTTGGCATCTCCCATAAGCTATTTTAAGCAAGGAGCCTTCCCGCTTGGTTTTGTGAATCCCATTCTAAGGTGTCTGTCTCTCCCCCCTCAGTGTACAGGGCTCTAGGTGCTGAACTCGAGAAGAGAACTGGAAGTTAAGTCCATCAATGGCTATTAGCCAGGATGGGTAAGAATGGTGTCCCTAGCCTCTGTTTGTCAGAGGGTGGAGATGGATGGCAGGAGAGAGATCACTTGATCATTACCTGTTAGGTTCACTCCCTCTGGGGCACCTGGCATTGGCCACTGTCGGTAGACAGGATACTGGGCTAGATGGACCTTTGGTCTGACCTAGTACGGCCATTCTTATGTAACTCAGGCTTTGTGAATATCAGCGATTTTCTAGGCACATCAGTTTCTTTGTGAAACTAGTCTTCTGTGCATGACAGGGGCAATACACTTCTCCACACTTTTTTTTTTTAAGGCATATATATTTGTCATGTCATTCCCAATCATGCTACCATTCCACTGTTATCTGGAAAGAGATACTCTGGAATTTTAACTAATTTCCTAAAAAATCTGATACAAAATTTAGTAAATACTTTAAAAAAAGAAAATGTCCAGATAGTTGAGAAAGAAGATAGCATGCGGTACTACCTGCACACCTAAGTTATAAATACAATCAAATTGTTTGTGAAATGTACATATGAAAAATATTCACTCCCAACATCCATAGTGCATGAAGCAACCACTCAGATATAAATGTGGTATTTGATTGTTTTTTTGGAATACATTTTTGTGTTCTGGGGTGGGTTTTTTTTAGCTTTTACACTTTAATCAAATACTTTTAGTAAAAGAATATTTGCTCATTGATAATGATCTCTGACACTCCAAAGAACTAGTGCTTTTTGTGATGGTCATTCAACTAGTGCTTTTAGGTGGTCATTCACCTCCCTCTGTATCATAGTCAAGAACCAGTTGTAACTAAATGCCCTGGTGCATCTCTGGGGTTGATGTATGTGGTAGGTTAAGGGAGGCAAAAATGAGGAGTAGTGAGTACTGGAATTTGCTAAACAGGGATTTTCCTTGACATCAGCGACAAATAGAGAGTTCAGGAATCAAGAGAAAATCCTGTTTGGTAATCCAAATATACTATAGAGGTGGGATATTATCAATGTAGAGATTGTGTAGGAATAGTTATAGTGTAATCCCTTCAGAAGTCTTTCACCAGCTTCGAGCAGTTTCTATTCTCTGTACTTCCTTTTCACACTGTCTGATGGGTTCGCTCTGCTCAAGCTTCTTAACCACATAGGATAATAGGCTCCAATTACATTTACCGTCTTTCATCTCTGTTTCAATTACATTTGTTCTGCATGCTAGCTTGAAAATCTGTCCCAAGTCAGTTTGTTTAAATCACAGAATAATAAGCTCTCAGTCCAAAATTTTGGGCTATACTTTTAAGAAGTCAGTGAAATATACTTCTGATTTTTTTAACTGTAAGATGATCCTTAAATTAGTATTTAAGAAACATGGTTTGTATCAATTTGTCATAAAAACACAATCAACAATAATACTGTGTGATGAAAGCAATAATATTTATTTTAAGTATAACTTTTTTTTAACTGCTCTGATCATTTTAAGTTCTCCCCCTCCTCCCCCCCGTTTTCATACTAGGTTTTTAATTTCAACTATAACTGTAATATTCTGCAAGGATAATGCTATAATTTGGAATATTACCCACCAGTCAGAAGCATGGAATGTTTTAATGTCACCCAAAACACAATTTCCAGTGATTGAAGCAGTTCATCATGTCAGGGAAGCAAAGCATGCACATATTCCATAAATTAGAGCGACAAAGCCGAAACAGTAGTAGAGAAAATGCTTTCTGGGAAGGAAAAAGCTCTTTTGGCAAGCTCAGCATGGAAACATTCCAGAGAATTCACTCTATGATTATTTAATGTTTGCAGAGCATTCTAGTGCATTATAGTGAACGTTTCATTCTTGATTTGAGTTCAAACATCCAGTACAGAAGCTTTTGTGTTAAAAGCTATCTGATTAATATGGCACTTTTTAAAATTCTCCTCTCCCTAAAAAAGATCAGGTTATAAAAGTGCAATCCTAAATACTGGAGAGAACATATTTTTCCTCCCTTTTTTTAAAAGGACATTTTACTGATGCCATTATACAACTTGTTTCTGAGTGTGTGAAAATGTGCTGTATACTTCTGATTAATGGCCCAGACCCCCAGATATATGTGAAGAACACACAAGTCAGTACAGGCAGGGAATGAAACATAAGGATTGAGCTCCTCTGATCCCGGGCTTGCTGTTTAACACTTTAGCCCACTGTATTACTTTGCAACAACCCAAAGACTGCTCTAAGTTATAATGGTTTTCAAGGACACCAAGGTACCAATGCAGCAGATAGGGATGAGAGAGGCATAGGGAAGCCCCCACCATACCCCTTTGCCCTGGACACACCCTCTATGCCCAAAAGAGGGAGGAGGTTGGTGTGGGAATCACTATACCAGCTGTATAACAATGACAAATCATACACAGGCTACTAGCTGTAAGGCCAGAATCAGCTAACAGTGCAGCACAATCTGTGCAGAATCTGGGCCAATATTTCACATTTTCTCATGTATTGTGGATTTTAAACTATTTTAACAAAATGTACCTTTCCTGCTGCTTCTAATGGCCCTTTAAATCTTAATTTTTAAATGAATTACTGTACTCTGACTTGTGACTTCTCTTTTCATGTAAATTCTGTTAGTTTTAAATTCTTCTGGACTGATTTTTTTACTTTATAGTTTACAAGGAAATACACTCTCTCTCCTGTCAGATGTATTGTTTAAATATTTTAACATTGGAAACACAGCATGTTCCTCCTCCCTTCATTATTTCAATACCAAGGGCAAACTTTTCAAAAGGTGCCTAAGTCCCATTTTCCAAAGTGACTTAGAAATGAAGTCCTAAATACCACATTCACTTGAAAATGGGACTCAGGTGCTCTTGAAAACATCACCACGGACCTCAGATCCTCTTTCACTTTTTATTGAACTGATAACTTCCAATAAGGAGTTCAAGCACCAAGAAGAAATGACTACACATACAAACAATAAAATGCTCAGAGTACAAAGAAACATATCAGTGAACATACAAGAAATACAGTGAGATCAAACTAATTCCTATACCCCATTCCAAGAAATGATGCAGCTTGTGAACTCCCCACTGCATACTAGCTGTGGGTGGGATTGTGCCAACCAAATGGCCACCTCTTCCAGGACTTTGAAAAGCCCTCAAAACAGGTCAGATAGTAAAATGCAGTCTCTAATAGTATGCTTCCAGGTGTTAGAAAAGGAACCGGAGAAGAGCAACCAGGCTGATTATTGGTATGGAAGGGATATCCTACAACCAAAAACTCAAAACATGTACATAGTTTGAACAAAAGAAAATGGGGTTTATCAGCTCTTTGGGATTATGGAACCTAAAAGAAACATGCAAGGAACAAGAATTGTAATCTTTTCCACTCTTTAGGAACAGCAATGACTGGAATCTGCAGAAGAAAAACAAATCAGGCTAGATATTATACAGGGCTTCTCATTACAGTCTGTTACTGAAATACAGAACAATCTCCCATATATTGTAGATGAAGAAAGTAGAATACTATAGATTTAGAAAACATATACAGTTGGATATATCTGCTGAATAGTTTAATGAACTAGCCACAAAGGAGAAGGATGTATCAGAGTACTTATTCCTAGCATTCCTTCTTCCCTCCTAAAGGAATTATAGTCTATTGCACCTCAATTTATAATGTATTTTAAGGTTTAGAACAGATTGACAAGGATTCCCAGTTCTACTGATGGTAAAAAATTAAAACCAGAGGACAGATATGTATTAAATAAAAATATTTCATTTAAAGAAGCAACATCATGTGGCAAAGTAGCTAAAGGGAAAGACTGAAAACCATCAGAAATGTTAATATAACTTTCACCGCAGAGAAAGACTTAAGGTCACTGAGTAGATGAGGTGAAATAGGCAGAACACATAAAACGCTGTTCTAGAGATCTGAGCGCAGAGAAATCTCTAATCCAAGATTTAAAAAGGGTAAATGCTAAACCATTTAGTAAACCATTTTTGTTGAAATATTTTACTAAGAAGTAAAAGACGACAAAAGCTAGTGGTACGGTAGAGATTTAATAAAAATAGCTGAAAAATGCCAGAATAATAAGTTTTTATCTATTTTCTTCTCCAAAAACAGGGTTTTTTTTAGAAATATTGTGATATTTAAATCAATGGACACAGGTAAAAAAATTCCTTAAGCATGACTAATAAAGGGATACTGAAATGTTTTCTGGTAACAGAGACGAAAGAAGAAATTATTTCAGTTATTTCCCAGTTCCCATGTTGTGAAGGAATGGATTTATACAGTGCCCACTTCTTTATCTTGGAACTGCTTTACTTTTGTATGAATGGAACTGCACATCAGTAAAGTTCAGTTGTTTAGATGTGCAGTTCATGTCTTCCTTTTCCTTTTATTCATAACTATAGAGTAAGCAATCTTTCTGTTCACTGGCAGGATAGGTTTTTTTTTTTTTATGACCACCATTTGTCAGCTTCATCTGTATCCTAAACGAGAGCACAAACTTCAGAAAGCAGCAATCAAAAACAGTAAAGAGAAAGAACATAAGAACGGCCATACTGGGTCAGAACAAAGGTCCATCTAGTCCAGTATCCTGTCTTCCGACAGTGGCCAATGCCAGATGCTCCAGAGGGAATGAACAGAACAGGTAATCATCAAGTGATCCATCCCCTGTCGCCCATTCCCAGCTTCTGGCAAACAGAGACTAGGGACACCATCCCTACCCATCCTGGCTAATAGCCATTGATGGACCTATCCTCCATGAATTTATCTAGAAAGAAAGTAAGAGAGAGAAGGAAATTATCAGGTGATGAGGGGAAGAATTTTGTTAACTAGCTTTGTAGGATGTTGCAGCCTGTACATACCAGACAATGTACTATCATTGGAGGGGTTAAGGAATGGTAAAAGTAATCTGAATTTTACCCACTGAGATCCCAAATCAAGAAAACATCTCTATTCTTGAAAGCACTTAAACTTAACATTTTAAATCAGTATACCTTAGCACATACTTAAGTGCTTTCCTGAATCAGGGCTTCAATTTTTGAGAAAATCAGAATTATAATTAGGGATGGATTGGGTGGCTTAAAAATAGAATAAGACCAAAAACAGAAAACATGAGGCATATTTTCTGATACAACTGCTAAACAGAAACCACTTCAGAGAGCTCAACATTTTTATATAAAAAATAAAACACATCCCTCTTTAATAGCCCTGACTGTGAGCCTCTAAAAATTAGTAATAAAGACTCCAGTCTTTGCTTTTATGGCACTAATTTACATTTTCCTGAGTTACACACAATACTATATTAGTACAGGATCACCAGCCTTCTCATTTCAGTGGGCATAACCATTTCAGATGGGCAGTTAGAGGATTAATATAGCTGACTTTGCTGACTGGGTAAAGGCTTGAAAAAAATCCTTTTCCATTACTGTGGTGGGTGGAAAGCTTTTTGGAAGGTGCTATCAAACTCTATAGAATCCATTTTTTTTTCTTTTTTCTTAAACGAAAAGTCTCTTGCCTTTCTGATTATGAAGAAAACCTTTCAAACCTGTACCAAATTTAAACCTACTTCCTCTGGTGCCAATATAAGCTTTGCCAATATAAGCACCCTAGTATGATTCCTAGTTCCCACCTGTTTCCCAGAATCTGGGAGGTGGCTGCTCACCTGGATGCTTCCCCTTTACAGTGGAGTCTCTCATCTTAGTTTAATTGTCTGGCTATTAGGCATATGGTCAATTTTGCAAGACTTGTGTATTAACGGATGAGTAGGTTGATGGTAAGTGGGTGGCAAGGGAGAGATTGACAGGATAATTTAGAAAAGTGAATTAGGGTACAGAGCAGGGTTAGAGAGACTGCAGAGAAAAGTGGAAAGGAGAAAATAAATATATCGGATGAATTAAAACATATAATGTAGGCTTATAAAGAGAAAGTGTAAGGCTCTGTGGACTTGAATCTGGGTCTGCAGAGCCTGCAATGCCTGAGGTTCCCATAATGCCACTGGCGGGCCATGCAGACCCACAGCCAGGGTGCACTGTGGATAGTAGATAACACAGGAAGTACTGCCCAAGGCACGCAAGCCAAAGTTAATGGTATCTAGTTTGCATATTAATTCAAGTTCAGCAGTTTCTTGTTGGAGTCTGTTTTTGAAGCTTTTCTGTTGCAAAATTGTCACCTTTAAGTCCGTTACTGAGTGACCAGAGAGGTTGAAGTGTTCTCCTACTGGCTTTTGAATGTTCTGATTCCTGATGTCAGATTTGTGTCCATTTATTCTTTTGCGTAGAGACTGTCCGGTTTGGCCAATGTACATGGCAGAGGGGCATTGCTGGCACATGATGGCATATATCACATTGGTAGATGTGCAGGTGAACAAGCCCCTGATGACATGGCTGATGTGATTAGGTCCTATGATGGTGTTACTTGAATAGATATGTGAACAGAGTTGGCATCGTGCTTTGTTGCAAGGATAGGTTCCTGTGTTTTTTGTTGTGTGGTTGCTGGTGAGTATTTGCTTTAGGTTGGGGGGCTGTCCGTAAGCGAGGGCTGGTCTGTCTCCCAAGATCTGTGAGAGTGAGGAATCATCTTTCAGGATAGGTTGTAGATCTTTGATGATGCGCTGGAGAGGTTTTAGTTGGGGGCTGAAGGTGACAGCTAGTGGCGTTCTGTTCAGCGCCGGCTCCAGGGTTTTTGCCGCCCCAGGCAGCCAAAAAAAAAAAAAAAGCCGCGATCGCGATCTGCGGCAGCAATTCGGCGGGAGGTCCTTCGCCCTGAGCGGGAGTGAGGGCCCCTCCGCCCAATTTCCGCCGAATACCTGGACGTGCCGCCCCTCTCCCAAGTGGCCGCCCGAAGCACCTGCTTGTTAAGCTGGTGCCTGGAGCCGGCCCTGGTTCTGTTATTTTCTTTGTTGGGCCTGTCCTGTAGTAGGTGACTTCTGGATACTCTTCTGGCTCTGTCAATCTGTTTTTTCACTTCAGTGGGTGGGTATTGTAGTTTTAAGAATGCTTGATAGAGATCTTGTAGGTGTTTGTCTCTGTCTGAGGGATTGGAGCAAATGCGGTTGTATCTTAGAGCTTGGCTGTAGACAATGGATCGTGTGGTGTGTCCTGGATGGAAGCTGGAGGAACGTAGGTAAGTATAGCGTCAGTATATAGCGGAAACCTACTGACCGCTATACTCACCTACATGCCTCCAGCTTCCATCCAGGACACACCGCACATTCCATTGTCTACAGCCAAGCTTGAATAGAGACTGGGAGTGGCTGGGTCATAACACAAATTGAATCTATTTCCCCATGTTAATAATAATATATGGAGATATACCTATCTCATAGAGCTGGAAGGGACCCCGAAGGGTCATCGAGTCCAGCCCCCTGCATTCACTAGCAGGACCAATTTTGCCCCAGATCCCTAAGTGGCCCCCTCAAGGATTGAACTCACAACCCTGGGTTTAGCAGGCCAATGCTCAAACCACTGAGCTATCCCTCCCCCACCTTTTTGTCAACTGTCTGAAATGGGCCATCTTGATTATCACTACAAAAGTGTTTTTTCTCCTGCTGATAATAGCTCATCTTAATTAAATAGCCTCTTAGAGTTGGTATGGCAACTTCCACCTTTTCATGTTCTCTGTATGTATATATATCTTCTCCATGACTGTTCCATTCCATGCATCTGATGAAGTGGGCTGTAGCCCACGAAAGCTTATGCTCAAATAAATGTGTTAGTCTATAAGGTGCCACAAGTACTCCTGTTCTTTTTGTTTAGGAAAGTTAGTCCTCAGAATAGTAGATGTCAGTCAATATTTTAAGACCCAGCCCTCACCCACAAATATTTAAACCAGACCCACTCAGCACATGATTTTTTCTGATGACTGAGTAAATTATTCATCAATTTTCAGTTATTTATCAAATTAATTTGATTAATAATATAACTCTTCCAAACAGAGGGTCAAATACTGCAAGCCATTATTCAAATGACATATTCACATCAAAAGGGCAACTACATAAATCACTTGTTTACATCTTACTTTTTATTAACACCCTATTTGCAAGGAGTCAACAATGTTCTGGGTGCTTTTAAGATAGGAATATGCACTTAAATATCGCCTAGGTCTCTACTCCAAAGATCCTATTATCAGTGGAAGGGAAGAAGGCATGTCTGGTGCTACAGTGAGGAATTTCCTTCAAATAAAGGTTCCTTCAAACTGTCTGGAGAAGAATTGCCTATTTTTATTTATTCTAATTTAAACATCAGAAACATAGGACACAGACAGCTCATGCTCTAGGCATCTTGAAAGATACCTGAAAGCAGAAAACACAGCAAAATCGAACAGTAGCGTATCAGTGACCAATCCCACTCAACACAAAACGGTTACCCAATAAAAACACTACATAACATACCTCCCTCATTTCCCAGCAGAAAGTCAAGGTGTTCCCCCCCCATAAAAAAATCTCCCCCCTCCTCCCCCAAGTTCAAGAAATTTGGGCTATTTTGGTCCAAGGTGGGAAAGGAGGACCCTAAAAAAGAGATTTCCTCTCTTTTAAACCAGGGGGCCTTCTGATCCAATGCCTCCACTGCCTGTAGTTTTAGCAGGATGGCACAGAGAGAGAGACTCAGGTGGACAAGTCCCAAACCATTCTGGGCTTTATTGGTCAAAACGAAAATCTTAAATTTAACACAACAAACATGTAGTCATGTAAAGTTGCACAACTGTAGACCGAAGTCACCAAACATCCTTGTAATCACATGGTTTGAACTCCTGGATCCACTGAAGTCAATGGCAAAACTCCCATTGACTCCAACAGAGACAAGTTAATCTCCAATGTCATAATAGTGTCTAACTTCTGGTCATTGGAAACTTGAACAGTTCCATCTCCGCAAAGCTCTTTTTACCTAACAAAAACTTGCAGTTTCAAGTCAGTTTGTTTTTCAAAAATCAAATACTTTTAAAACTGCATATGTAAAACTTCACAAATATCTGATCTTATTCTAGAAAATACTGGACTAAAAAACCAGTTCAGCTTTGAAAACTTTCCTTATCAGCTAGTTGGAAGGTTTAGAGCTTGCTGGTCATCATTCTTCACCACCTCTGTTTTATTGTGTGCTGGACACTTGCCCACATGCTGAGAGTCTAACTGATTGCTATATTTGGGGATGGGAAGGAATTTTCCCCAGGTCAGATTGGCAGAGACCCTGGGTTTTTTTGCCTTCCTCTGCAACATGGGACAAGGTCATTTAAACTAGTGTAAATAGTGAATTCTCTGTAACTTGAAGTCTTTAAACCATGATTTGAGGACTTCAGTAACTCAGCCAGAGCTAAGGGGTCTATTTCAGGAGTGGGTGAGTGAGGTTCTGTGGGCTGCAACGTGCAGGAGGTCAGACTATATAATCACGATGGTCCCTTCTGACTGTAAAGTCTGAGTTTACGAGAGAGTTTTCTTACCACTTTCCAAGTGTATCTCCTCGGAGATTCTCTTTCATACCATGGCACCCTAATAGGGTTGCCTCCTGTCCAGTTTTTCCGAGGATCGTCCCTTTTTTAGGTAGTTGTCCAGAGAAATCTGTAAAGGTGCTCAATAAGCTCTGCCTGCTGTCAAGTTTTATGGGCTCAGGTTCATTCCAGATGTCTCAGTTTTAGGTACCTCAGAGGTGGCAATCCTACACCCTGATAGTTTTGGAGGTTTGGCAGTTTTCCCAAAACCTTGCCCTGTCCCAACTCCAGCATGAAACCTCTGATAAGGCTGGAAACTACCCACCCCACCCCCACTTCTCTAGTTTGTGATTCTTTCAAGACGAGACGGACAAAAACAAATTCTGGGCAGTATGAGACAATTCTTTGATATTCCTTCAGAGAGTCCTTTCTAAGAACAATTTAGATACCCGGGTGGGAAGGGCAGATCCTCAGCTAGTGTAAACTATCATAGCTGCACTTAAGTCAAATGGGGCTATCACAATTTACACCAGCTGAGAATGTATCACCTTGACTCAGTTTCCCTGAATCACTGCTCCTGAGACTCTGAAAGTAAAGGGTTTTGTGTCAGCCCAGATTTTCAGGCTTGATTATTAATTTGCTTTGATACTGAGGCTTTAAATCAAACTCCTATGATTATTTAAACAGTTTTTCTAACTGAAATATTTACTTTGGCTTTCAGTGCTTGGTATTCCTTTTTAAAAATTGCTGAAAAATTATTTTCTCCATAACATAAAAATAATAGATGGAGATGGATGACTAAAGCTGTAAATCAATCTTTCTGCAAAGATAATCTAATAAACCACTCAAGCTTCACTGTTGAGGTTTAGGACCCATCATCAAGGTCCTTGGATTGATTTATGGCTTTGTAATCAAGCTCCCCCAAAACCCATTATCTAATAAACTGTGGAATACACCACTTACCTTTCAATACATTCACAAAATAAATATATAACTCAAACCTAGAGCTATTTAACAAAAGAAGCTTAAATGACATTCAAAGGTTATGTAGCTAAATTTATATTTTACACTTTCCAAAAGATGACTCACCAGCACAATAAGATGAAAAGCAAAAGGACTCTCTTTAATATTAAGACATTACTTCTTGAATCTGGTTAGGTTTTACCTCCCCCCCCACACACTTTTTTTTTGCGCTGTATTGCCAGTTATTCTTCTCTGCACGCACTCAGCACCTGAGGTGTTACAAAAGGAAAATACACTTTTTTGCACTCCATATAATCATTTTTTTTTGTTTGGAAAGTCAAAGATTCAGATGCTTTCCTTAATGCCACTAATTTTAGTGTGTCTTCCTTCAGTATCTTATTTGATTTACTCCATACTGTTATGTACACAACCACACATGATAAAATTAAAGGGCACATTAAAGGTACATTTAGAACAAAGGAAAGGAAATATTTATGTTTACACAGCATGCAGTCAACCTATGGAATTCACTATCACAGGCGGCCTATAGTCTAGCATTTTGGCTGGATTTTGAAACAGGATTGAAAATGTTTATCACTTCTAAACAGCTATAGCCTTTAAAGGTAATCAAATACCTTTAAGGGTAATCAAAGCTAATGTTTCAGAGATCACCTATAGGGCAGGAATTTTCATCTCCTGTAAAACAGTGTACACATTTTAGGGGCATCATCGGTCTTCCCCCACCCTTTCCTTTGAAGCATGAAGCACTGGCTGCTACTGAAATATATGGATCAATAGTTCAATCCCAGTAATGCAAATCCCATTCTAGTATCAAAAGCACAGAAGCAAATGCAAATTGGCTATTTCTCCGTGTCCCGCTGGAAACCTGATTCCCCCTCATTATCCCATGCTCTATACATACACACACACACAGCCTCAAATTGTGACCACTCTCTTTTCAGTCAAGGACACATGAATGAGGGCTACATGTAAATACTACTACGTAAGAAGTTGAACAGCGTGACGCTCTCCTTCTCCACTAAGGACTCAATGTACAGTCTCAAATGAATTTTGAGTGGTTTATTAGATGCAGCTGGAAATCTAAAGCCATTTTGCAGAAGAAAAGAAGATAAGGATATAGATTCACATACACTGCATATCAGATAACCTGGAGAAGNTTTGCTTGGGGCAGCCGGAGCCACCTTATGATCGCGTTATATCCGAATTCGCGTTATCGCGCGGCGCGTTATCACGGGGTTTCACTGTAGTTAAATTACAATCCAAATCTCTTTAGGATGCTCAAGCAGGTCTTTAAAAGGATATCAGTAATGCTGTAGCTCCCTCATCAGTGAGTGACTGGAGATGGTATATCACAATCATTATTATTTCATCTAATCAGTCATTTGTGGGGAAGTTCTCTCTTCAAAACCTGCTTACCCAGATTTAGGAGATATAGAAGGCAAAAGGCCATGTGGCTCTTCTATAGCACTATGAGGCGCGTTTATCAGTCAATGTACCCACAACAAGAACATAATCCCTTCCCCAAGGACCTGGCAGGTTAAATGCATGACTAAAACCAATACAAATGAGGAAAGACATACTTTGGTCATTTAAGCAAAGGACCGAGAGCCTATCTCTGGCTCTGCCACAGACTTGCTGCGTGACCTTGGTCAAGTGACTTCTGTGTCTCAGTTACCCAGACTGTAAATGAGGATAAAAATACTTATCCTAACAAGAATATAAATGTTTGTAAAGCACTTTGAGATTGCATCTATAGCATGTAGCATTCAACAAACACAAAAAAAGCGACATGCCCATGTAGGCAGTTACAGAAGGGTGTGCAGACAGTGTAGCTCGAGTGCTTCCCAGAGCTGGGGAATTGTCAGAAGCAATTAAGTGGTGTTCAAATAACTAAATGAACTGGTAGCCTTCATATCTAAAAATAATTATCAGCCATTTCAGACAAAGACCAGGAAAAAATCATCTCTTGGTTTTTTTTATTTGTCATAATACAAAATCCTTTCTTAGCACTGTGCATAATTATAATCTCTAATGCAGAAGCTTTTCTATTCTCAACAATTATGGAAGCAGTTTAGCATTAGTGATAGCTGGCAACAAAAGTGAAAGATAGCATGAAAGGTGGTTCTAGTTCTCTTCACACACAAATATAAATACCACAGCTAAATATTTCTCATTCATACAACGTACAATTGACCAAAAGAAGGGAAAAAATAAGAAGATGAAAATAGCAGTAGGTGGGAGCATATTACATCCATTAGCAGCCATAACAGGAAAAGAAAAGCAATCTTCCCTGCATCAGGAGCTTTCTAATAAACACATACTATCACGAGTGCCTACCTGACCTAGCTTTTCATTATTGTTTTATGAAAACAACTTTTTCTTCCCCTTTCTCAATGCACAAGACCAATAAATATCAGAAGTCAACAATGATAGAAACATTACTGGTGGATACATCTATCAGCAACAGTTTCATTTTTCTAACCATATTTATAATAATATGAAAATAGATTTTTTGAAAATAAAAGCAGGAAATTCTATTTTGTGCAACTTGAATGTTGAGTAATTCTGGTCAACCAAGATGAAAAGGTGCCACTTTAGTATGATACTATACCAAGTTATTACAGTCACATTTCCTCCCTGTTTTACCTTAGCTGAGAAAAGTAGGAGAAATTAAGCTAAATTACTGGTTTAAAATTTGGTAATTTCCATGCTCAGGTTATCTGTTTGTTTTCTCTCTAGCTTAATATTGAATTTATTAGAACAAATGCTGATCTGAAATAAAACAAATATTATACCAATTACTACACTAATGGCTTATCAAAATAAATTACAGTAAAAGCTGTGTTATCTGGCACTTTATCAACCAGAAAGCTCCATTAACCAGCATTTCTGATATCTTCCAATACAAATCTTCAGTCTAGTAACTGGGACTAGTATACTGCCCAGGAGGTTATGCAATTGCACATTCTGCACTCTACTTTTGTGCAAAAGAGGCAGAAGACAAGTAAACAAGCTGATATCAGGGATTTATTCAGAATAGCAACTTCCAGGGTGTATCATAGTGTCATTACAGATTCAGCCTAATCTCCTACAACTTCTACAACTATAATAATAATTGATGTTGATAATGATGAGCCCGAGGCACTGCAAGATCCTGAAGTGCTTTCTGAATCATCAAAGATTAAATTATGTTCAGTATAGTTTTAGTGTTAAGTGTATTTTTAGTGATCTGGGTGTATGCCATGCGCTGCCCATAGTGATATGTAGAGTCATAAGATAACCTACTGTATACACCTAAGTGCTTCAAGAAACCAACCACTCTGCAGTGCAGTATTACTACTGGATTGGTGAGTACCTGTATACTATTTTTTACTTTATTCATGTTGTATTATAATTCTTTGAAAATTGGTATTCCATTGGTAAATATAACTTAGTTAACCAGAATTTTTGACTAACCGGCACCCCTCTTTCCCCCCAACATGCCAGATATCATATTTTATAGTAAAAGCTTTGTTATGTAAATTGCAATAAATATAAGATGTAACAAAACAGGTTTAATACTTCAGACTATGGAACAAATTTTCATGGGCAGGGAAAAAAGGCACAAGCATTGTAAATCCACTAAACAGGGAACTGGATTCATTTCTGGTGAAAAAAGAATCAGATTTTTGGATTATTTTGAACCTAACATTTAATTGGACACAAGAAAAAACCAACATGTAAACAAGTCTAGATTCAGTGACAGTTCTCAGTTAGAAAGTTGTTCCTCTTTAGAAATATAAGCCCATTTACATGGCTCAAAATGTTTACTCAGGCTCGTTCTTGGTGAGCCATATATATATATTATTCTTTTTGTACCGTAAATATTTCAACAATCAACACAAACTCTAAATTTTACAAATTTTGATTGAGCTAACTATACAAAGATATCCACTGTTAGATTTGATACATCTTTGATACACACTTTTGACACCAATCAACATTAATGTGAGTTACTGCATGCATATTTGTTGAGTGGAAAATAGAGGCCCAAGTGAGTTCTGATGCTGGTGATGTCTCTTATTGCCCCGCATAGCTGCATGTGATTTGAGGGGAGGGAGGAATTACAATGCCACTGCCAGCCAAACAATCTCACTTCACATTAAGATGTGAACAACAACTGACCTGGTTAGAGTCAACCCTGCAAACAGACCTGCACAGGAAGGTCTTTTGCCCATGCTGCAGTTTCCCCAATGGAGTGCGGCAGGGATCCACCCATGTGATCCGTTTGCAGAATGAAGGCCATACCTAGAAGGAAACAACCTCAGGAAGCTGCATAATGCTTATATCAGCATTATGGGACCACATTCAAAGGGGAAGCATCCTTCTAGAAACAGGAACATGGACTAACAGCTAATAAAGCCTATTTGGGATAGTTGAGCTAGATATTTGGGCTGGATCCCCACCTTCCACTACTCAAACTCATATGCCTCAGAATGAAATTATGGAAACTGATCAAAAAGTGCCAACCTTTTTACAGGTGAATTTTGGATAGGAAGAGGCCACGTTGTCCATATTTAAGCCATCTATCTGACTCTGTGATGTTTCTAATGATTTTTGCTAATTCCTTCCTCATGACTGGAGCCTCCATTGCTAGCTTTGCAAGAGCAATCAAACTATAAACTAGCCTCAGTATCTTAGTACCTGAATCCTGCCTAGCTCCAGTACTGCCCTTTTAGCTTAGAGCCTTCTACCTTCTGGAACTGTCTTGTGGCATCCAATTCTCAGCTTTGTCTTCAATTAATTTCTCAATGAAGAAATGGTGGTCCTTTCGTATAATACCACAAACTCTCACTAGACCCATATATTGTTTTGTTTCTGATTTTGTCTCGATTCTCCTGCTTGCACATCCCATTGTCCTTTGATAATTGCTATCAGAGATGGAGATAATTAGCATAAGGCTTTTTTTAATCCATAGATTTCAAACTTTACAAAAAAGAGCAAGTATCATAAGCTCCATTTTACAAATGGGAAAAACTAGGCAGAGAGGTGACGTGATGTGCCCAAGAACACACAGCAGGTAAATAGCAGAGCCATGATAGGATCCAGATCTCCTGATTCTGTGTCTAGTGCAGGGGTCTCAAACTCAAATGACCTCGAGGGCCACATGAAGACTAGTACATTGGGCCGAGGGCCGCATTTACTGACACCTCCCCCCACCGCCGCCCTCGGCCCCGCCCCCACTCCACCCCTTCCATGAGGCCCCGCCCCTGCCCCGCCTCTTCCCACCCCTTCCCTGCCCCCATTCCAACCCCTTCCCCGAAATCCCCACCCCAACTCTGCCCCCTCCCTGCCCCCAGGGGGCACAGGAGGGGTGTGGGGTGCGGTGGGGGCTCAGAGCAGGGGGTCGGGGTGCGGCAGGGGACTCAGCGCAGGGGGTCGGGGTGCAGGAGGAGTGCGGGGGGCGGGCTCCGGCCCGACCCGCACCGGGGGCAGGGCAGGCTCCCTGCTTGCCTGCCTGCCCTGCCTGCCGCCGCGTCGCACCAGGAAGCAGCTGGAACCTGGGGGAGGAGGGGCGCAGGGGTGTGTGTGGCTGTTGCTTCAGGCACCGCCCCCAGCAGTTCCCATTGGCAGGGAATGGGGAACTGTGGCCAATGGGAGCTGCTGGGGGCAGTGCCTGAAGCAACAGCCACACCCTCCCCTGCGCCCCTTCTCCCCCAGGTTCCAGCTGCTTCCTGGTGCGACGCGGCGGCAGGGCAAGCAAGCAGGGAGCCTGCCCTGCCCCCAGTGCTGGTCGGCCAGGTAAATGTTGTGGGGGGGAGGGCGGGGGAGGCCGGGAGGAGCGGGCCGTGTGTTTGAGACCCCTGGTCTAGTGCCTTATCCTCTACTGATGATTTTAACCTGTCCCATATTATCCAAGATACTTTTCTTGATTACTATTTTGCAATTTCTGACTGATTTATCTTGTCCTGAATTATAAATTAAGAAAACAGTTTCTTACTCTGTTTGTAAAGCACTCTGTAAATTTATGGCTTTATATGCAAGAAGAGTTTTTCAATTAAAAAAGAACATGTTACCACATATCCCTGTTGCTTTGCGCTCTTCTGACTCCAGCCTCACTTTGGCTCTGGTTGGCACTCCCAGATTTATGTCTTCTACTGCATACTTTACTAAACATTCCTTTCTCCATGTTACTGATGCAAAGTGTGAGCATAGCAGCAATTCCCTGGCACTCCACTTTGCTTTTCTGATCTGATGTCATTATTCTGGCCTTCGTCACTAGCACAGTACTACAATTAATAATAATCTGATGAAAAAATATTAATAATCTGGTCAATCAATTTTTTAATTCAACTGGATACTTCACCACAAATACCACACGTTCTAACCCAAGTCCACTGGAAAGAATAAGAGGTTAAAATTGCTTTGAGAGGATGGGTTTCTCAAAAACGTAAGTATTCTGCAAATTATTTTAGTGTTTGCATTTCAGGAAGCCAAAAATAATCATATCTTGCAATGAAGTCCTTGCTCTGGAAAAATGCCCATGAAAAATTCTATTAGCAACATACATTTTCTGGACGATGCTCACCTTGAAAATACTTTGTCTGCCAAAGTTATTGTAAGAGTGTTTGTTCTTAAATAATTGAAAGAATTCTCCTTAAATGCTCTCCTTCAAACAATGGAATACAGCCTCCCTCCACACTGTCCCACAGTTAACTGTCCGAGTCGACTTCGGCAGCAGTAATCAGCATTAATGACAGCAATGCAGAGGACTACATAAAATAGCATACAAAGAATTTTAAAACGTTAATATTATGGCGGTATACGGTGCTAATATTTTCACAAGGGACTCTCAAAATTATCCCTCTTTGCCTGTGATAAACCTGTGTTCAATACACAGGCTGTGTGTTCTTGCAGACAGGAGGGTGAGTAGCTGGGGAAACTATTCAATTTCCATTTAAAACAAAAAGCGCATTGCCTTCACTTTAACCAAAGAAACAGGTAGCACTACAAAAAAACAAACAATGTGCATTTTGCTAGTTCATTTTTTGTTCCAGAAAAATATATTGAGTATATTAGTAGTACAGCATAAAGTTCTAGGTTGTATACAGGTCTGTCTCATCTTACACTGGGGTTACGTTCCGCAGTCAGCGCCTAAAGCGAAAACCGCGTATAGTCAAAATTACATTGAGTGTAATGGTGGGCAGAATCGCCCGCCCTACAGCAACAGTATTTAAATTGTTATTTTTCTCTTTTTTGTTTTTTTTTCTTGTTTTTGCCGACCGCATAAAGCTGAAATCACGCATGTTAAATGCGCCTAAGATGCGACAGACCTGTAATTTGAAGGGGGTTTGGGGACTGAAGATAACATGGGGATCTCAGCACAGATATTCAAAAGACTACAAAAATTGCTCTTCTGGGGTATTTTTAGGAGAAGCTGGCATAAGCTATTATTGGCAAAGTTGACTGAGCAGAATCCAAAGGGAGGGGATGTCTCCATCAAAGATAGGAAGACCCCTCCAGCCTTCTCTGACAGATATTTAACAAAGAACTCCCAGAAATCTCTGAAAGCCTCCTGCAGCACATTGCTGTGTGGATTTGTCCTTTAAGCTGTGTCTATTTTTTGTGAACTCACTACATCATGGGCATCAAATTTCAAGGCTGAATGTTTGAAAAGTAGGTTTGGATGTACAGACACAAGCAGAAAGTCATAGTCTAGCCTGGGAACTCTAGTGTGTGTGGTTTTTTGTTTTGGCTTGGTGGGTTGCTTTTTTGCAGCGCATAAGTGGTTGAGCATATATTAATTTAAAGTTATTTTAATGACTATAAATGCATATTTGCTATAACTTTAAAGAAAAAGGTGTATAGCTCTGCATATACTTTCTCAACATTCCTGAGCAGCAGCACATTCAGAGAAAAATACATCTAAATATATTCAAAGATTTTATAAAAAGTCATCAAAGCAAAAAAATACAGCAAATGAGAAATACTATAGACACCCAAAAGAGCTAAATCACTAGCTAAATCACTCCATATCCAATCACTGAAACACACTTATGCTTGATCACTTTAGGTTGCCCTCTAATTGTTCTGTACCAGCCAAGAATATTTGGGATGGCAGCATGCAACATACTAATTATCTTGAAAACTTGCCAAGGACACTTTGTTTAAAATATGCAGCTCTTTGAACAATTCCCTAATTTGATCATGAGTTCATGGCAGCCAAAGATGTGCCTTTCTATGCATGAGGACACTGGCTGTAACAGTGTGAGCACTACTGGAAAAAATAAAAAACAAACACCACTATACATGGTAACAACAGGTGTTTATAATATAATTCCAATTACTATGCATAGAAATATTGTTGACATAGATTGACAGAAGGACTGTCTTGCCCCAATATGGTATTCCAAAATATACAAAAAATGAAATAATGCTGGCATCAAAAAATTAGGGGGTTACTAACATACCTTTAGAACCATTTGAAACTGAAAAATCCATATGAATATTATAAAAAGAAAAATGGGATCACTACATCTTATATGCTTAGAACTGTGCTCAGACACAGTGGACAGTATCAGCAGAGGAAGCCAGCTGCAGCAGCTCCCTGGACCAGTGGGAACAGCAGGGGACCTACTGGAAGTTCCACCAGTGGATTAAGCGTCCTAATTTACCAGAGTATATAGAGCAGGGGATCAGGCATAATGTGCAGCTCCACTACACACACCCTTCCATACTGCTCCAACCCGAGAAAAATGCAAAAGATAAACACAGACCCAAATGGACTCCTTAACACTAAACCAAAGTGGCTGGGCTTGAGAGAGTCCACAGGGATGGGGGAAGAATCTTTTTCCACACCACACAGCAGTTGAACATATACTCCATGTAGTCTACTCCAATCCATCAACTTCCCCCATAGCCCTAGCATAGAGGTGGGCAAACTACGGCCCGCAGGACCCTCCTTCCCGGCCCCTGAGCTCCTGGCCCGGGGGGCTGGCCCCTCCCCTGCTGTTCCCCCTCCCCCGCAGCCTCAGCACACCATACTGCCAGTAAAGGGGCAGTGGGGGTTGGATAGAGGGCAGGGGAGTTTGGGGTGTGTACAGGGGTCGGAACAGTCAGAGGGCAGGGAACGGGGGGTTGAACGGGGGCAGGGGTCCCGGGGGGCAGTCAGGATGGAGGGGGGGTTGGACGGGGCGGTGGTGGTTCCGGGAGCAGCGGGGGGTTGGATGGGGTAGGGATCCCAGGGGGGCCATCAGGGAACAGGGGGGGTTGGATGGGGCAGGAGTCCCGGGGGGGGCGTCAGGGGATGAGAAGCGGGGGGAGGGAGATAAGGGGCAGGGGCCGGGCCCCGCCTGGCTGTTTGGGGAGGCACAGCCTCCCTTAACCGGCCCTCCATACAATTTCCGAAACCCGATGCGGCCCTCAGGCCAAAAAGTTTGCCCGCCCCTGCCCTAGCACATCCCCTCTGTGGGGCAGTAAGAGAACTACTGAGTAGCTGATGCTCTGACCCAACCCTAATCATCCTTTGCATGCCGGTAGGCTAAGGTTGCCAACTTTGTAATATTTAAAAACCGGACACTCCAGCAGGAGTGTTGAAACTGCCCCTTCCCCCCGAGAACCTGCCCCTGCCCTGCCCTTTTCCTCCAAGGACCCCTTGTAATGGGTCTCACTCGTCACTGGGACGCCTCCCTTTACATGATTCAGCCCTCAAGCCAGCATAGTCCTCTCCTTCTGTGGTATCAAAGTCCAATTTAACAAAATGTCTACCTGCAGTCTTCTAACTCTCTTCTAAGCTGTTCTACTTTGCCTGTGGCCAGTAGTGGAACCCAAACTCGCCCATTACTTCAGGTTCCAGTCCAAGGACCCTATGCCCAGCAACCATGGTCTGCTCAATCTCTGACTCTGCTATTGTTCCCCTGGGCTGTTTCCTATCTCTCTTTTCTATCTTCCAGCTCACTTCTGGGTTACCACTCAGGCTTCCTCCACGCCCCATGGCTACATCACCACTCGGCTTCTTGCTGGAGTCTGTACTTCACCAAAGGATTCCAGGACTCACTCTCCCCCTAGAACTCTTCCTTGTACCTAGTCAACTCCCCTCCTCTCTAGGGAGTGACTGAAGAGCTCCTCCCTGCAGTCCTTTTGCTATCAACTTCCTCTCTTTATCAGCCTATTCCAGCTCCTCTGTAGGAGCAGATTTTTGATAGTGGAAATCTCCACACTTAACCTAGCTTCTCTTCAGCAGTTTTTCTAATGAACAAACTATGTAACAAATTGGGTATAAAAAGAGGAAAAATCTGAGCTCATTGGACACCTCTGAAGTGCCTCTGCAGACGGAAGACCAGTGAATGTATGTTTGCAGTTATCCACGTGAGACCCCCTCCAGACCCTGGGTAAATATGAATCTGGGACTTTTTGGGGTGTTTTACTAACCTGTTGCAGACATGTGTAACTGCTGGAGACTAAATAAAGTAATGGTTTAAATGAAAGCACTCTTGTATTGTGCTGTTTGTGCCATCCATCTATTGGTCAGACAGCCTTGTCTCCATTGATTTATTTTCTGCCACCACCTTGCTAAGAGTAAAAGTTACCAAGAGCTTTGGCTTCAGAAACCCCGGGTAACACCTCCTCCCAGGGCCGGTGCAACGATTAGGCAGACTAGGCGGTTGCCTAGGGCGCGACGATTTGGGGGCGCCAAAAAGCAGCGCCTCCAATTTTTTAATTATTTTTTTTAAACAGCGTTCCTGCGCTGGGCTGCCGGCGGCGCGCTGACACGTGCGGCCGCTCCATGCAATTATTATCATTGCCGGCGGGGGCGCCGGCGGCTGGGCAGAGCTCTGCAGCTCCACTTAGCACTCACGTGGCCCGAGCCCGGCAACGGCCGCGACAGCAGGGCTTCAGGAGGAAACGGGAGGCTGCCTCCTGGCTCAGCCTCCACGGTCAGCCACAGCGGGGGGCACGGAGAACAAAAGAGCCTCGGGCGGCGGTCCGGTGGAGGAAGAAAGAGGACCCCGACGCCCGTGCATTGGGCAAGGTAAGCGCTTCCCCACAGCTCGGCCTCGGGTGCCTGTGCTCCTGCTCCCCTTGATCTGTGGCTGGTCCCTGCTCCTGCTCAGCGCTTCCCCACAGCTTGGCCTCGGGCGCCTGTGCTCCTGCTCCCCTTGGTCTGTGGCTGGTCCCTGCTCCTGCTCAGCGCTTCCCCACAGCTCGGCCTCGGGCGCCTGTGCTCCTGCTCCCCTTGGTCTGTGGCTGGTCCCTGCTCCTGCTCAGCGCTTCCCCACAGCTTGGCCTCGGGCGCCTGTGCTCCTGCTCCCCTTGGTCTGTGGCTGGTCGGTGCTCCTTCTCCCCTTGTGCGTGGGCGGCTGGAGAGGACAGCAGCCTGCAGAGCTGAGCTGCCCCAGTGCCCCCCTCTCCCTGCCCCAGCCTCTGTCATGCCTGGTATGTGGGTTTTAAGCCCTGCTGCTGTGTTATGCCTGCAACACGCAGGCCTAAGCCTGTGAGTGACCCCCATAGCAGCTGCCTGAAGAAGTGCTTGGGGGAATCACACAGAAGGAGAGTGATATTTGTTTGAGTTCTCTCCTCATGGAGGCTGTGCTCCACTTGGCGCAGGACTGCAGTCTCAGCAGGACTCTAAGCCCAGCACCTTGCCTCGGTTTGTAGACTTGTAATGCACCCCTGTCACCGGGCTCAGTCTGGCACCGCTACCCCTCACCAGTGCCCAAGAAGCAGTCAAAAAAGTTGGATGGACTGGTTAGTTTAGTCGAGTGTCAGAGTGTGTTAGTCTGGATCTGTAAAAATCATGACATGTGTCTGACGAAGTGGGTATTCACCCACGAAAGCTTATGCTCCAATACATCTGTTAGTCTTAAAGGTGCCACAAGACTCTTTGTTGGTTAGGTTAGGTTAGTTGTCATGCTGTTGCTTGGCCAGTGTAGAGACCACTGAATGCATAATATTCCTCTATGATGTTCTGTCCTGAGCAAAATTGGCATTTTATGAGGTAGTGCCTGTGAGGGACAGGTGTCTGTTTATGTCATCCAGCCATCATGTCTTAGGTCTTCTGGGAGGGGCTTTTCCATCCTGCTTTCATTGGATCAAAGTCAAAGATTATTCTCACAGGGAGTTAGTAGGCATTTAGAGCAGATGAGCATACCACCACAGAGAGCACTTGGCAACCATTTGAGAGTGTGAGACCTATTTAGTTAGAAAATGGAGCTTTTCATTCAAATTGAGTTTGTACCATTTGATGTTTTTAATCATTTGGAGATGCATGGCTGGTTGGACAGAATGGGTTCTGCAGCACTCCCAGTCAGATTTTGATATGAAAGAATGAAGGAAGGAAGTATACGTGACTAAAAAGAGTGTATTTCTGATTACAATCAATATTGCTTAATTTTAAGGGAAAGTCATCTTGATCTCTTAATCAATATTTACGTCAAACAGTTGATGAAATTCAAATAATGACTTATAGTAAGTGACATGTATTCTCTATTCTTTATTTTTAATAGTGAACAAGAAAAAGAACTGATAGGAATAAAATTTCATTTTTTTTCGTTTTCAGTTGATGCAGCCTCATGGCAGATAAAAAAAAATTGTCTGGGGCACAAATTCGTAAGCGGAAGGCTGATAAGCAAAAAGAAGAAAGAAAGCAAGAAGGTTCATTTCGGAAATATCTCCATCCACTGGCCAGAGATGAAGGTAGTTCAATGCCAAAGGATCAAGCAGAGATGGAGGTGGGGATGAGAGTTTCACAAGTTGAAGAAAAGTTTGAAGAACATAATCTGAATATTGAAGACGAATCAAATGAGACACGCGAGGATCAAAACTTGGAAGACCGTGAAAGCGAAAATGTCACTCGTTTGAATTTGAGCTTTAGTGATCCTGCTACTTGGGCCAAATGCGATGATCAAGTCCGACAAATTCTGGTGGAAAATGGACCGGAACAAGTTCAGCAGTTCGATTTTCCCAAAGATAGTAAGCAAAGAAAATTCTCGACAACTCATTACAAACGTAGACTTGTTAATGGAGAAGAAATGCACCGTCAGTGGCTGCAGTATTCCACATCAAGTGATTCTGTCTTTTGCTTCTGCTGCAAGTTGTTTGGCAGTAGTACTATTGGCACATCATCTCTTTCTGAAAAAGGCTCAAGGGATTGGAAAAACATATCTGCAATTCTTTCACGGCACGAGAAAAGCAGTCAACATTTGACGAATGTTCAAACATGGAAGGAACTTGAACTGCGATTGAAATACAAGAGAACAATTGATGAAGAACATTTGCGCTTCATTAAGCAAGAAGAAAAGTATTGGCAGCAAATACTAAAACGTCTGATTGCTTTGGTCAGAGTTCTTGGTATGCAAAACCTGGCCTTTCGGGGAACACATGAAAAACTGCACACTTCTGGTAATGGGAACTTCCTCAAATTTGTTGAATATCTAGCTTTGTTTGACCCACTTATGGATGAGCATCTTCGCAGGATTAAGGACAAGGAGATGCATGTACATTACCTAGGGAAAGACATACAGAATGAGCTTATTCAGCTTCTATCCAATGCCATCAAACAAAAAATCCTAGCATCTGTTCGTGCTGCAAAATACTTTTCGATCATTCTAGATTGTACACCAGATGCAGGCCACGTTGAACAAATGACCATGATCATTCGGTTTGTGGATAGGCCTACTTCAGAGACTGAGAATGAGACTGAATCAGTATGCATAAAGGAACACTTCTTGGGATTTGTGTCGCTTACAGAGACAACTGGAGCTGGTATGACAGAAACTATTCTTCACCAGTTAGAAGAGATGTCACTGCCTATAGAAAACTTGCGTGGTCAAGGCTATGACAATGGGAGCAATATGAAAGGGAAAGAAAATGGTGTCCAGCGAAGAATTTTGGATATTAATCCACGAGCCTTTTTTGTTCCTTGCAGTGCACATTCATTGAATTTGGTTGTTAATGATGCTGCAAAGTGTTGCTTGGAGGCAACCGCCTTCTTTGATTTAGTTCAACGTGTGTATGTGTATTTCTCAGCTTCTACACATCGCTGGGAAGTTCTAACACGCCACGTATCTAATCTCACAGTTAAACCATTGAGTGAAACAAGATGGGAAAGTCGAATCGATGCCTTGAAACCTCTTCGCTATCAGCTTGGTGACATCTATGATGCTCTGATTGACATCTATGAAGACACTACTCTAACAGGATCATCTGGCAATACGTCACGAGTTGATGCAAAGGCTCTTACAAAAGCCATTTCTAGTTTCAAGTTTCTTGTTTCTCTTGTTTTGTGGTATGACATATTGTTTGAGATCAACATGACTAGCAAACAACTTCAAGCAAAAGAATTCGACATATGTGATGCCATTAATCAACTTGGAGAAACCAAGAAGTTTCTTGTGGGCCGCAGAAGTGACGCAGCCTTTGAGAAAACATTGGTAGATGCAGGTGAACTTGCGGAGGAGTTGGATGTACCGGCACTTTTTGAACCAGATCCAATCCGTATTAGAAAGAAGAGGAAGCAGTTCACATATGAAGCAGATGACGAACCTATTTATGATCCGAAAGAAAAATTCAAAGTGAACTTTTACTTTGCAGTCATTGACACAGCAATACATTCGGTTGAAGAAAGATTCACATTGATGCAGCAAATTAGTTCAGTATTTGGCTTCATATATGATGTTTACAGTTTGCAAAATAAAACACCAAAGCAAATTATGGAACATTGCTTGAATCTGGAGCGAGCTTTGCAACATGGTGAATCCAAAGATATTGATGCCTTTGACTTGTGCAGTGAATTGCAAGCTATTGCAAGACGAGTCCAAAAGAGTTCATCACCGCAAGATGTATTGAACTTCATATGGGAAAATAAGCTGACAGATAGTGTCCCTAACACAGTTATTGCTCTTCGCATCCTCTTGACTCTCCCAGTTTCTGTGGCCAGTGGTGAGCGAAGCTTCTCGAAGCTCAAGTTGATAAAAACATACATGCAAACATCAATGTTGCAACAAAGACTTGTTGGGCTATCTATCTTGTCAATAGAACATGACATTGCTCACAGCATTGACTTGGAGGAACTTGTTTCTAAATTTGCTAAACTTAAAGCACGGAAAAATAAATTCTAAATTATAGCATGTTACTCTGTGACAGTGTATTGTGTATAATGTATGTGATTTTTTTTTCCGGGGGGGCGCAAGGTGGAAGTTTCGCCTAGGGCGCAAAATATCCTTGCACCGGCCCTGTCTCCTCCACTTGGGCTTCATCAGCCATTAGGCCCTATCAGTCCCTGGCTCTTCTCCAGGTACAGCCTATAAGGTCAATTGGCCTGTTCAAGCCCTATGTGGGGTAGATACCCCATCACAACTCCCAATTATTCTGGAGAGTATTTGATTATGGCTCTTGTTTGTCAAAAATAAACCACTTCTTTCCAAACAAGTCCAGGCACTTAGGTTCCTTCTCGTTAGGTGTAATTCTGCATCCCTGCTGCCTAGATCTTTTGTGTGCAGCTGTCACAACCAGTGACCCAGGACCTGGATGAGTGTACAGACATTGAAAGTCTAACAAGGGCACCTGATAACATTTATCAGCCTTTTGGACATAGGTGGAATTGTCTGCGATAGATGTTGTGCAAACTGCAGCAAGCTGACTTTGCTCCATTGAGAGAATCATTCTACAACGCAATACACTTGTAAAGTGAGTAATATTCTGAGCTGTCAATCTTAACAATAATCACCCCCTGAAAAATGCATTGCTCCCATTTTGCTCAGCCTACTGATTTAGGAATGCTTTAAAATTTCTGTACTGTGCTGAAAATTCTTTCCCCCCAGGTTTATAAAACATTAATTTGTATTTTTTTTGTTTTGTTTTAAATCAATAGGAAAATCTGAAAAGTAGAAGGCACATTACACCAGAAACTGAAATAAATTTTTTTTACAGAAACTCCTCACTTAAAGTTGTCCCAGTTAACATTGTTTCGTTGTTACGTTACTGATCAATTAGAGAACATGCTCATTTAAATTTGCGCAATGCTCCCTTATAACATTCTTTGGCTACAATGTTAAGCGAGGAGTTACTGTACATCTGTAATTTTTGAGCTAACTTTTGGCAGTGGATATTTTGCTAAAATAGGTGATGTCCCTTGTAGCACTGAGTGAAGGAGTCCTGTCGAAGTGGTTGTATATCAATTGTCATGCTGTTTAATGTTGGTTAAACACGTATCAAAAACATTTGGAATTATTTCAGCTCAGTACTAATGTGGACACGAGAACAAATGGATATAAATTGGCCGTCGGGAAGTTTAGGCTTGAAATTAGACGAAGGTTTCTAACCATCAGAGGAGTGAAGTTCTGGAACAGCCTTCTGAGGGAAACAGTGGGGGCGAAAGACCTCTCTGGCTTTAAGATTAAGCTTGATAAGTTCATGGAGGGGATGGTTTGATGGGATAACGTGATCTTAGTCAATAGGTCAATAACATGCCATCACTGGTAATTAGTACCAATGGTCAATGATATTAAAAGTTTTTTTCCTGAGTGTCTGGCTGGAGAGTCTTGCCCGCATGCTCGGGGTTCAGCTGATCGCCATATTTGGGGTCGGGAAGGAATTTTCCTCCAGGGTAGATTGGCAGAGGCCCTGGAGGTTTTTCGCCTTCCCCCACAGCATGGGGCAGGGGTCGCTTGCTGGAGGATTCTCTGCAACTTGAAGTCTTTAAATCATGATTTGGGGACTTCAACAGCTGAGTCAAGGGAGAGAATTATTTCAGGAGTGGGTGGGTCAGCTTTTGTGGCCTGCATCATGCGGGAGGTCAGACTAGATGATCATAATGGTCCCTTCTGACCTTAAAGTCTATGAGTCTATTTATTGTATAGTATTTTAACAAAATACTTCATTAGTATTTTTTGGGATTCTTTCGAGGATTGCAAAGTAGCATTAAAGCAGGATGGAACTGAATTCAGGCTCTCATAGCAGGCTACCTCACTGACACTCACTATCTCATGCTTAACAAGATGGCTTCTACTTGTGGGCAGTTTATAGTCTATAGTAATTTTTAAAATGCAGTGTTCAGATAGCAGTCAGAATTCATTCCTACTTAGATATATTTCTTATATTTCAAATAATCTAAGATGAACAAACTGGATCCAGTTCCCCAAAGAGTCAGTTCCTAGTCACAAGGAGGATATAACTGAAGTTAAACAGGTTTGCCACAACTCTGAATTATTTTGGTTCTGTGACATGTTTACAGATTGGTGTACTGGCACACAAAATTATTGTCTACATATTTTCATTTGCTCCCTTACCACCATTTTTTCCCCTTTATGAGAACACTGCTTTCTCGAAATAGCATAGGACATTTTAAACTCCAGTTCACTTTCACTAAAGAATGGATCTTGTGTTTTCCACATACAATGTAAGTTTTAGGATTTGAAACGCCTTTTACATTGCTTAAGAAAAGTAGTGTTACTTCACATTTACAAAGTGCCTTTCATGCCAAAGAATCCCAAAAGGCTTTGTGAACTTTACAAATTATATACTCTATACAGTATAAAGAAGAAAGGAGGGGAAGTCTACAGGAAGACAGAATAATATAATGGTTAGAGCAGGGGTGAGCAAACTTTTTGGGCCGAGGGCCACATCTGGGTGGGGAAATTGTATGCAGTGCCAGGGCAGGGGACTGGGGTGCAGGAGGGAGTGCGGGGTGTAGGAGGGGGTGCGGTGTGCAGGAAGGGGCTCAGGGCAAGGGATTGGGGCAGAGGAGGGGCGCGGGGTGTATGAGAGGGCTCAGGGAAGGGGGTTGGGGTGCAGCAGGGGGCTTAGGGCAGGGAATTGGGGTACAGGAGGGGTGCGAGGTGCAGGCAGGGGGC
>QXTE01000048.1:6042608-6103704 GCA_003942145.1 Platysternon megacephalum
GATCTTAGTCAATAGGTCAATAACGTGCCATCACTGGTAATTAGTACCAATGGTCAATGATGGGATATTAAAAGTTACTACAGAGAACTTTTTCCTGAGTGTCTGGCTGGAGAGTCTTGCCCGCATGCTCGGGGTTCAGCTGATCGCCATATTTGGGGTCGGGAAGGAATTTTCCTCCAGGGTAGATTGGCAGAGGCCCTGGAGGTTTTTCGCCTTCCTCCGCAGCATGGGGCAGGGGTCGCTTGCTGGAGGATTCTCTGCAACTTGAAGTCTTTAAATCATGATTTGGGGACTTCAACAGCTGAGTCAAGGGAGAGAATTATTTCAGGAGTGGGTGGGTCAGCTTTTGTGGCCTGCATCATGCGGGAGGTCAGACTAGATGATCATAATGGTCCCTTCTGACCTTAAAGTCTATGAGTCTATTTATTGTATAGTATTTTAACAAAATACTTCATTAGTATTTTTTGGGATTCTTTCGAGGATTGCAAAGTAGCATTAAAGCAGGATGGAACTGAATTCAGGCTCTCATAGCAGGCTACCTCACTGACACTCACTATCTCATGCTTAACAAGATGGCTTCTACTTGTGGGCAGTTTATAGTCTATAGTAATTTTTAAAATGCAGTGTTCAGATAGCAGTCAGAATTCATTCCTACTTAGATATATTTCTTATATTTCAAATAATCTAAGATGAACAAACTGGATCCAGTTCCCCAAAGAGTCAGTTCCTAGTCACAAGGAGGATATAACTGAAGTTAAACAGGTTTGCCACAACTCTGAATTATTTTGGTTCTGTGACATGTTTACAGATTGGTGTACTGGCACACAAAATTATTGTCTACATATTTTCATTTGCTCCCTTACCACCATTTTTTCCCCTTTATGAGAACACTGCTTTCTCGAAATAGCATAGGACATTTTAAACTCCAGTTCACTTTCACTAAAGAATGGATCTTGTGTTTTCCACATACAATGTAAGTTTTAGGATTTGAAACGCCTTTTACATTGCTTAAGAAAAGTAGTGTTACTTCACATTTACAAAGTGCCTTTCATGCCAAAGAATCCCAAAAGGCTTTGTGAACTTTACAAATTATATACTCTATACAGTATAAAGAAGAAAGGAGGGGAAGTCTACAGGAAGACAGAATAATATAATGGTTAGAGCAGGGGTGAGCAAACTTTTTGGGCCGAGGGCCACATCTGGGTGGGGAAATTGTATGCAGTGCCAGGGCAGGGGACTGGGGTGCAGGAGGGAGTGCGGGGTGTAGGAGGGGGTGCGGTGTGCAGGAAGGGGCTCAGGGCAAGGGATTGGGGCAGAGGAGGGGCGCGGGGTGTATGAGAGGGCTCAGGGAAGGGGGTTGGGGTGCAGCAGGGGGCTTAGGGCAGGGAATTGGGGTACAGGAGGGGTGCGAGGTGCAGGCAGGGGGCTTAGGGCAGGGAGTTGCGGGGCGGGGTGCAGGAGGGCTTTGGACTCCGGGGTGGCAGCGGCGCGCACCAGGGCCAGAGCAGGCTCCTTGCCTGCATGCCTGCCCTGTCCCCGGCCCCGCGCCGCTCCAGGAAGTGCTGCGGCCCCTGGGGGAGGAGGGGCAGAAGGCTCCATGTGTGCTGCCCTTGCTGCGCCTCCAGGTACCTCCCCCGAAGCTCCCATTGGCCGCGGTTCCCTGTTTCCGGGCAATGGGAGCTGCGGGGGGGGGGGGGTGCCTGGAGATAAGAGCAACACACGGAGCCCTCTGCACCCCCCCCGGGGGCCGCAGGAGCATGGTGCCGGCAGCGCCACGGGGGGCTGTCCCGGGGGCCGGATCCAAAGCCCTGAGGGGCCTGATCCGGCCCGCGGGCCGTAGTTTGCCCACCCCTGGGTTAGAGGTACGTTAAACAGTATCATGTGTAGTGTTGTAGTCGTGTTGGTCCCAGGATTTGAGATAAGGTAGGTGAGATAATGTCTTTTATTAGATCAGCTTCTGTTTGTGAGACCAGCGCCGGCTCCAGGGTTTTTGCCGCCCCAGGCAGCCAAATACCAAAAAAAAAAGAAGCCGCGATCACAATCTGCGGCGGCAATTCGGCGGGAGGTCCTTCGCTCCGAGCGGGAGTGAGGGACCCTCCGCTGAATTGCCGCCGAATACCTGGACATGCCGCCCCTCTCCCGAGAGGCCGCCCCAAGCACCTGCTTGTTAAGCTGGTGCCTGGAGCCGGCCCTGGGTGAGACGCAATCTTTCAAGCTTACACAGAGCTCTTCTTTAGGTCTGGAAAATGTACTGAGTGTCACAGTTAAATACAAGGTGGAACAGATTGCTTAGCATAAGTCATTAACACACATTTCAAGGGACCATTCAAGGTGTGGCCCATTAACCTTTCAAGATCCATGGGTCCTACACATGCCTATCACAACATGTGTACCTCGCACTAAATGCTCCAATAATAACTATGCGGGTGAAATGAGACAATCACCACGCTCTCGACTGAACTCACACAGAAAAAAAAGGATAAAAGACAAAAACACAGTATTACCTGTGGGTTAACATTTTTCACAAAGTGATCACTCTATATCTGACTTTCCATTCCTCATCCTCAAAGGAAACCTGCAAAATACCTTCAAAAGACAAGCCTGGGAGCTTAAACTCATAACTTTGCTAGACACTAAAAACCATGGACCGAATAGAGACACTGGATTTATGGCTTATTACAACAATCTAAATCTTCCCTCCCCACCCTCCCTGCAATGACTGGAGAGATGTTAACGGGCCACTTTGACTTGCATGGTCCCTTGAAATGTCTGTTAACTACTTATGGTAAGCAATCTGTTCTGCCTTGTATTTAGCTGTGACTCTGGATATGCCTACACTGCAATTAAAAACCTACGGCTGGCCCGTGCCGGCTGACTCAAGCTTGCAGGGCTAGGGCTAAGGAGCTGTTTAACAGTGGTGTAGACATTTGAGATCAGGCTGGGACCTGGGCTCTAGGACACTGAAAGGTGTTTACACACACACATTAAATATTTCTCCTGTCATACTGTTTAAATATGAATATATAGTACTATAGTAAATGAAACAATGAAGTCACGCTATTGTGGCTCTTCTGGGTAATGCTGACTGCTAATTTGGCTTCTGAACCACTGAGGTCTAAGTATCACTCGTTTAGAAAATAAAGAACTTGTTTTTTAAGTGTTCCTCTCACCTCCATTGTTAGCTGGAAATCTCCATAGAACCATCTTTAGCTAGCTTATAGAGCAAAATCGATGGCCATCTCAGAGGACAGCGAGTTTTCAATTAACCAAGAAAGTCCCAGGACTATGCTAAGAAGGGAGAGGGAGAGAATAGAAAGCAGTTGCCTTATGTCAAATCATCAACAACAGAACTCAATACCCTCAACAGCAAAGTAACAAAAAAGGAAAGTCTTGAGGAAAAAAACAAAAAGATACTGTTCTTTGGTATACAAAATAATACTCTATTACATTTATTAACTTACATTCATTTCAGAATTACACCGATCACCATAGTAACTAGTATTAAATTGATTTTATCCTCTACCAGGAAACAAAAAAAGCTGCTTGACTAGAAGAAGCTGTTTTACTAAATTATGCATCTCTCAGATTCCTTTATTCTTCTCTTTCATAGAGGAATTTCCTATTAAAGTGGTATTGTTAGATGATTGCCATTTCCTGTTTCCACAACACACAACTCTGACAGGAGACACAGAAGGACAAATTTACTCAGGCATAAGTGGACAAAGCTATAGTAAAGTCAATGAAGTGGTGAATTTGGCCTAGAGTCTCAAGTAAAATTTTGTCCTGTTTTTACCTGTTATTTAGAGGGGTTAACCCACAAGTTTTTGCAGGATATTTTTTAATCTCTGAAGGGATCTTTGAGGTCTTATTACTATTTAAGATCAGGAACACAGCAGAATGCTATCAATAAATGTCTACTTAAGTTTATATACTGATTCCTGTATTATTTAAATAGCCTTTTTAAAGCTGTACTATATTGATCATTTGTATTTTGATATCTAAAGTCACTTCTCTATAAATACAACAGTGCTTGTCTCTATGGAACTAATATGACAGCACACAAATGAATTGCGTGGATATGTAATGGCTTTTAAATGGTTAATAATGTATTTCTTTACATAAGAACCGTGTCCGTTCTGTTATATTCACCCTTACTATAATTACATACCCAAAGCTACATTCAAGAAACATTGAAGTTGCAAAGTCTTGCATTCAAAAATGCAGATATGCCAGAATTAAGACTGCCTGTCCATCACCAGCCTTGTTCCATTTCCGCACCTCAGCTTTTTCTCCCCACTCCCTACCTCTAGGCCCAGTGCCTCACACCTCAGTATTCCTGTCAAATTGACTTCCTCCTCCTCCTACTTGCCTAATTTGCCTGTGCTGCAGGAGCACTGAGAGCACAGGAGAGAGTCTTCCTGCTCCCAGTTCTTGTGCCCACCAACACAGCAGCTTCTGACAGCTGACAGAAGCAATGGCAGGGAAAGTCCTGCTCACAGCCCCTTTAGCCTTGGGATGGAGCACACCCATAGAGTTGTAATCTTCAGAGGAATTAGCCACCAAACTCTACTAAGTCTCTACTGAGCGCATGTGAACTGAGATTTTCAGAGGCTCATAATTCAGCCACGAGGCCGATTTTTGAGGGATGGCAAAAGGCACATCCCTGACACCACAGCGACCCCACTGCCAAATTTCAAGTTTTGGCTCCAAGCATGGAGGCACCAGAGCTTCATGGAGGCAAACCAAACTATTGGCACAGTTAAACAACTAAAAACAAGGTCTTATAATGGAAAGTGTGGGGCAACATTAACTGTAGGCATCACTGCATGTGCTCTTGTAATGTCTTCTCTTAGCAACAGCAGCATTATACTTCTGAAATATGCACACATTAACCTGTAAAATGTTTTAAAACATTAGATATGGATCTGTTTTAAGTGCAACACAATAAGCCATACTCAGTGATATTTTGGGGGCAGAGGTTTGTTTCATGTACAGGAAGGATGGTCCAGCAGAATTAGATCGTTAACTTGGTATCTGCAAGACCTGGGTTCAGTTCTCTCTCAGATTTCCTATGTGACCATTGGCAAGCCACTTAACCTCCATTCCACATCTGTAAATGGGGATATTATTGCTTCCCTACCCCACAAAATAAAAATTGTGAGACACTCAGATATTATGGTAATGGAAGACATAAGTACTTCAGAGAGATTATTTCCTTGTTTTGGTTTTGTAATGCTTAGATACGCTATGCCAGCTCAGTGTGGCACTCTGTTCCCTGTTAGTGGTGGTTGGCCAACTAGAGACTGAAGAGCCTGCTACAGCCTTGGCTAAGAGCTGGGTCTTTTAGCTCAGGTTGCATAGGGTCATGAATTAATATCTCTCTCTCCTGACTTATTAATAGCACATTACATTATTGAAACAAAGGAAATTTTTAATAAATATTAATTTATTTTTCATCATTTATATTGTTTGTTTTATGTTTTTCAATCCAGTCACCTTGAACAATGGAAAGCAAACCAATCAGTTTCATCTAGTAGCATAGTTTTCATGCATTAATAAAATACTGCAGCGTTTAGGGGGCAGAAACTGCATGCTTAAAGCCAAACCAAAAAATACATTTTTCACAATTTTAAAAACAAAATATCATTAAGACATTTTAATTCTGTAAAATTAAATTCTGTATATATTTAAACAAAATGTAAATGTTAGCTCTAAAATACCTGACAGTACATATTTCATTTTAAAGCACCACTGTGCATTGCTGATTCCGTAAAACAATTCTGTGTTATTCAACTGTGATGGCCACCCCCTTGGCTGACACTTTGCAGACTGAACCTGGGACTTTCAGAGCTAAAGGCATAAACTGCTATAGCTCAATCTAAAGAGCAAAGGTTCTGTAGCTGGGAGTTGTAATAATGAATATCCTCTCAGGACTGGACCTGTAGCACACACTCACCAGTTGGTTACATACATCCTCTGCTCAAAGAATGCTAGTCTCAAGTGCCTGAAGCCCAGAATGGCTCAAATCCTGGATAAGTCCCCACTTATCTGACAGCCACCCTCTTAGCCAATACACCCAGGAATCAACCAGGGAGCTTCTGCTAAAAGCATGAGCTACTACAGCTTGAACCTAAGTGCCAAGACTTTATAACTGGGAGCCATAACTCATATTCTTTGCAAATGGACACAGAGGGAGACCTGTAACACACATTCTAGTGCAGTGGTTCTCAAACTTTTGTAGTGGTGACCCCTTTCACACAGCAAGCCTCTGAGTGTGACCCCCCTTATAAATTAAAAACACCTTTTAAATATTTAACACTATTATAAATGCTGGAGGGGAAGCGGGGTTTGGGGTGGAGGCTGATCCCCCAGGTAATAACCTCACAACCCCCAGTTTGAGAACCCCTGCTCTAGTGGGTTACACAACAATACAATCCTGAAAAAACAAAAAATACTTTGAGTCTCTACTACTTTCTAAAAGCCAAAGCAGAGCAGTGAGTTAGTCTCGGAGGAGGGGGACTTGTGTTGTGATGCCCTATATATATATAAAAATATATATATAAAAATTATGGATAAATATGGGATCTAAAACTGGAGGAAGAGAGAGGTTAGTCCCCAATAAATGCTGGTCTTTGAGAGTTGTCCTGTGCATTCACTCTTGCGGAAAAAAGTGTGTCTATTTGGGGGAAAGAAGGGGGTCACACATCCCCGAAGCACTGAATATTCAGTGTCTGAAGCTATATAAGGAAGTACAACTCCACAACTACCTCAGTATCTTCTGATTATATAGAGAATTTTGAGGTAGAGGGGAAGTGCTAATGCATGAAGGCAACTCTCAAAGAACAAGTTACTGGTGAGTAACCTCTATTTCAAGGGCCTCTGACCATTTCCACTTGAGGGAGACCAGTGAATGTGGTACTGCCCAGGTGGATGGTAGACCAGAAGTTCTCACTGAAACATGGACAGTAGCACCATACTCTCAAGCTGAGCATTGGAGCACAATGCCAAATCCAAAGAATAATGCCTGGTAGAGGTATGTACTGAACACCAAGTGGTTGCACAGAAATCTCTGCTGTAGGTACCTGCCTAAGATTTACTACCAAAATCGTAATGGCCCTGGTGGAATGGATTTTTAGCCCCCAGGGAACTAGCTAGACTGTAGGAAAGCATAATGCATACTCTAATCTATTTAGGGTGTTTTTGCAATGGGCTCTCCCCCTGCATCTTTCCCCATAAACTACAAATAGCCTGTTCCTATTGCAAAAGGGTTTAGTCTTATGTAAATAAAAGCATAGGGTCTTTTTATCATCAAGGGTACACAGATGTATTTCCCCAGGATAAACATGGGGTCTAGGGGGAAAAAACAGGAAGGGATACATGCTGACTGAGTCACAGGCTTTCCGCTTCAAGCTGAGATGAGGTTGAAGGACCACTTTTTGTCTTTCCAAACCACAGTGTAACAAGGGTTGGCCATAAAATCTTGCAGCTCTTCTAGCTGAAGCAATGGCTATTGAGAATGTAGTTTTGTACAACAGGTGTTTTACTGAGGAATCTTTTGGGGGGTTGAAAGAAGGTCCCATCATTTTAGTGACGACTATGTTCAAGTCTAAGGAAGAAGCACGCTGTCTTACAGAAGGGAATGGGGGAATTTAATAAAATATTAAGTCCTTTCAGAAATGTGGAGACTGTGGGATGCGAGAACACAATCATTCCCTGTAATGTCTGATGATAAATTGAGATGGCAGTGAAGTAACCTTTAGGGCTGTCGGATACAGGCCTTGGGATTTCAGATGCTGCAAATGGTCCAATATGTCAGACATCTCTGCCACTGAAGGAGTAAGATGTGTGAGTGAGGAACAGTGACAAACACCACTGAAACAGACACAGAAGGAACAGAAAGTCAAGGAGACAGCCAGAAGAAGAACTGGAGTGTGGCCCTGGGAAAAAGACTTGAGGGAGGGCTTTTTGGACTGAGTGCTTAGTGAAAGAAGCTTGGAACTGTTCACAAAAGAAACTATTTCCTGTTTGATTCTTACTGTATTCAAGGAAACAGGACTTTGTACATTTTTTTGTAAATGACTGCATCAAAGAAATACCTAGCTTCATCATCAATTTCTCCTCTAACTGAAACAACCTGAAGGATCCAGAAAATTGGCTAACCACTCAGGTCAAAAGGGGGTAACAATATATTAAACACTGGATCTAAAATGGAACCTTGAGGCAATTCCACTCTTGACTTTTAACTATGATGAAAACAGACCATGTATTCCTATTCTTTATTTTCTGTCTCTCAGCCTGAGCTTCTGCAGTAAGCCAAACAAAACCAGGAGTACTGTTGAAGCATTATAGCTATCAGCACATTTTTTGCATGGGAACATGAGCAACAATACAACACGTGATCCTCTCGCACCAGATTCTTTGATGCTTTTCTCTGCTCATAAGGCAAGACCTCAAAAATAGATTCAAGGCATTACATATGGAGTGTTAGTATCTTCCCATTAGTAGCTGGTAGATTGTGCCCATATACGCAGGGTGCCCAAAAAATATGCCTTGCAGCACAGAAAATCCAGTCTCCCGACCGTTCTCTATCAGTGGAAGTGGAATGCGTTGTTTTCACATGTTCTCCTGTCCAAACCTACTGAAGCTGCCAGGGAATTCGGGGTTGAATACTGCTCAAAGTAACTGTAACACTCAAAAGGATTCATCTTTACCTGCCCTCCTGGGTACTGCTATGAGGATGATGGTGTGAGCCAGATGCCTTTGGCAAGAGAACTAATAAGTCTCTGGCTGATGGGAAGGGCTAACTAATATCAACTATGAATATCACTGAATGATGATATGCTATACTATCTATACTATTAATACTAAACTTCAAAACAAAAATTATAACTATATAGAGCTAACAAAACCTACTAGAGTTAGAAAATCAATGGACACAGCACTGCTTTCTCAGATAGTGACGAGAGAACTCAGGTGGCTGGGGGAGTGCATCCCAAAATGGACATGTATTTGAAGAAGGTTCCACAAGTTCACTGATAGAGAGTACTATCCCAACAATGGAAATGCACATAGGTCACTGAAGAAGAATGACAGCTTAGAATGAAGAAGTGGTATAGCAAATATCTTAATGTAGCACGTTAAGTACCTTGAGTCTTTGCATCAGGAAGGTGTAAATTCTATTAGCATATCTTTTTCATAATTACTAGGTTAGTAGTCATTAGGAACTCTAATATCATTGGTGATAAATAGATGATATACAGGGTGAACCTCTCTAGTACAGCACTCTCTGGTCCCGCATGATTTTATTTTATGTTTTTCATGCTTTATCTACTTATTTCCTTGTGCCAATACAGTAAAATTGTGTAACAACACTAACACTTTGTTATGAAGAGAGCCGGTAAGCCTTGGCTAGGCGGTGTTGCAAGCGTTGTTCCGTTTATTCGCCTCGGTGAGATAAAAATAAAAAGAGACCCACTCACTACAATATTGACCTCTCGTGGTTCGGCAAATTCTCTGGTTCAGCACCGATCAGGTCCCCAAGGTGCCAGACTAGAGAGGTTCAACCTGTATTAGATATCAGTTTGAAACCTGTTAGTCTATGTGATCTCATGCTCTGATTACTGTGACCCTTGTCCAATCTCACACAACTTCCTTCTTCTCGCACCGAGGTTCTCTTAACCTAGGCTGTACGTGCTTCAAGACAGAAACACTCGCCTGCTCCATATTTTACAGCTTCTGGCACAATCAGGCTCCAATCTTGACTGTGGCCTATGGACTCTATACTAATACTAATAAATAATTATATTTAATAACACAATATGATTGAGGTGTCTGACTACAAGAAAAATAATTAACTACCTTTTCTTAAGTATACTCTACTTTTAGTATAAGGCTCCCTGTTTATCTATGCACACATTTATATTAATAACGCACTCACCGTTGGATCATTTCCTGGAGTAAAATTTTAGTATCACTGCAATCCATGTAAAGATTGGCTTCCAGTGAAATAAGCTGATCACAATTTCTTCCAGCTCAGATAGAGGAAGGTTTATTTTCACCTCCCCTGAGCAAATGTGGATCACAGAGTCTTCATTCTGAAAATATGCTGAATACTGATACAGTAACTCCAATGACCAAGTGAAGGACTTTTAATTGGTTAAATGTAGTCACCAATTTTATCTAGCATGTTTCCCAGGTAAACTATATTTGCAATATAATCCTGCAGAAAAACATGCTGTCCCATAACCTTTGACGTGTACTACTTGGAAGCCATAAGAACAACTAACTTCTGCAGACAAGATGGATATGAACAGCAATGTCTATATATTATGGCAAGTGGCATGCTATAAATAGCTAAAATATACAGATTAGATAGTTTAGAAAAAGTAAAATAAGGGATTTGTACCAAATGTACTAACCAGAAATTTTGGAAATACAATAAAGAGAAAAAGTGCAGTATAATTCATTAATACCTTTTTTTTAAAATAGCATCACTTTATAACACCCATTGCACTCACTTCCTAAATCTGGTGTTATAATAAAGCAATAAAGATAATGTGATAAACAGCACATTTTCTTCAGTTTTCACGAAAATAGAGGAAGACTATTATAATTCCATAACAGTTTCTATTTACCCTTTAGCATTTCTGTTTTCTGCAAGGAAAACAACTGCAAATTACCATTGGGACAAGATGCTAATTTCCTGAAAATTAAAACTGGGAGAAGAATGAATCTGGAATAAATCTGACCTGGTTAGAAATATGGCATCATTTATTTTTAATATTCCTTTCAAAAAAGCTCTATAACTCAAAATATTTTAAAACTAAGAAACACATGAATTGAAAGAGAGACTGGGTATGAGCTTTTTGAGTAAAGGAGAATCTGAGTCATGCTGTAGAAAAAACTACTTAGCATAATTTGTATTTTATTTCAGCAAGCACGGTGGACCAGTCAGAGTTGCACTTCTTTAAATGTTAAAGACCTATTCAACAATGAGCTATCCAACTGATTTCCAGTATAAAAACTAGAATGCTAACTGCACTTTCCAAAGCTAAAGGCCTATGTACTCCTTTTGTTCAATATTTAATTACGTGAATGAAATGTCTGAAGAATTGTCCACCTTAAAATGTTTCTGAAACTCTAAAAATCGAATTACTATAGTTTCTGACCTAAAGATATGTGACAAACGTACCCAATATAGCTCCTAGCACCACAGATATTTTGGACTTTGAATCCAATTGAACATAAAACAGCACAAGGTTACTGATAATTCTCCAGCCATCTCCTTTTATAGGATACTATAAAAGCTATAGTGGCTGCATAATGTTATTAATATTTATGAAGTTATTCTTTAAAAAGATAAACTAACTTTCCTTTTTCTAAGGAATGTAGATGTACAGGGTGACCAGATTAAGCAGAGAAATCATTTAGAGATCACTTCACAGCAAAAAAGGAAATGGAAAAATACAAAATTAATTATCCTTTAAGCATAAATTAAAATAAATTCAGGCTACAATCAATTGTACTCACAGTTGACACTGGTCTCCTTTGATTCCTTTAGTTGCACAAAAACATTTTCCCGTTTGCATGTGACAAATATTTGCATGTCCACTGCATGTGCAAGCTATAAAATCAAAGAGGAAAGAGATTTAAATGTCTATATTATACTTTATGACTAAACGTACTTTTATGGATATTAATATTATATCCTAAATGCATTACAGAGGTGATGTGGTTAAAGTATTAGTATTTCCATCATGAACCCCTTTAATATCACTAATATGATTGTTTAATTTATATTCTGCAGTGTTGGGAACTCAATAGTCTGAATGTGCCTTTAGGGAGATTTTATCTAAAGATTACTGACATAAATAGAAAAGGTTTCAGATAAGTCAGTACAGTCTATCATTTTAATGTGACTTTGTATACAGTATGGCAAATATATTACTAAATATTAACAAAAATAATCCTTACGTATACGAAGTAAAATCCTGAACTATTGAAGACAATGGCAAAACTCCCATTGACTTGAATGGGACCAGAATTTTGACCAGTTTCTAATAAAAGACACATACAAGGTATCCATACCCGTTAAAGTTGTAAATCAGTTACATTTGACAAAAATTTAGTAAATTTAAGGCTTTTAAGGCCCACTTGAACAGGGGCTAATTTGATAAAATACCATTTCTATGGTCCAAAACAAGAACATTCTAGAGGCAAAACTACAAAGAGCTCTTCTGCCTTTGAATGCCCCTGCAGGTTAAGTAAGGTGGTACAGAGGATGTCAGAATGTCATTAAGAGGTATGTGATAAGCCAATGTAAGGTCTCAATAGGATGTCAAAGAACACAGCCTTAGGCAGACTGAATCCTACCTACCCACCCTTTCTGATTGTGATTAAAGATACTGAAATATCTGCAGGTAATAGAATTGCCTCTTGGTAACCTAGTGCAGAGTGGTATAGAATCATAGAATATCAGGGTTGGAAGGGACCTCAGGAGGTCATCTAGTCCAACCCCCTGCTCAAAGCAGGACCAATTCCGAAACTAAATCATCCCAGCCAGGGTTTTGTCAAGCCTGACCTTAAAAACCTCTAAGGAAGGAGATTCCACCACCTCCCTAGGTAACCCATTCCAATGCTATGTTCCAGTATAGTCCTATAGGTAATGCATTAGGGTGTTCAGGACAAGACAACCATCTAGTGATATTCATAATATGCTTAAAACTCTCCTTGAACACACCTCAGTAATTCTGAATCTATCTAGAGATCAGAATCTGCTGTCACAGAAGTTTTAATTACAACCAAAATAAAAGATTTTATGCATCGTCTTCTTCTTCATGAGCATGGATATAATACTAAATGGTGACCTACATGTAATAAAAGTTTATTTGCCACTTTACAATCCTATTATAGAAGTGCTATTTTTCTTGTTGGCGGAGGGAGGGAGTTTTAATTATCTTATTCTGTAGATAAGGAACAACATAGAAAACTCATTCCTGTGACAGTGCCCTATAACACATACCCAGACGCCATATGTCCCCCTTAAACCAACAAACAAAAGAAAAGCATTAATGTATTAGACAACTGGATCTCAAACTATGACACATAAAATGCACTTTACATAATATACAATTCATACAACAGAAATGTCCATATGTTTGAAGGATAGCACATCTGATATTTCAAAGAAGCCTTTGCCAATGTTTACCCCATTCATCTCAAGTTAGCAGACCATCTGAAAGAAAGCAAGAGGAAGCAAAAAGAGCTGAATTCAGTTTGGGGTAGGATGAGGTGAACATGGCTGAAATAGCTGAGCTCCATTTGAAAAGTGAGTAAGAGGAGAGCCCAAAATGGCTTGACATTGGTGAAGGTGTGACCATAGTAGATGGGCTTTAATAAAAATGGTGCAAACAGGGATGGAAAGAGAACAACACAGTTCAGGAGAGGGAAGAGAAAATCTCAGTGTTCGGTACAAAGAACATAACCCACGGTTACAGTGATAAATAGAGTTAAAATTAAAATGCCTTTGAAGAGTCAATTTACGATTTAAGGTCTGATCCTGCAAAACGTACACATATTTAACTGTAATCACTTTAGCAGAATTAAGCATGTACATAAATTTTGCAGGATCAGGGGATTAAACACACACTGTCTGTGGTCAAATTTGACTTGGATCCTGTGACAATTTTGGGGATCTGTCTGTACAGCTTATAAATTCTATGAGAGATTATGAAGTGGTTACTATGAAAATTGGTGTATAATGAGTATGGAGATATACCTATCTCATAGAACCGGAAGGGACCTTGAAAGATCATTGAGTCCAGTCTGCTGCCTTCACTAGCAGGAGCAAGTACTGTCCCTGACAGGTTTTTTTGTTGTTTTTTTTGCCCCCAATCCCTAAATGGCCCCCTCAAGGATTGAACTCACAACCCTGGGTTTAGCAGGCCAATGCTCAAACCACTGAGCTATCCCTCCTGTTTGCATATCCATCGTAATATGGCAGGGTTGTGTCATACCTCTACCACATTATGTACAAGTGTGGACTGTTAGAACTCAATGACAGCTTATTCAGAGTTAAGCACCTTGCAGTGGGTGCGCTAAGGAGGTTGTCTGAAGCTGGTTATACCCAACCTCAGCAGCAGTGGACCATTGTCTGGAGAGTGGAAAATCCCAAATGCAAAACAAAGATACCAAGGTGTTGATACCAGCCTTTAAAAAACCACAGAGGCTGGGTAGGTCAGGGGAACACTCAGAGAGAGAGATACACAGAACATTTAGGCAGGAAAGGGAAAGGAACGGACAGCCAAAGTCACAGAAGGTGATCTGAGTAGACAAGGCTCCATGTTTCAAAATCCAAGCTATGCACTGAAATACAAGATCTCTGTATGGCCCTAGAGGGCTCTGACCCCCAGCCCAAAGATGCTCTGGAGTGGTGAGGAAACTGAAGCATGAAAACGCATGTAGAAATTATTATTTGTGTACTTGTACCTGTGGTGCTATTATAGAAAGAGCTGTAGAACCTGTGCAAAGTATATTTCCCTTACATGCATTATACCTACCACATGGCCACTGACGAGGTAATCCCAAAGATCACACTTTCAGTGGAATTCTGGGAAAGGTTATGTTTAAACTACAGAAGAGTCTGAGGAGTGAGCACTAGTTCTAGGTGCTGGGCAGGAGGCTATGTGGTCTAAGCTCTCAGGCAGGGGTGCCACAGCAAGTCTGAACCCTGAGAATGTGTCTAGGGACCCCAAGACTGAGACAGTCCTGGACTCTCTTCAGACTCCAGAGGCTTAAAATATTCTGAGATCCAGTGGTCGGATCATCCCACTGCAGTCTAATGAGTGGCCAAGAGAGGACACTTGCCTGAACCTATGACAGATGCCATGCTCAAGGGCAACACCACAATAATAAAGGCATTTAGTTTGGAAAAAAAAGGATGCCTGGGAACAGGTTAAAACAGCAGAAATTCTCCCTTTTATTTTGGGGGAGGAGGAGGAGGAAACCCTTCTCTAAAATCAAAATAGGATGTTATTAATCTCCTGATCTTAGGGATAAGTATGAGAAGTGTGGTCAACACCACCATTCAGGCAGGAAGATGTCCTTATTAACAACTTCAAGTGCCAGGTTTCATAAATGTGAACAAATTAAATAAGATTTGACTGTTCATCTAATTTTTTATTTTAGTCACCAATGCAAATAGCAACTTGCCAGTTGGAAAGTGCTCTCTTTCATGCAAGTTAATGAAAGAACTGAGATGAAAATATCAGTAATCCTTCCTTTCAGAAATATCCTGCTAAATCATAGGCAATACATATTTGCATGGAAATGAAATGGTCTCTGTTACAATATGTAATAAATAAAGGTACATATCTGGTTAGAAGCACTGGCTTTTTACACCATTACTAATATTATTTTATTCCACTACATGATGCTTTATGTGGAAGTCTCAGCTCCAATGACTATGGTCATCTCAGCACAATTTACATAGCTCAAGAATATCATAGGGCATTCACATGCTTGTCAATAATTTGTCCAACTGTTAGTTAAATTAAGATGGCAATATAATTAATGATCATGAGACCATCTTTTAATCCATGTGACAAAGTGCTAGATGAATTAGAGAAGACACAATGGTTAAAGAAAACTTAAGCATGAAGAGAGAGCTCTCACAATGTGGACTGCTGTTCTCACAAACAAGGAAGAGGAGGGGAGCTGTTCCGGACACTTTTAGCAGAGAATGGGGAGCTGCACTTTCTAACCCGTCATTTCCCCCTTACTTTATCTCTTGGCACACAGTAAATAAATGGAATAAAATGCATAAGGAAGCAATGAGCAGCATTTCATCAATAAACAAAATCTGATTATTTCAACTGTCACAAAATGTCACTTATACTGTAAAATCTGTGGTTGCAACTAACAGCAGAAATTTTTACAAAGTATGTGGTGATAAGAAAATATTTTTTCTTCTTCAAAATAAGACATAACCACCATAGCTCCAAGTGATACCTGCAATTCCCACTGAAAGTTAAATTTTGCTATGATCTTGACTCTGCACAATAAAAGTTCACTGAAGATGTATTCCTCTGTAACAGGTTATAATGTTTTCCTGTATTCTCTCAAGTACCCCATTCTTTGTCAACAGAATGATTGTTTAAGTACTTTTAGCAGGAAAGGCCTCTTTTCAAATGTTAATTTTCACTATGTAAATCATTGCTATAATAGCAGGAAGAAACATGAATATGTATACAGTATATTCCTAGCAGCGTACTGTGCTTATTGTGCCTTATCAGTTAATAGTTCGTAACAGTGATGCTCCATTATAAGAGAGCACATAAGCTGCAGAGCAACTAATAGGCTGCATTCTGGTTAATGTTCAAAAACTGCCAATTTATGTACATACATCGAATCTGAAACCATCTAAAAGTTAATTTATGACACAAATACATGGAATTTCTCTAGCATTGAAGCTGCTCATTGCATATGAAAAAAATCAACAACAAAAGTCTTCACTAGCAGTACAATTTCTTTTAGTTAAGATGATTTAATTTAGTGAGTAAAAAACCAGACATTATGTTCTTTACACTGATGCAATGTCTACACTACCACTTATGTATGAATCTCTATAAACCAAATGGATTGGCTGAAACAGCTTCTCCCGCTGACTTAGCTGCTGCCGCTCATTGGGGGTGGATTAATTAATCAACAGGAGAGCTTTATCCCATCGGCTTAGAGCGGCTACAGTAGAGCCCTTACAGCGGCACCGCTGTAGCCATTACCTAAATGTTCTTCCTGTGCATTCACAGTCACATTTTCAAAATTAGCTAAAATCTTACGTCTGGTCAACTAGGGGATAACAACCTATTGCTAGTACCAGCTAATGGAGTTGCTCCTTTAGTCTTAGTGGTAGAGTCTGTGCTGTGGTGGTGAAGGTTCCAGGTTAAAATCCTGCTAACAATCTACATGGAGATTGTTAAAAAAGTGGCAGGTGAAAAAGAGACTTAACTCCAGCAGATCTCAGACAACCAAGAGTAGCTTCCTCTAACTAGGCAAGCTAGTAACGTACTTGCTAAATATGTGCTAAATCCCCCTCTAGTTGCTCTTCCTTTTACTGGTAGAGGTCTGTACCACGGTACTGAAGGTCAAAGATTCAAATTGTGTAGATGACCCACAAAAGAAGTAATTAAATTAGCAAACACCAGATATGCACATGCAAATTGCAATAACTATGCACAGTCCTCAACGTAAACTGCTGGATTGCATTTCTTTTGCAGTAGAGGAGGCTGGTAGCGGCCTGAAGATTTGGGGAAAAGTTTACAGGAATCTCTAAAACCCTCCCAAAACACAAAAGCCACTCTGTATGTAATGTTATGATCACTGAGGGAAGAGATTATGGTGAAACATTTCCTGGGCCTATCCCAGAATGCTAGGGCTGGCTCTGGCTAGCCCAAATGCTGATTTTACAAGATAAGCAGGAATAAATACCCACTTTACTCAGTCTTAGTAATTCAATCAGTCCCCAGGTAATAACTTGAAATCTGTTGAAACAAAGTGCACCATGTGCTAATCAATTTGACATTATGTTAAAAACCTCTTTAATGGACATATTTTGCATTAATATTTCTAAACTGAAGATATACTTAATCTCAGATTTGTGAGGGTATTTCTGCCAGTTACAGAAACCAAAATCATTTTAGAACAACTATGCAAATTTCTGCTAGAACTGTACACATGTACATGGTGAATAACTAACTCCAAAACACATTAATGCCTTTTCTGATGCTACTGGAATATGCTTAAGTGTTAACATATAAATGCAGTGGCAGTGGTGCCATGTTATTATAGCGCATTTAGGTAAAAACATATATTATACTTCATTATCTTTGTGCGTCTGTTTATTTTTTCCACTTGTCTGATTTTGACAAATGAAAAAGAAATAATAAGCTTATAATATAAACTATGTTTACTGTTTAATTTACTGAAACCTAAATCTTAAATGCTCGATTTCATAGTAAGTGATTACTAAGCAAGTCCAACAGTCACAGAATCTCAAATGGTAGCATTATTAATAATGACAGTGAGCTACTAAATATATGCCTGTCCTTAATTCTCAGCTTTTGTACTGGAAAAGACAAGAAGGGATAATTGCATACCTGCAATTCTGCTTCTCTGATATCATTTTACTAGAAAATGATGTTTGAGTTTCACCTCCCTAGTGAGCGGCAGGATGGAATTCTCTAGCTCTTCTGGCCACTTGAGACCTGATCCTATTCAGAGACCAAGTTCTCATGCCTGACTGGCTTCCCCTAGAACGCTAGATCCGATCCTTCCTGACAGGGGTTAGCTAGGGACCTCCCCATTGGAACCACAACCGTTTAGGCTAGTTCCATCTTCTACCACTTCCATATACTTTAGCTTCTGCCTAGACTCTGTTTCTGTGCCCTTTGTTTGATGTGCCCTCCTCTAGTCCCCTTGTACCTCAGAATGGACTTTTGATAGCGATGGTCACGTGCATCCATGATTTGGTACACAGTGGATATTTTGCCTTGTCACTGCCCTCAGGTGTCTTCAGTGTTTCAGTAGCCTCAATGCTATGCTGATTGCCATGTGTTCTCTGTCACAATTATGCTTTAGATAATGCTATTCCAGTTATTGATATGGATGAGGATGATTTAGGGGAGCAGAGTAGACAGTGATTATTAGTCTAACCTTAGCGGAGGAAACACACACAAACAGAAAACCAAAAAAACAAATACCACACCTGTTCGGTAAAGACAACATGGGGTGGAAAAAGATGAAAACACTGTTCCTAATGGATTTGGATATGTAACAGAGAGCAAGGAAATAATCCTCCTGCAGCCTCACCACAGCAGCTGAGACACATACATACTTTAAAGTAAATAAACTGATTCTGTGCAGAGACACACCACACTTTTGCCATAACACTTTTTTCTTGAAAGGCTACTGAAACCAAGCTGATTGCATTGGTGTTGATGAAAGTAACCTTGTTCCCAACGGAGACAATAAAGGATACAATTTTCTAAAGTACTCAGAGTTGGTCTGACCCTACTCCCATTGAATGGTAAAATGGTAAAACTCCCACTGACTTGAATGGTGAATGGTAAAACTCCCACTGACTTCACTAAGAGCACAGGTAGACCAATGCTGAATGCTTTTGAAAACCCTACCTATATACTTAAAAAATGTAAGTTATTTAAAGGATGATTGGAGGATTAGGAATAAAAGCACCAATTAGTCGGGTATTGATGTGCCAAACTAACCAAAGCCTTCCCAGTTTGCTGCTTTTCTTTTAAATGAATTCTGAAATCCGAAGTCAATATGATTTCTCATAGGCTGTCCTGTGATAGGTGGACCAGCCTTACTAAACCCAGACTTTTCATTACTGAAAACATACACATAAGTCTAGAGGCAAATAATGACCCCAGTCTTTCTGAGGATTCCCATGCTTCCAGGATGGTAGTACCATCGAAGGCTGGTACTGAGGGTGGTTCTAGACTCCCTATTGGATGACTGCACGTTGGGCAATGGTGCTAGACTGCCAGGAAAAAGCACACGTTGTACCTTCTAAAAGGGTATACACCAGTTGCTGCTGCTATGTATATTTCTCCAGTGCTCCCAGATACTTACACCTCAAGCACAATGACTTCAGGAGCTGCTGCTCATACTCAATCCTCCCTTACGTACAATGCAGGGAATAGCTAAAAAGCCCTAATTTTACCCTTACATTACAACAAGACTAGTGCATATTCACATTCTCGAAGTATTACTACTGTTACTAAATTTCATTCAAATAAAAATTACATATACACTCTTTTTCCTCTTACTTTGACCTGTGCTCAGACGAATCTCTATAAACCAAATGTATTGGCTGAAACAGCCAGCATTGTCTTCCAATACTAAAAATCCACATCCCCAACAACACAGATTTTATATAACAGTGGTAAATTAATTCTAGGGGAAGTGTTTCCAATGGGATAATCATATCCCTAGGATATCATAGGGATTGATAGTATATCATGTCTCCCTTATACCTATGCGGTAAACATAAGTCTGCCATTTCCCATTTCATAAACCACACAGTGTTGATATTTTCTGACTGTAAGGCTTAAAATAAATGCCAGGTTTTAGGAGGGGATTTCAGAATCTTGCTTTTAAGCAAAATAATGTAGTACAGGTCTGTCTCATCTTACGCTGGGGTTACGTTCCGCGGTCAGCGCGTAAAGCGAAAACCGCGTATAGTCAAAATTACATTGAGTGTAATGGCGGGCAGAATCACCCGCACTACAGAAACAGTATTTAAATTGTTATTTTTCTCTTTTTCTTTTTTTTTTCTTGTTTTTGCCAACCGCGTAAAGCTGAAATCGCACATGTTAAATGCGCCTAAGATGCGACAGACCTGTATTAGCCTGATGTCTCCCAGCTCATGTTTGCAATCCACGAAACAAGGGAAATCTTGATGCCAATGCCTGGATTTCTCATAAAGTGTCAATCTATTAAAATTAATTTGACTATTTTCTGTCAAACTCTAGTATACAGATTTTAAATATACAAATTCAAATAAAACTATAATTGTTAAGATACTGTAGCAAAAAATTCTGTCTGAATTTATTTCATATTACAAAATCCTGCCCAAACATGTGCACGGTCTCACTCCTTAGTCCTTACCTTCCTTAGAATCATTAAATCTGTCATTTCGTGGTCATTTTCACCCAAATTTCATCTTGTTGCTAAAAAGGTTAGGCTCTCAAGTACTTTTCCCTTTATCTCCAGGCTGAAAGAGCATCACCAGAAATACCAATGATGGTGAACTTGATGCAGCAATACAGTATCATAGTAAAAGTCTGGTTTGTCTATAGGAACATGTAAGCACTTTGGGTGGGATAGAGTCCTGATCATGTCTGACAAGGGGAAACGGAAAGGAGCAACTGAAAGTTATTTTTTAATTAACAAAATGAACTTTTAGCAGTTTTATAAAGACATTGTGTTCGGTTTGGAGCAATTCTATGTAAAATGTAGGGTCCTTCTGCTTCATTCAACTGAAGGGAGTGAGAAGTTGAGGTAGCCATTTTTGTTCATGGGACATTCTAAATATAGGAGACTTTCAAAACCCCAAGATTAAAGCCTTGTGCCTGCAACAAGCTGAGCAAATCATAAACACGATGAGAGCATTCAATATCCATTGACTTCTATGGGAGTTGAGGGTACTCTGTGCATCCAAGAGCTGCCTAGCCTCTTGCTGTAAAGCAGCCAAAACAAGTATATATAATATTCACTTTACAGTTATGAAGTAATAACCAAACAGAGTTTATGCAAATCAGATCCCCCCCAGTCAGAATGCAGGGATTTGCATAAACCGGGGGAAAAACCCCATTTATTCAGCTAGTCATATGAAGTTTCTACGAACTGCTCCATGTCATTGTTGTTTTGATGACAGTCCACAGAGATAGTATGGGCAACCCTTCTTGGAGAATCTTTTGACACTGTAGTTTGGTCTAACGGATATCTATTTCCTCTGTCATTAAATTTTGCTGTACTATCTTCCTAAACTGAAATATTTCAGCAATTTTCTTTAAGACAAGTAGCACTGAAAGATACACATACTACTGTGCTATCTCCAGCAATGAAAGAGTTGGATTCCTTCTGTCAAACATCAGTTTATGTTAAGCATATACTAGTTAGTTTAAACACTTATCATAAATACTTAACTATATTATATACACATAAGTAGAATGCAAGAGACATTTCAGTAGGGTCACTATAATAAACCTGTTTCAAATATATTAAAATGTTGTTGCCAAATATCTGTAATATTATTTTTTTTTAATTACAACCAACACAAAAAAAATCCTTAAACAAAAGTAAAAAACTAACCTTGACTATTTCTATTCCATTTTTAAAATGGCATATGGGCAAGTTTAGTAATAACTCAGTTCACGCTGCTGTGTACAACATGTAGATTTCAAGTGGAACAGAAAGATTATTTCAATACAGTATAATCCAGTACAGTAAAATCATGCTGTAAAATTACCATTTTATAAAATGTATTAAATAAGTCAACAGTGCGATTGTTTCTGAGTTGCTAGCTCAGCATATAAATGCAGTTGCTGATGCTGACAACAGAATAACCACCAACATTTTCATGAAGTACACATTTTAGACAATTGGATTTAAAATGCATTTGCTTCCCCCTGATGGCCCACCCTGAAGTATAGCTGCAAGAGGGAACTGTCTCTCAAAATGGGTTCCTGATAAATGGTACTTTAACTAATTTTTTTGTTTACTTTGGAAATTATTAAACCAATGGCCACACATGTGGATAATTCTTTTAAGGCAGGCACAACTTCTATACAGATTTCCTTTAAAGAATAAATAAAAGATATGATAGTGCTATTAAATAGAGGTGTATACTAGTTTTTTAATATTTGGAATATAAGAGACAATAGCCATATAAAATAATGGAGACATGAGCTGTCTAATGTATCTGGGCACTACTGAAAGATAGCAAGGATGCATGCATATATATATTAGATATGACACTTAGATGCATCAACTCTACCATATTTTCCACAGGACTGGGAGGAACAAAGACTGTGAATGTAAAACCCTGCTTTAATTAATTTGTAAGGCTTCTGTCCGGTCTTCCTTTAAATACTTTCTCAACCCCCACTTCCGTTGTAACATCTAAAAAGAGGCAACCAACCAATAATAACTAGGTGCACCTCTTGGGGACAGCAGATTTTATTGATATGTTAATTTCAATAACAGGATTTGGAACCATCAAGTTATGCAATGCATGCAATTGTGTCATTTTCTTTTCTTTTACCTCATACTCTCTCACTACTTTTCCTCCTTTTGGTTGTCACACTCACTTGTGTCTTCTTTCAAATTAGATTAAAAGTACTTCGAGACAGAGCCCCAAATCACCCCTCCCTATTTGTACATTACCCAAACTTGACTGGAGTTTTGGGGCTTTATCCCAACACAAAATAATAATATGTGATGGGGTTGTGCTGTGGAGGCAGCTGCCTCTCACCATCTCCACACAGAAATGAGAGGTATGCATAAAGGAGTCCATCTAAGGTCTTTAATATTGACCAAACAACGGTGTGAATTCCGTCACCTCCAAAATTCTATTTACTTCATTGTGTGTGTCATTTTCTAAGCCTCTTGGGGTCATCTGAATGCATATACACCTCTACCCCGATATAATGCAACCTGATATAACATGAATTCGGATATAACGCAGTAAAGCAGCGCCCCGGGGGGGCGGGGCTGCGCACTGTGGCGGATCAAAGCAAGTTCGATATAACACAGTTTCACCTATAACGCGGTAAGATTTTTTGGCTCCCGAGGACAGCGTTATATTGGTGTAGAGATGTATAGTTAAATTTGGGCAATTACTTTTCCCTAAAAACAATGTTACAGTCACATAGTTAAAAAGAGTCAAGAAATTTACTAGTGGACTAGCATCATGGACTCAGCAATGATACACATTCTGAAGATTTAGGCCTTGCCTACATGGGAACATTCGAAAAAGTTAAGGCAAATCAAGTACAGGTGTGCGTTAAGTCCCTATGTGGATGCTCTCTCTCATGAGAAAGCAGGTCATAGTTCGCTAGAAATTAATCCTCCTCCAAGGAGAATTCCTCTATCAAAGTGGCTTAAATTACAGTAAACTAAGACCACTTTAGCCCTGAATGAAAGCATCCACATGGGGCTTTAATGTGTCTGAATTTATGCACCTTGACTTCATTCCTTTCATTGATTCACCTTAACTTTCCTAGTGTCCCCATGCCCCGAGACTATTTTTTAAATAACACGAAAATATATTAAGCTACACATTTAACAAGACAAAAAAGTAGCTGACTTCTTGCTATAGTAATAAAATTCTATTCTCAGTTACATCAGCATAATCCTAGAGCAATCCTCTCCATTTAAAGCAATATACTGACTCTTACCCCATTTTTACACAGGGGTAGCTTAGAACAGAATTTAGTCCCTGAATGTCTGCATTTTATCACTTTTTTAAAGTAACACCATTGAACTTTTGAACAGGTAACTTTTTACCTTTTAGAGGGAAAAAAATCCCTCTAAAACAGTCAAGCTTAATCGGTCTTTAATCATTGGTTACTAATATTATAAAAAGGGCTTGCAAAGGTGAATAAAATGGTGGCATGAATATTAAATAAATTAGTCATACAACTGGCTAATGAAAATGCAACATAAAAGACAAATGTAAAAACCAGAATATACTTAATCCTTTCTTGGCTGAACTCAACAGATTCTCCAGCAATTAAAAGGGATTTTGCTGTGTGTGAGTTTTTCATACTAACATAAAATTATTAAACTCTTGACATGGTTTGTTCTTGCTTTATTTCAAGAAACAGTACTCTGTAAATACCACATTCTGGATATTACATTGTACCATGTCAAATCAAAAAACTTCATGAGACCTCATGAACTACTGTATCACAGGGCTTTATGCTATCCGCATTAAGCAGCACAAAGAATCTAAACCAGAAAATAGATTTGTAATGTAATCATGTCTGTATGAAAACACTGAACACACACATTGTTCGGGAACACTTATTGTGAGACTAGCATAGCATCTTGTATACTTCAATTTTTTACATCATCTGTGGTTTTTTAAATAAATTTTAATCAGTGCCCTTCATGTTATTATGACAAAGAAGTTATGTTGGAACCCAATTCTGCAAGGTGCTGTGGTTTTGAGAACTCAGTACACATCACAGGATTGAACCCTAAATTTCCAAAGCTGAGACTGAACACACACAAAAACAAGAACTCAATTTTTTTTCTTTTTTCAGAGATCAGGCATACAAGCATTTGAAGAAAAATATTCTTTTAAAATATAAAGGTTTACCACGTTCAAAAATATGTATACCGTAATTTAAATCAGTCTTAGACTGGATTTTTCTGAAGAGGCCTAGTCCACTAAAACATAACTTTTGATTAATAGTGACAGAAAGAGAAAACCTTTTTAGATGTGGCCAAAGGTGCGTCAAGTCATTCTGATGTAATGTACAATATGTCAATAAAGCCTGAGGCACGGAAGCAGTTTTGTTATTTTAAAGGAGGCGCAAAGATTTACAACAGTGAGTAATGATTTTGTGTACCTCGGATTTTGGATGTTCAAACTGAGGGACATTAATGAGTCTGCTTTTCAGATGGCAGGTGATTGGCACTTTTTTTGAAAATCAGGCCCCCTTAAAGACTTTCAAATCATTGAGGCACCTCAAATCACTATACTCTTTTGAAAATCTTGGTCAAAATGCCCTGTGCTCTGTGTTGTGTGTTCTAAAAACAGATATTTTTGCTCTCTTTAAAATATATGAATATATTTTAACCTAAATTATATCAATGATAGCTGCAGAATTATATATGACCATGTGAAAAGCAGAACACTTTAAACCATTCAATAACTATTCAGAAAACAGGCCCCAATTGGAAGAAATATTTAGCATAATTTAACTAATCCTCCCACTGGAATAAAATGTAATAAAAGCAGCAAACCATCTTCATGAGGCACATTAAGAGGCACAAAATATGCCTGCTGTTTATTATATTCATATTAGGATAAGGTATCATTCTTATGCACGTAACAGAATTTCCACATTTTGATGTACTGGAATCTTTAAATATTCACATAAGGTTCAAAGCCAACTGTGATCATATAGAAATTACATTAACAGTTTTCCGGGAGTCCTCATTCCACCAGTTGACAAACGTTTTACCTGCTATTCTAAAAGCTGAATTTTTCAATAGTTTTCCTGAACACTGAAAGGTAAACTCATGAAGGAAGCTGACTGCAACTCCCTGTGCATCACAGTGAAAATTCACTTCTTGTGTCTTCTTTAGGGATCTGTTGATCAAAGCAAAATTAAAGCCTAACTATCTGAACAGCTAACTATATAACATGGTATTATTCTGTACTGTGTTAATGGCTGCCATCTTTGCTCTATAAGCAATCACAGACCTCATGAAAGTTGGTTGGTGTGTTATAGTAACCTTTCATTTAAGCAAAACTGAAGAAACAATTAAGTTCCTTCATGGAGTAAGATAACTGGAGAAAGGCACCACCAAAGGCACTGGGCCACATGCAAAGATATTCAGCAGCTAAACGACGCAGGCTAAGGAGTTTCCCTTGTAACGGATTTCAAATTCAGGTGCTGGGGCCCTGATTGATTGCAGCTTGTGTGTTTGTGTGAAAGCAACCAGAAATCTATCAGAAAGTCAGAGATGTAGTCCTAAGCATGGCCCTGAGAGACAGAGCTCCTTGGGTCACCAGAGTAGCTGTAAAGGAAGACTTGGAAATTGTGAGCAAGGAAAGTGCCTGCTGTTTATTCCTACTGCATTCTGGGAAACAGGACTTTGTGTACATTCTTTGTAAATAAACAGGACTATGCCAAAGAAATACTCAACTCATATAATCAATTTCTCCTCCTAACAGAAACAACCTGGCAATGCACTGAATACAGGCTAAACACTTGGGTCAAGGGGCAAGCAATATGTGGAAAGCCATAGCAGAAAAATGATAAGTTGAATGCAAATGTGTAAGTCAACCAAAAGGCCTGTAATATTTTAGATGCACAGCTGTATACAGTGACCTTACAAGCTTAATGGAAAAAGTTAATAAACTAATGTATTTGAATACTTGAATATATACTTATTACATGTACATATACGAATACATACACATATAGCATATAACTCCCCACCCCTACATTTTGTAAGGGGTATAGAAAACAAACATACCTTGAATGATTAATAACTATTAATTCCTCCTGGCCCCCCAAAATTAGAAAAGCTATCCCACCTCTGTTTGTTCACCTAGGAAGTAAAGACAATCAGATAATGGCTTGTGTCATGTGAGACACTTTGTCTAAGATCAGCCAAGGTTGGGAGCTCTATTCTCCACAAAGAGAAACTAAAATGGTTTCATGAAATTATTGTGCAACTTCTAGGCAAGTATCTCTCATAATTTGCACAGGGATAAAACCTCCCTCTCCCTCCCAACCCATCTTTAAAAAAACCAAACCTCTTCCAACAACCTCTGAAGCCAGTGTATATATAAAACTGAGGTCACAATGTTGGACCCCACAGCTGACTGAACCCAACAAGAAGCTGGAGAATCTTAAGTGCAACCAATGCCTGCATTAACCGTGTGGAAAGGATTCTTCCTCATCACAGGGTTAAGATTATAAGATGTCATGGGATGCACTCCCCATAGTGGCACCTCCTCCTGGCCATCCTGGGAATTAGCTCTGGCCAGACATTTCATCCTCCTCTGGTGGTGTCTCGCCTGTTGTCCTCTCTGCTCTGCAGACCCCTCCCACTCCAGAAACCGAACCACAGCCTCCTCTTTGCACCTCAGCCCTCTGACCGGATCACCATGTGTGTACTTCTGGGGGTAGTACAACAAAATCTTTCCAGGACAAACCATCCCAGGCAGTCTGCTGCCCTTTGTGTGGCCTGGAGCACGTCCCCAGTGGCTAGCAGGAGAACCTGGGCCCACCCTGTACTCCGGGGTCCAGCTCAGGGGCCCTCTAGCCAGCAGTAAAGATCTGTTCCCTTCTAGACCTTACTGCCTTTACCTGAACCCTGTCCTACCTTCCTGGCTTCCCTCCCTCTCTGGGGTTGAAGCCTCCTAACTCCCTCTCCCAGGGAGTAATGTTGGCCTACCTGTCCCTATACTGTTCAAACACTGCTCCCTTCTCCCAGGGAGTGACTGCAGAGTGCATTCCTCTGCAGCCTCCAAACTCTCTTCCCAGGCAGTGGCTTCCCTTTCCCAGAAGCAGCCCCTTTCTGTTTCCAGACATTTGGCTTTATAGGTTCTCCCTTGTTCCTGCCCATCTGAACCAGCTTTCTATTAGCTCCCTGTTCCCTGGCTCCTCCTCCAGGTGCAGTGGAGTTAACTGGCCTACCTGGTCATCTTAACCTGTCAGTCATATGTGGGGTGGACACCCCATCACAGAAGTGGTAAGATTTCAATTCAAAGCTTGTATTTCCTCGTCTATTCTGTAATATAAGTAACTGTAGCTTATCTGGCTAAGTGTACACTCTCTAGTAAGACCTTGAGTAATCATATTTTAGATTTAAAATCCTTAATAAGTCCAAGCAAATTAGCCGATGAGAGATTTGAACAATAACCTTAAGTAATTCCAATATTCTAAACTTGTCCCTTTTGTCCAATATTCTAAACTTGTCCCTTTTGTCCAATATTCTAAACTTGTCCCTAAACTTGTCCCATTCAAACAACAGGGAGCAAATACTCAAAAGTGCCTTAAAGACAAGTATGTCTTTCCTCCTTGGAGAAATACTGGAATGGTGATATATGTGTTAGGTACTAAAGAACTGATGATCATAAGTAAATGTAATAAGAACTCTTGGCGATTCTCTCTTCAGTGTAACTGCTGAGCCTCAACCCTACTCATCAGCAATTGTTTGCAAGACAGCATTGATTTGTTCAGTACTGTATGTACCTAAAACATTGGTTGTGTCTACATTTAGTTGGTGAACTGTTGACTGTATACTAATGTGGTTCTGGATGAACTAATAAATTGATGGTTAGTTAAGAATAACCAAGTTTCCAGATTTAAAAAAATACTGCTCAAGTTAAAAGCTGACCTGAAAAGAACCCAGTGTTAAAATTAGAAAGCTAAAGCTCCCTGGACTCAATCTAAAGGGATTATCCTATTAGATTCCATTCTAATCTTGGTTATAAAACTCAGGAAATTGGTAAATCTTATTTGTTAGATTTCAGCTTTAAAATCTGAAATTAATAAAGTTGACCCTCTTTCAAACATACAATTTACAGAATACTATTTCGGCTGCAAAGTCAAGCATTCAAAAGCTAAGTACTGTCAGAATTAAGGTTACCCATGCAATCCTAATTTCTGACCTCTTTTACATATGCTGTAATGTACATATGCTATCACCATCGTTAGTGACTAATCACATCCTATTTTATCACATGCCTAATATACTTTTTTACACAACACATGATTAACCTGTAGAACTCATTACCACAAAATAGTTCAGAAGAACATAGCAAGATTGAAATAAGAATTAGAAATGTATATGGAAAATGAAAGCATCCACAGTTATGTAAATTAGGATAAGGGATATAAGTCCTCATGCTTTCAAGTGTAAGCGTACCATAAATTCCTAGGAGTCAGAAAAAAAATAATCTTATCTGGGAAGAGTTTCCATAATTGTTCATTAGATGGTTTCTTGCACTTTCCTCTGAAGCATTTGGTATTGGCTGCTAGCATAGACAGGATACTGGACAAGATGGAATACTTGTCTCATCTGCTATGCAGTTCTTGTGCTCCTTCTCAGCTTTATTTATTGTTTTAGACATGCGACTTCTGATGTCTCATTTTAAATTACATGGTTCATTTGTGAAAACAACAGCTAATCATACTTTTATAAGAGAGATCTACATTTTGAAAGAATTGCAAGCTGCTTTAAAATAAGTTTCAGTCAGCTTCCTCATTATAAACAATTTTCCATGGGTTTGTAACTTACCCTCAAAAAAAAAATCACTATTTTTTGCTAGTTTCAGATGCTTTTCTGTGACCCTATACCAAGAAATATTTGCAATTTGAAATAAAATTTTGCAGCTTGTTAATAATGTGAACTCACTTTTTGTTTGTTTGTTTTAAGGCACACATATTCCCACCTGGCACAAAAGCATGCAAAAGGAATAAATTACAGGTCTGTCGCATCTTAGGCGCATTTAACATGTGCGATTTCAGCTTTACGCGGTCGGCAAAAACAAGAAAAAAAAACCCAAAAAGAGAAAAATAGCAATTTAAATACTGTTTCTGTAGTGCGGGCGATTCTGCCCGCCATTACACTCAATGTAATTTTGACTATACGTGGTTTTCGCTTTACGCGCTGACCGTGGAATGTAACCCCAGCATAAGATGAGACAGACCTGTAATAGAAAAATCTTATATAGCCAGTGAAACCAATCATTCTTCCTTTCACAACCCACAGAGTTCCTGAGTGTGCAAGAAAAAGGAGTGGAAATCCCAGTCCCCAATCCCAGGGATATCATAACCAGATAGAGAAGGATGGTAGCTCTTAATCTGCACACATAACCAATTTGTTTATCAATGGCTTCCTACATGATTACTGGCATATTGAAAAAATTATGGATGAGAAGATATTTCTACCCATTCCAGACAGATCACTTGAAAAGTGTTCTAACAAACTGAGTGCTTCAGACTGTCTCATTATTCTTGTCCTCCCTTTCCCTCCCACTTAGCTTAATTAGGAAAGTACATATTTCATCTTTTCAATGCTCTCCTTTTATTTTTCTTGTGTTTTGGTGGGACAGTTGGCGCCTTCATTCTATAGCAAAAATACTAAATGCTCCTAAACCAATGCTTGGACAAATACTAGCCATTGCTTTTCAGAGGAATGTCTTTGGGAAATAAATGTTTAATACATATTTTTCAGGCAGATTAGAATAGCAAATTATTTCCTGATATTGTGCTGGAATTCACATGAACCAGGTAGAAAAGTTATTTCATTTCTTGATCATTGCTGCTGCATTTTTAGAACTATCACTATAAACAAGAAGACAACACACAGAAAAGATATTTTAAAAATAGCCTTTACCCCAAATAATAAATTAATACTGTAAGAAAGTGAAAACTACCAAAAGAAAGATGCAGAGAAAGCTCATTTATCATTGCCAGAACTCAGGCCACAAAAGAACATGTAGGAAGATGATCACTAACATCAATGAAAACAATTATAAGATTATCATGAATCCTTGAGAAATGATCAAATGAGAATGAAAGAGATAAATATAGATGAAATGAGAATGAAAGGATAGAATATAAACTGGATCGCTTCTATACCAATCTAAGTAATAAGTAGTCATCAATTACAAGACCCCCGAGTTCCATGTGTTTTTGTGCTAAACTGCTGAAGAAGTACAACACACATACTACTAACAGGGATTAGAGAGACTGTAGTTTCAGATAGCATAATATAAATGTTACTGAGTATTATTCTTTCTAGTATTGCAGGTATTTGTCATTGCACAGTAGGCTTTTAAAAAACAATATTTTTTTAGATTAAATTAATTAAATAGAAAACTAGGGATTATTTTTACAGCATCCTACAATGTTAGAGCAAAACATCTCTGCCATGTTTCTAGAAAAAAATATGTTTGAAAACACAGAAAGTGATTCTGCTTTCACTTTTACCCATGTAAATTAGGAGTAACTCTGCTGAAGTGGAGTTACACATGTAAAACTGGTGTGATGTAAGAATCAGGCTCAGACTAGCTTTCACAAAGTATTTATACTAGATAAACAATTACAAAATGAAATTTGTGCTGGATGAAGATAAAACTGAGTTTTAAACAAGGGAGCAGAAATGTGAAACCAGCCTATTTTAATGAAGCAGAGTTTTGCTAACAAGATACCAGTGGGAAAGGGCCAGAAAGGGGGAGAAGGAAGGTCTCTGTGGTCACAGAACTGGGCTGAACCCAAAGGTGTGAATGTTAGTCTACTTTCTGATTATTTTGAGAGTAAAATAAACGGTTATATAAGTCCTGAAGAAAATACCTTCTGACTGCAACTATTTTTATACTAAGTCACTACAACAATTCACAAACATTTTCTCAACTGTACACTATCAGACACATTCTAGACAAGCAATACACCACTGAATCCAACAGAGCTACACAAAGGCAGAAATTGGCTCCATATACTTGCATATGAAATTCAAAGAAGTAGCTCCCCTGAACCCAAATACTACAATAGTAAACACACAAAAAAACAAAGAGAAGAATTCTACTTTCAATCTACACTGAAAAAAAACCAAAAAACCGAGGAGTCCTTGTGGCACCTTAGAGACTAACAAATTTATTTGGGCGTAAGCTTTCGTGGGCTAAAACCCACTTCATCAGATGCATGGAGTGAAAAATACAGTAAGCAGGTATATATATTACAGCATATGAAAGGTAACTCCCATCTTTTCATGTGCTGTAATATATATACCTGCTTACTGTATTTTTCACTCCATGCATCTGATGAAGTAGGTTTTAGCCCACGAAAGCTTATGCCCAAATAAATTTGTTAGTCTCTAAAGTGCCACAAGGACTCCTCGTTGTTTTTGCAGATACAGACTAATACGGCTACCCCTCTGAAACCAATCTACATTGAATTTGTTTCGTTTCTAGAATACGCTTGTTTGTTTAGTTTCTAGAAGGGAGAACTACAAAAAGATTTGAAGCTGCAGAGTACAGATAAGAGCACTATAATACGTTTAGTAAGTGATAATGGAAACCATTGAACAACAGGGAGATATATGCAGGGGACAATGCATTGTCTGGGGCTGTGAAGTTACTGAACAATTAGAACTAAGAAACCTTTAAAGTTATTGACCAAGACATTTAAAGTGACTAGCTATACAGGATACTTCAATATTTGGGTGCTCAACTTGAAAGCCATAAAGTGAACAGACTTACAGAAAATGCTGCTGAGCACCCACATTCTGAAAATCAGCTCCCTTTAAGGTGTCTCATGTAGGGCACTTAAACTTGAGGCAACACAAATCCTTAGTTACTTTTAAAAGTCTTGGCTGTTATTATTATGCATTTGTATTGCAATAGCTCCTGAGGGCCCCACAGATCTAGGTGTTGTACAAACTTACAGACAAACACAGTTGCTGCTACAGAGATCTTATAAACTAAGCTAGTTTAGAGAATGAGGGACTGATTCTCCAGTAGTACCCCTTTTACACTGATATGACTGTAAGTATGTCTACAGTTAGAGTCAGAGGCTAAGGCCAGAAGGGGCCACTAGATAATCTAGTCCAGTGGCCCCCAACCTTTTTTGTCTGGAGGGCGCCAAACAACCCCGAGCGCTGTTGGCGGGCGCCAAAAAAAACAACAAAAAACCCGAGTGCTGCCGGCAGAGCAAAAAAAAAAAAAACCCGAGGGCTACGCGGGTGCACTGAGACCCCCCGGGCACCGCGTTGGGGACCCCTGATCTAGTCTGAGCTCCTGTATATCACAGGCCACCAACACCACCCAGCACCCACACACTAAACACCCAACACTGGAAATGAGACCAAAGTAAATGAGAGCCCAGATGACTAGACCTTTATGTGCCGGAGGCAGAGAACAGGAGACCAAGGTACACCAGTACTCGAAGCCCCTGAAATGGCAGGAAAATGATTAAATGAGATATTCCCAGATAATTCTGGCACGTGACCAGCATCCACATGTTGCAGAGGAAGGCAAAAAAACCAACCAAACAAAAGAACAAGGTTACTGCCAATCTGATGTGGGGGAAATTCCTTCCTCACCCCACATATGGCGATCTGTTAGACCCTCTGTAAGTGAGAAAGAACAAGCCAGCCAAGTACCTGAGAGAGAGAATGCTCAGTGCTAACTCAGAACCTTGGCTCACCCCACCAAGTATTCCATTTCCAGTCATGGCCATCCCTCATGCTTCAGTGGAAGGAGATAAAAAACCTCCCAGAATACACTGGGGGGGGAATCCCTTTCTGACCTCTGCTGGGGGTGTGATTCCTAGCTCAAGGAGACATACTCATGCTAGCTCTGATTGAGCTAATGTGCTAAAAATAGCATGTAGCTGGGGCAGCTTGAGTGGCAGGAGGGGATAGCTGCCCCAAATACAATCCCATTCAAGACCATAGATATACACTCAAGGTGGCTAGTCCCTCTGGCCGTTCGCACTGCCACAGCTTCACTCTATTTTTAGCGCACTAGCTTGACGAGAATTAGTGCACACACGTCTCCTCAAGCTGGCAGTCATAAGCCCAGCCAGAAGTGGAGACATACCCTGTGTTAACTTCAATTCCTAATTTACAGTGGTGTAACTAAGAGGAAAATCAGCCTGGAATTTCCATGGATTCACCTGTCTTCACTTACAAACAAGTCAGTGGGGGAGTGGAATTATTTATTCCTTGCACAAACTACACTGTTGTCTCAGTGACAGAGCTAGCAGTTACAGTAGGGTTCTTCCACACGTTATCTTGCGTCAGCCAATTCTGACATTATCTGGATTACTATTAGATCTACAGGAATTTTTCCTACTCTCCTTGTTTTATGGTGAAAAAAAATCTCCTCCCCATGTTGGGCTGGCTCAGAGCTCATAAATAATGACTTCAAGCTTTGAGACTGATGATATTAAATTCAAACCGAGCTCTTGTTCTTTTGGTCTGTGCTAAACTGGGCTACTGAATATAGTCATTCTTTGGGAAACTAATTAACCCAACATTTAATGCCTCCTCTTATTGATCTGCTATGCCTCATTCTACATCTCTCAAATATTGTGTACTAAAGCAACAAGGTGGGTGAGGTAATATCTTTCATTGGACCAACATCTGTTGGTAAGAGACAAGCTTTTAAGCCACACTGAGCTCTTCGTCGTCTTCTTTCTTCCAGTTAAAAATGCAAAGGAAAGTCACAACATACTTAGGTAACCCAAAGCACTTAACTGGATTCCCCCCCCCCACCTCCCCCACCCCACCCACAACCACTGAAAATCACCTCTGTGTGGAGGTCAAGCATGAGAAATTTCATGTTCAAGGGGTTATTTTTTTGAGAAACTGATAAGCACCTGTAAAACAGGGTGTTATAATGAAATTTTCTTTGTGATCATAATCATAGACTCTTTATTAAAATGCTATATTATTTTGCAGATAAAAATTGATTAATTGTACACAAAGAAACCTATAAACATCTTCCTATTGTTTGGCTGATTCTTCTCTGTTACTGTATGAGTACATTGTTACAGGAAATCACACTTATTTATAAATATAGCTGGTCTAAAACAAAGCAAGATTTTTTGAAAGCAGTGCTATATCATATAGGGAGTCTAGGGCAGTAACTAACTAGGTAACGGTTGTGTCATTGGGACTACGATTTAGTCACGGAGGTCATGGCAGTCACGGATGCTGTGACTTTACCAGACCTCCGTGACTTCTACGGCTTCAGGACGCGTAGGTGGGACTGTGCGCCCCTGCCCTGCACCGGGGCCGGCTGGAACCAGGACCCTGCAGCCCCAGCCCCATGGTGTCCCGGGCTTGGCAGGGGCTGGAGCTGCGCACCCCTGCTCAGTGGCTGCAGCGGGGGCCATGCACCCCCCTCACGGCTTCCCAGGGCTGTGCGTGTCTTCCCCCCCGCTGCGTCCAGGACTTGGCGGGGGCTTCCCAGGGCTGTGCGTCTGCCCCCCCCCCACTGTGTCCAGGACTTGTCCCCCCAGGGCTGTGCGTCCCCGTCCCCCCCCCGCTGCATCCAGGACTTGGCGGGGGCTTCCCAGGGCTGTGCGTCCCCCCCTCCCGCTGTGTCCAGGACTTGGCGGGGGCTGTAGCCAGGCTGTGCACCCCTGTCCCGCAGCTGCGGCCAGCTCCGGAGCAGGGGCTGTGCGCTCCTCATAGCTGTGCCCTCTGCTGCAGCTGCTGGATACGGGGCTGTGCCCTGCCATAGCAGGGGGCTCGGCCTGTCAGTCCCCCTCGCATGGGACTCCATTCCTCCCCCTTACCTAGCCCTGCCCCCTCCCCCCGAATTNCCCCCCCCCCCCCCCCCCCCCCCCCCCCGCTGTGTCCAGGACTTGGCAGGGGCTTCCCAGGGCTGTGCGTCCCCGTCCCCGTCCCCGTCCCCCCTGCTGTGTCCAGGACTTGGCGGGGGCTGTAGCCAGGCCGTGCACCCCTGTCCCGCAGCTGCGGCCAGCTCCAGAGCAGGGGCTGTGCGCCCCTCATAGCTGTGCCCTCTGCTGCAGCTGCTGGATATGGGGCTGTGCCCTGCCATAGCAGGGGGCTCAACCTGTCAGTCCCCCTCGCATGGGACTCCATTCCTTCCCCCCCCTCGAGTTATTTTTAGTAAAGTCACAGACAGGTCACGGGCACCGTGAATTTTAGTTTATTGCCTGTGACTTTTACTAAAAATAACTGTGACAAAATCTTAGTCTTAACTGTAATCTGTTAACGACATCACTAGCAATTTAGTAACCCTGTCTTCCAAAATAAGTGCTCTCTCGTGTACTTCTGCTGCAAGAATGTTCAAAAATAAATGGTTTTTAAAGAAAATGCTTTTACAGGAAAGAAAAAGGTGCACTTCACCATTCAAAAAAAAAAAAGGAAAAAAGCTTTCAACTTATTTTGTAGCTTTATCGTCTCAATATTTCCTCTGCTAGCTTCTCTGCTGCTAACCCATTTTCCCTCTGTCCCTCCTCCCCACCCCCCAAACAGACAGCTTCTTTAGAATGCTATCTGATTGGAGTCAACCTAACTGAAGCTCATAAGTGAATTCAAGGATGGACACTTTCTTCAATCAGGAGCCTTATATGGGTGGTAGGTACGTGGATTCCTCCATATATGTATTTGGGAAGCCAGTAGAAATGGAGAGAATTAACACTCTGCATGCTCATTTTGTATGGGGTTTCCGCAGCCAGACTTGAACACTATTCAGTAAATAGCATTCACTGCAGGAAGGAAATGAGTTTTCTCGCAACCCAAAAGATGACAACAGTTTTCAGAATAACTTATTTTGCAAGTGGGTTTTTTATTATTTTTACTTTAAAGATCTATGTAAGAAAAGCAACTAAGATATAAAGATGTTCTATAGACCGAGAGAGTTCACTGCACCACTGTCCTGATCCTCTTACTTGCAACACACTTCACTAGTTAATATAAAGGATGTGTATTTTACAAAATGGCACTCTATAAAAAAATGGAACACTTGCTGTCAATATCACTGCCTAACACAAGTTGGAAAAGACCCTTCTGCTCAGAAGGCTTAGGGTGGGATTTCCTGACAGCCCATCAATCTGGCAAATAAGCCCAACTTTTGGTCATGGTGTTAGTATAGAACAAACAGAACTATGTGCTCCATTGAGATTTAACAGCTCATTGAAGGTCTTCTCCCTTCTGAAACCTTTTAAATTATAGCTCTTAGAACAGACTTTTTACTGGGAGCCAATGGCCCATTGTTTCTTGGGCCTGGTCTACACTACAGGGTTAGGTCGATTTAAAAATGAATGCGTCCACACAACCAACCCCGTTCCGTCAACCTAAAGGGCTCTTAAAATCGACTGCTGTACTCCTCCCCGGCGAGGAGTGCTAAAATCGACTTTGCAGGGTCGAATTTGGGGTAGTGCGGATGCAAAAATCGACAGTATTGGCCTCCAGAAGCTATCCCAGAGTGCTCCATTGTGACCGCTCTGGACAGCACTTTGAACTGCAATGCACTAGCCAGGTACACAGGAAAAGCCCCAGGAACTTTTTAATTTAATTTCCTGTTTGGTCAGCGTGGCAAACTCAGCAGCACAGGTGACCATGCAGTCCCCCTCAGAATCGTAGAGTGTAGAATGTTTCTATGCTCCCCCTATCATCTCCGTCCCTGAGGTTATTGCAGATTAGAAGGCGAAAAAAACCACACTCGCGATGACATTTTTCCAAGCTCATGCAGTCCTCCTGCACTGATAGGGCATAGCTTAATTCAGTGGCAGAGGCCAGGAAAGAATTAAGTGAGCGCGAAGAGCGGAGGTAGGAGGCGATGCTGAGGCTAATGGGGGAGCAAACGGACACGATGAAGCGTCTGCTGGAGCTGCAGGAAAGCCAACAAGAGCACAGACTCCCGCTGCATCCACTGTATAACCGCCTACCCTCCTCCCCATGTTCTATAGCCTCCTCACCCAGATGCCCAAGAACGCGGGGGGGGGAGGGCAGCGGGGGAAGCTCTGGACACTCAGCCCAGAGGATGGCTCAAGCAACAGAAGGCTGTCATTCAGTTTGATTTTTAGTGTGGCTACAATAAGCAATGTGGCCTTGTCCTTCCCTCCTCCCCCACCCCACCCGGGCTACTTTGTCCGTTATCTCATTTTTTTTAATTAATAAAGAAAGAATGCATGGTTTCAAAACAATAGTTACTTTATTTCGAAGGGGGGAGGGCGGTTGGCTTACAGGGAATTAAAATCAACAAAGGGGGCGGGTTTGCATCAAGGAGAAACACACTCAACTGTCACACCGAAGCCTGGACAGTCATGAAACTGGTTTTCAAAGCCTCTCTGATGCAACAGCAGATGTGACGGTGAGCTGAGCGGGCTCCATGCTTGTCGTGGGTATGGCGTCTGCACGGGTAACCCAGGAAAAAAGGTGCAAAACGATTGTCTGCCGTTGCTTTCACGGAGGGAGGGGCGACAGACGACATGTACCCCAAACCATCCGCGACAATGTTTTTGCCTCATCAGGCATTGGGAGCTTAACCCAGAATTCCAATGGGCGGTGGAGACTGCGGGAACGGTGGGCTAGCTACCCACAGTGCACCGCTCTGTAAGTCGATGTTAGCCATGGTAGTGAGGACGCACTCCGCTGACTTAATGCGCTTAGTGTGGACATACGCAATCAACTGTATAAAATCGATTTCTAAAAATCGACTTCTATAAAATTGACTTAATTTCATAGTGTAGACATACCCTTAGAAACCAAAGTAACAGAAAAACACAAACTAGAAAAGGTGCAATGCTCTTTCAGGGACAATGACATGCAGCAAGTCTGCTTAATTGAAATAGAGCATACTGTACAGTTTATTCACTGATAACTGATATTCATCCACTTTTATAGGAAATGTCTTGCTCGGTACAGACCCTGGGCATTATTATCATAGGTTTCCAATCAACTAACTGTACATTCAATAAATGTAATTTTCTCTGTTACACTGGTACTGCTAAATAGCAGTTCATCAGAAAAGCTGTACACTCCAAATAGCAAGATCCAACTCTAATTGCCTCTAAGCTCTCATTAAATCATGTTCATTTCCATGTTTCTTTTGGAAGCTGCAAGTGAAAGACGCCCAAATGCAGGAACATCTTGAAAAATTAACACAATTAATAAGCATATACTAGAACACTATTCTAGCAGCTGATGAATAGATCAATCTATGTCTCCTTCTATTCTGGGCCAGTTTTATCTTGTAAGAAGGTGTCTTTTGTAAACCAATCTAAAAGAAAGTCTACAGAAAGTCAAAATTCATCTCCCTCCTGCAGTGTGGCTTTATTAACAAATAAAATAATAATGAGATAAAGTTCAGCTCAAGTCTTCTCTCCAGGCCTGGTAGCTTCTAGAGTTTCTACTTCAAGACTGCCCGGCCCACATGTTAGATCCTTTTTTCATTCTCTTAAGGGCACCACTCTCCATCCCTCTTATATCTGGATGGGGTAAACAGCCACCTTTCTCTGCGGAGCCAGCAGAACCCACTTAATTTCCAAGGAAAATAGTAACAATGTGCGATACTTGAGTCATTCCACAATATACAAATTACACCTCCATGCAGGACATATACATCTAATGCATGTGAATATCCAGTAATATAATTCATCGTTCAGAGACTCTCTACCCTGTCGTTCTGGTCAAAATACAAAGAGATGATTAGAAACAGGATACAGCATGAGGCAGAGTGGGTTAGGTTTAGAGTTTTTGTTAAGAGGACTCAGTTTAGAGTTCTCACTCCCATTCCCCACTTTAATAATAAGCGTTTCCAATATCCTAAATTCACCCATAGATTTTCCTAGCATCTCTAGGACCTAGTTCTCATTTACACTAAGGCCCCATTTACACCACTCTGGCAGTATAGATGTGATGTAAAGTGGAAGCAAGTGCCAGGACAGTGTAAAGTGGCCTTCATGTAAATGAGAATCAGGCTATTCTACTTAAATCAATCAATCAATCTAGTCTCTGTCAGAGATGGAGATATTCTGCTTCTTCCAAGTGGTGCTGCTAATCTAAAGAAAATTTACCCCCTATGCTTGTTCCCCCTCTCCTCTTGCTTCTCTCTGACTAGAACCAGTACTTGGATTTCAACCCAAAATAGGTTCAATGAATGCAAGGCAGAGTAGGAGCTCCCTTATCACCAGGTGTGGGTTTTTTTTGTTTTTTTTATAAACGAACAGCACAAGAACATAAGCATGGCTATGCTGGGTCAGGCCAATGGTCCATCTAGCTCAGTGTCCTGTCTTCGAACACTGGCCAGTACCAGATGCTTCAGAGGGAATGAACAGAACGGCAACTTATTGAGTGACCCAACGCCTGCTGTTCACTCCCAGCTTATGGCAGTCAGAGGTTTGAGGACACCCAGAGCATGAGGTTGTGTCCCTGACCATCTTGGCTAATAGCCGTTGATGGACCTATGCTCCATGAAATTACCTAATTCTTTTTTGAACCCAGTTATACTTTTGGCCTTCACAACAGCCTAGAGGTATCTTAAAATATTACAGAGGAGGGTGTGTGAGCCAGCTGACAAGTTTTAGCTTTTCCCAAAACCTTTGCAAAAGTCTCCGAAATTATACATACTGCATAACTTATGTAGTTTTTATAATTTTTCATTTCCATTTTCTTTCAGTAAGGACCATTTTACAATTAAGACTAGTAAAAGCAAGTGTATTAATGACAGATCATAGCTGACAACTTTAACATTTAAATATTTGCTCTTACACTTTCATAATGAGTTTCATGCTGCTTTGACTCCTTGGCAAGCACACAAACCTCTAATGACAGCGTAACTAATGATACATCAGTTCCCCCACAGAAGAATACTTTAATGTTAGCCATTACACTAACGGTGGTTTCCCAGCTCAGCAGTAAAGGCTGTATTCTTTCCTCAAAATAGTAAACAACTAAAGGTTGGCCCCTTCAACTGGGAAACAAACAAAAACAAAATTTATTGTTGCTGTTTTTCTCCATCTGCTTACTAATACAGGCACTGAAGTGCAGCCTTTGACAGCAGTAGACATCACACATACCTCTTTGTAAGAGCACTGTCTGTATTTAGATAAGCATATTTATTGGGGGTTTTTTTAAGCTTTGTATTCTACATAATGTTCCACTTAATGCAGTGATATACCATAGGAATATTTAAAAGCACACTGTTAAACTTAGAAAAAAAGATAACTCATATTCATTATTATGATTTATACATAACAGTTAAATCTCACAGGAGGCAGCTTTTTTATTGCTCCATTTCCTTAAATGTTAGTGGATCTCATAATAAGGCCTCCAATTCTTTAAAACTGCAGCGACTTGACCAGGACTATTCTGTAAATCAGTGGCAGAGCTGGGATTAGAAGTTAGGATTCCTCCTTCCCAATCCCATGCTTGATCTGACAGACTGTGCTACTTCTCTAAGCATGAAGGATACTCTAGCTCTTTGGATTAATTTGTTTTAGCATTGGTAGTAATATGAGTACAGAGCATTCTGGGAATCCACTTCATAGTTATACTATTTAGCTTAAATACAAAGCATTTTGGAAATATGTGACATTCACTAACAGCATTATTATTCTGTTTGCAAGACATCCACATATGCTGTATATTTCCAGAAGGAAATATATCTAATCAATTAGGTTTTCAGTTCAGAATTAGGAGAATATTTTTCTATATTGCCAGAAACAAGTTCAGTTTGGGGCATACTTTGGCTCTGTGGATTAATAACCCCCTCCACTTCTGCATACCTTACAATATCTCCTAATGATTACATGGCCAGAAATGAATCAGTGTACAGTAATAATTGTTTTGTCAGTACGCTTCCCAGTACATATCTCAAAATATTTTTTTTTAAAAAATCACACAGTTGATTGCATGAGTTTCAGAGTTTTCATAAAACCGATTTGTGAAAGTAACACAGAAATGTGGGACAAAGCAGATAAGGTATTTCCTCCTCCAAGCCATGAGGTTCCTCCACACACAAGGATTCCATCCTTTTCTCCCAATTTCATTCCTCTTCCACTGCACCTTTAAGTCCTTTTATCACAGTCATCATTCTATCTGAGCAGCAATACATGAAACTCTACTAGCAGCCAGTCAATATTACAGAATCAGTCAAAGGTGATACTGCTGAAACCCAAGATAAGATACTATCTGGAGATTAAATATGCTACCTTAAAACTGTCACAATATCGAAGTTTTATCACAGTATTATCTGTTATTAAGATCAAATTAAAAATGAATATCGCCCACACAGAGTTTTTAATCAAACAGCTTAGTAAATTACATAGAAGAAGATGCACACACATCTCCACTGCAATCAGTGATGGCACACAGAGATTATCAGGGGTTCATTCATCAGAAAATTAATATTTGCAAAATGAGGAATAGCTGACCTATATGCTTTCCACTCACTTAGCCTAATGTGCCCATGGCAAACATCTTCTTTTCATCCTAAGTATTCAAAGCAGACAATCCTAACTGTAGCGTATTTTACATTTATATATAGGTAAGAAATAAACATCCAAACTGTTTTACAGATAGCTTGAAAGGAAGGAGAACACTAACCTCAACATTTTCAAAGCAGTGTATGGGGAGTTAGGTGTGTCATGGTTACAGGGCTAACTGCATCTCTGTTCCTTTTATGGCTTCTCTGAGTGAACCCCCATCTCTCACGCCTTATGCCTTTATCTAGCGTGGGGTGGATTTTGGAATTCTCCCTCTCTTAGACCAGACCCTGGGCTACGGTACTCTGTGTATCAACTATTTTTACCCAACAGGTACAACTGAGTTTAAGAGTTTGGGCATTGTCTCTTAGCAAGAGATGGCTTATTCTGACATCACAGGTGCCGGCTTCCAACTTTCCCGGTGGTGCTCAACCCCCGCTCAGCCCTTTCCCCAAGCCCCCCCCCCCCACCCCCACTCCATCACAGGCCCGGCCCCCACTCCACCCCTGAGTACGCCCCATCCCCGCTCCTCCCCCTCCCTCCCAACACCTCCTTCATGCTGGGAAGGCAGGAGGAAGAGGGAGAAGTTGATCAGCGGGGCACAGGTGAGTAACTTCCTCTTCTTCGAGAGAGATGTCCCTGTGGGTGCTCCACTCCAGGTGACTGAAAAGCAGTATCTCTTAAGGAGGTAGGGATTTCAGATCTGGTAAGAAAGCTGTAGACAGCACAGCTCTGACACAGATCTGGTGGAGTGTGCTCTAACAGAAGTTCGAGGATTCATCTTCTTTAGTTGGTAGTATAGGCAGATGCAGTCTGCTATCCAATTGGATATTCTCTGGGTAGAGATGGATTGGTCTCTGGATCGTTCTGCGATTGAAATTAAATGTTTAGGGGAAGCCCTAAAGGGCTTAGTCCTATCCAAATAAAAGGACAATTCTCTGCGCACGTCGAGTTTGTGCATCGCTGATTCAAAAGCGTTCGCATGTGGTTTAGGAAAGAAGGTTGGTAGATGGATGGGTTCATTGAGGTGGAAGGAGGAATGCATCTTCAGGAGAAATTTAGGATGCGTTCGGAGCGTGACTTTGTCCTTAAAAAATATAGTGTATGGTGGGTCAGCCATAAGTGCTCCACATGTCTGGCAGATGAAATGGCAACTAAAAACGCAGTATTTATGGACAGATGTAGGAGGGAGCATGTTGCAAGCGGCTCAAATGGATGGCGCATCAAGCATGTGAGGATCAAATGTAGGGTTCACCCAGGGTTGAATGGGTGGTCTAATGTCTGGGTATAGGGTCTGGAGGTCCTTGAGGAAGCGCTTTGTGATGAGGTGGGCGAAGATAGTAGTGTCTCCAGTCTTACTGTGAAATGCCGTAATTGCTGCCAGATGTACCTTTATGCCGCCCCTCGACCAAGGCTTCAAATCTGCTTATTAGATGGAGGGGGTTGGGACGGTGCCGATGTTGTGGGGCGTCGTCGTTGATGCCTGGCTCTCTGGCAGTGTTGCTGCCGGAGGTTGTATGGCCTCGGATGTTGCTGTTGTTGTGTGTAGGCTGGGTATCGTGGGCGTTGGTAAGGCTGATACCTGTATTGTCTTCTTCTAAATTGCTGGTGTATGGATGCCTAGGGATCTGAGCGTCACTCTGGAATCCTTCATGGTGTGCAGCACCTCGTTGGGTTTTGCTGCAAATAACTTCGCCATCGAAGGGGAGATCCGCAATGATGTTTTGTATCTCATGTGGGAAAGAAGAAGAGGTAAACCATGAAGCCCGACGCATCACTACGGTCGTTGCGGTGGACCTGGCAGCCTGCAATGCCGTGCAGAAAATAATCTGCCCTTCAGAGACTACTGCTTTGAATTGTTCTCTCGTGCTCTGGGATGTCATTAATTAAGTCCATGAGTTTCCCATAATTTCTGTGATCATATTTGGCCAGTAGGGCCGCATAGTTTGCCACTCTAAATTGTAGCGTGGATGATGCACAAACTTTACACCCGAGTAGGTCCATTCTTTTGCTGTCCTTGTCAGAGGGAGTGGACCGGAAATGCTGCTGTTTGTTCTTTTGGTTGGCTGCTTCTACTACCAGTGAATTTGGTGCTGGGTGCGTGAAAAGGAATTCTGAGGCCCTGGAGGGGACATAGTATTTCCGGTCTGCCCTTTTGCAGGTAGGGGATATCGTATCTGGGGATTTGCCAGATATTCTTGGTAGGGTCCCTAATGGCTCCATTAATAGATAGGGCAATCTTGGAGGAGGTCGAAGGTTGTAATATATCTGTCAGCTCATGCTGAGACTCCGACACCTCCTCTAGAGTGATCTTGAGCTCATTAGCCACTCTTTTGAAGAGCTCCTGAAAATGAGTAAAATCATCCACGGTTGTTGGGGGTGGGGGCATAATAGCCTCTTCGGGTAAAGAGACAGGATGAGGCAATCTCTGCTGTTTTTTGCTGTGACTCAATGAAGGTGACCTTGATCTGTGCCCCTTAGCAGAGCGGTGCTCCTTCCTCCCCCTATTATAGATAATTTACCATCAGGGAAGATGGTTTCTTTGAGACATAAGTCCCAGAACTGAAGCCAAGCTCAGTAGAGGACTTTTTGAAGAGGTTTTCCCAGACTTCTTATTCTCAGCCACTCCAGGAGGTGAAGAGGAGCACACAGACCTCCCTAACAAAAAGTTTTTGGTGAACTACTCATGCCTTTTGGGTTCTCAAACAGAACAACCTGCAAATGGCACATTTTTCAGGAATGTGGCCCTCACTGAGGCACAAGATGGTGCACCTATCAATAAATGGCATCACTGCAGCACAAGATGGCCAGCTTTTAAACTCAGAAGACTTCTGCTCTACCATAAAACCTGGACCAGGTACCAGGAAAGTATCACGAAGAAATTAAGAAAAAAGTGTGTTTTTTCAAGGGGTATAAAGAGACTAATAACTATAACTAAGTAACATTAAAACTATCAAGAACTATTTACATTTCAAAGGGTTAATTTCACAGTGAAGAAGAGGCTCAAACACTGCTCAAGTTCTGACTTGTAATCACAGCCAGTAAGAATGAACTGCGGGATAGCTGGGGTCACCGGCTCTTTATGGCCTCAGATGGGAGGCACGAGGATATCTGGAGCACAGGTGCAGCCTCCAACAGACACTACTAGCCAAAAGAATCTGAGCTTGAGTTCATGGACTGCATGTGCACCAAGAGTGGAATACATATGGAAAAGCACCCAAGGAAATAATAATAAATTATTACAGAATAGCACCAGTTCTGTCACAAGGGGTATGACTCCTAATGTATTAATGAGTCATGCAACTGAACACATCACATACTCCCCATTTTGAACATTTACAAACAGAGGCACTGCAGCAAAAATATTGAAGAATGTGGGTTGTTTTTTTTAAGAAGTCTTCAAAGAATGATCTCTGTATTATATTGAATATTGTGCTTCAGCTTGGCTCTGTTACCTGAATATAATAAGTAATTGTTCTTATATGATCCCCAGCCCTCACTGAAAGGACAGACTGATGATTGCTTGGGAACCAGAATTTACATGTTCTATTTACCTTCCAGGCAAACTTGAACCTTCCTCATATAATCATTTTACTTAGAATTGCATTCTGTTATATTAATCTGAACTGTGAACATCTGTCTTTTGTTTTTTAAATAATCCATGATATATGGTTAGAACATTGGCTCATTGCTCACTGATGATTAATGGCTTGGAATGGCAGCTTTTGTAGCTATTAAAACTTACTGTTGCTATGGGCTAAATGAAAAACATGCCTTTGGACCACACTGTGGTCAGAACAGTAGAAAGAGCTAGGATTCTATGGCTAATAAGATAAACAAAATAAAATTAATGTTTAACACAGTGGTAAAATGAGTTCCATTTTAATAAATTCATTCTGACTAAAAATTGACCAATATAAAGCAATTATTTGTAAGTAATAAGCACTTAGGCTCCTTTCTTTTAAAATGTGGTTTTATAGACTTCATGGAACTTGCACATTTCAGTGGTTACCACTGCCCCCTAACTAGGGTCGTACCAAATTCACAGTCCATTTTGATAAATTTCATGGTCATAGGATTTAAAAAACTTAAATTTCACGGTTTCAGATATTTAAATCTGAAAGTTCACGGTGCTGTAACTGCGCAGGTCTCAACCCAAAAAGGAGTTGCAGGGGGGAGTCGCAAGGCTATTGTGGTGGGTTGTGGTATTGCCACCCTTACTTCTGCACTGATGCTGGCATCGCTGCCTTCAGAGTTGGGCAGCTGGTGAGCAGTGGCTGCTGGCTGGGAGCCCAGCTGTGAAGGCAATGCTGCTGCCAGCTGCAACACAAAAGCAGGGGTGGCATGGTATGATATTGCCACTCTTACTTCTGCTCTACTGCTGGCAGCAGGGCAGAAGTAAGGGTAACAATACCATACCATGCCACCCTCACTTCTGTGCTGCTGTTGGTGGCAGCACTGCCTTGAGAGTTGGTTTCCCAGACAGCAGCTGCGGAGCTTCCTGCAGTGAGGGGAGGTTCCTGGAGGTGGGTCTGACCCAGCCCTGAGAGCAGCCTATATATGGGAAAGAGGAAGTCCTGTCCCTCCCCAGCCCAGACAGGACTAGCAGCTGGAGCCCAGTGTACGGTAGGAGCCCTCGGCCAGGGTGCCCCCAGTCTCCGGCCCCAATGCTCAGGGATTGAAGGGGCCTTGGTCTGGCTGTGTGTGTGGGAGGGATGACAACGGCACCCCGTCCCTGACCAAGGCACCCTGGGTAGTCACTCACGTTGTCAACCCCTAGGCCAGTCCTGCCCTCCCCAAAAGTGATGACCCCGCCATACCATGGCTCCCTCATTTCTGCACTACTTATTGCAGTGGCATTGCCTTCGAGGCTGGGTGCCCAGCCAGCAGCTACCACTCTCTGGCCACCCAGCTCAGAAGGCAGCGCAAAAGTAAGGGTGGCAATTCTGCGACCTCCTACAACAGACATGGTATGATGGGATAGCCTAATTTTGGCAATTAATTGATCTTTGACTATTAGCGGTAAATATGCTCAATGGTCTGTGATGGGATGGGATCTGAGTTACTACAGAGAATTCTTTCCTGGGTGTCTGGCTGGTGAGTCTTGCCCACATGCTCAGGGTTTAGCTGATCACCATATTTGGGGTCGGAAAGGAATTTTCCTCCAGGGCAGATTGGCAGAGGCCCTGGGGGGTTTTCGCCTTCCTCTGCAGCGTGGGGCATGGGTCACTTGCTGGAGGATTCTCTGCACCTTGAAGTCTTTAAACCATGATTTGAGGACTTCAATAGCTCAGACATAGGTTAGGGATTTGATACAGGAGTGGGTGGGTGAAATTCTGTGGCCTGCGTTGTGCAGGAGGTCAGACTAAATGATCATAATGGTCCCTTCTGACTTTAAAGTCTATGATTCTATGAACAGCCAGATTTCACAGGGAAGACCATATGAATTTGGTATGGCCTCACCCAACCATAACAATTCCTGCAGTGTTGACACATTTTCACCATTGTGACAGCATGGCATATTGTCCCCATAGAGAACTGCTATTGACAGATGTTAGAACTACTACCAGGGACAGATGTCAGATGCTGGTAAGGCTTCTAGTGCCTATACTATGGCCTTTTCTGACATCTATTTGCTGGTAGCCCATCTAGCAATTATGGTGCGTATGGAATGCATTTTTGGAGACGTTCTTAAAAATTATTACTGTCATTTAGGTAAAGTCCTAATCATAAAGCACTCTGTCTCAACTCTGTTTCCATCCAGGGAAACAAGAAGCAGTACAATCTGATATCTCACAAAATATTTCTGTAGTTATCAAAATAAGAGACATTTGACTTTGGCTGTTACCATGAGTAGACTTTTAAAACTGTCTTTTCCCTGATTCTCCCCAGAATAGGCCACTCTTCCCCTCTTACACACATTAAATTAACATAAAAGTAAAACCTATATAAATAAAGAATATAAAAAAATTAGACTTATTCACAATAGAACTGATATTTACATTTTTATGCCAGTTTTTAACTCTAATCATATTCAAGAAAGTCTAACAGTGAGAGACAGATTTTGTGCTTAATCATTGTGTAATATTTATTTTTTTATTCAATTCAGCGTGATAACTTGAATGAGGTGAGCATGATTTGATCCTCATAATCTGTTTTAGTCTGTCATACCCATTACAAGCCTGACGGCAGAAAAACATTAGTGAAACAGATATCACTGTATCTGCTTGCCTAACTTGGGTTAGGCTACCAGTCCTCATGTGACAAAATGTGCAGTTCTGTAATTCCCTAGTATCGTAGATTCCTTTTGCTTGTGATCTAAACCGGAATTAAGTAGATCATTTCTTCTTAGTCCTTAATGGACATTTGCCAACTCCATACCACTGCTATGCAAATTGTTATAAATATTAGTCTCTCCTCCAACTCACATCTGAATTGTTCTGTTCATGTAAATAAGATGTGGGGCTCAGTGGGAGAGTATGAACATATCAAATTATTAGGGCAGTCAAGCAATTAAAAAAATTAATCACGATTAATCACGCGATTAAAAAAATTAATCATGTTTAATCGCACTGTTAAACAGTAATAGAATACCATTTATTTAAATATTTTGGAAGTTTTCTACATTTTCAAATATATAATTACAACACAGAATACAAAGTGTACCATGCTCACTTTATATTTATTTTTTATTACAAATATTTGCATTGTAAAAAAACAAAAGAAATAGTATTTTTCAATTCACTTAATACAAGTACTGTAGTGCAATCTCTTTACCATGAAAGTTGAACTTACAAATGTAGAATTATGTACAAAAACATCTGCATTCAAAAATAAAACAATGCAAAATTTTAGAGCCTTCAAGTCCATTCAGTCCTACTTCTTGTTCAGCCCATCTCACAGACAAACAAGTTTGTTTACATTTGCAGGAGATAATGCTGCCCACTTCTTATTTACAATGTCACCTGAAAGTGAGAACAGGTGTTTGCATGGCATTGTTGTAGCTGGCGTCGCAAGATATTTAGGTGCCAGAGGTGCTTAAGGTTTATATGTCCCTTCATGCTTCAACCACCATTCCAGGTAACATGCATCCATGCTGATGACGGGTTCTGTTATCTGCTCGATAACAATCCAAAGACTGGCGCATGTTCATTTTCATTATCTGAGTCAGATGCCACCAGCAGAAGGTTAATTTTCTTTTTTGGTGGTTTGGATTCTGTAGTTTCCACATCGGCGTGTTGGTCTTTTAAGACTTCTGAAAGCATGCTCCACACCTTGTCCCTCTAAGATTTTGGAAGACACTTCGGATTCTTAAACCTTGTCTTGAGTGCTGTAGCTATCTTTAGATATCTCACATTGGTACCTTCTTTGTGTTTTGTGAAATCTGCAGTGAAAGTGTTCTTAAAATGAACAACTTGTGCTGGGTCATCATCCGAGACTGCTATAACATGAAATATATGGCAGAATGTGGGTAAAACAGAGCAGGGGACATACAATTATCCCTCAAGGAGTTCAGTCACAAATGTAATTAACACTTTTTTTTTAAACGAGCGTAATCAGCATGGAAGCATGTCCTCTGGAATGGTGGCCAAAGCATGAAGGGGCATATGAATGTTTAGCATATCTGGCACGTAAACACCTTGCAGTGCCAGCTACAAAAGTGCCATGCAAATGCCTGTTCTCACTTTCAGGTGACATTGTAAATAAGTAGAGGGCAGCATTATCTCCTGTAAATGTAAACAAACTTGTTTGTCTGTGAGATTGGCTGAACAAGAAGTAGGACTGAGTGGACTTGTAAGCTCTTAAGTTTTACATTGTTTTGTTTTGAGTGCAGTTATGTAACCAAAAAAAAAATCTACATTTGTAAGTTGTGCTTTCATGATAAGGAGATTGCAGTACTGTACTTATATGACATGAATTGAAAAATACTATTTCTTTTGTTTATCATTTTTACAGTGCAAATATTTGTAATAAAAAATAATATACACTTTGATTTCAATTACAACACAGAATATATTAAAATGTAGAAAAACATCCAAAATATTTAATACATTTTAATTGGTATTCTATTGTTTAACAGTGAGATTAAAACTGCAATTAATCACGATCAATTTTTTTAATCTCGATTAAATTTTTTGAGTTAGTCATGTGAGTTAACTGCGATTAATCGACAGCCCTACAAATTATTGATTCTAAGGATGTCTACCTCATGCTCCAGGTATCTCCCATAAATCAGACAGCACAAATGGTTGAGATCTTACAATAATATTTAACTGTCATTCAGTATTATTAGAAATCGACCATCTTTAATGCTTTGTTAATTCATACACTCTATCTCCTAATATATAGTAGCTCCTCCATCCCTTAAATGCTCAGGAAGAAGGTGGGTTTTGAAGCATGCCCAGAAGTTTAACAAACCCAGGCTCTGGTGGGCCAGGAGAAGAAGTGAAGTCCAAAGTGAAGGGGCCTTCCTAGAGATCAACCAGCAAGCAGCACATCTTTAACAAGGGAGCTCAGGCGACTTGAATTCTACCCAGAAATGTACTGGCTGCCAGTGCAGGTCCCAGAACAGTGGTATAATATGCTCCCTAAGTGACACACCACTTAATAAACGTATGGCCTCATTCTTCAGATTCTGAATGGTTTCATTTAGTATCTCTATTTAGGGCACTTTACAACAGTCTAGTCCAGGGGTAGGCAACCTATGGCACGCGTGCCGAAGGCGGCACACAAGCTGATTTTCAGTGGCACTCACACTGCCCGAGTCCTGGCCACCGGTCCGGGGGGCTCTGCATTTTAATTTAATTTTAAATGAAGCTTCTTAAACATTTTAAAAATCTTATTTACTTTACATACAACAATAGTTTAGTTATATATTATAGACTTATAGAAAGAGACCTTCTAAAAACGTTAAAATGTATTACTGGCACGCGAAACCTTAAATTAGAGTGAATAAATGAAGACTCGGCACACCACTTCTGAAAGGTTGCCGACCCCTGGTCTAGTCTCAAGGTGACAAAGGTATGAATAATTATGGCACCAAAAAACGTAATTTGGGCCTCCCCCCCTCAAATCAGATAGGGGGAAAAGTACTTTTGGCTACTACTGCAACCCAGCATCCAGAAGTAACTAATTATCTAATAAGAAACCCAAATATAGAACAAGACTTGAAATGGAAGATTCATTCCTTCAATCAAGTGAGCTGAAATAACCTTACCCAACTCTTCTGGCTGCTTCCCAGCCTACAAACATTATCTCTGCCTCATCTACATTGAGCTACAGCCATCCTGCTGTCACCCAAGCTCCAGTTCCACATGCATTGGGTCATTCTTCCCACTGCGTAAGTTAGGTCAAAGGTGATGGAGACATATCTCGGCATCATCAAAGTAATGACTAGACAGCTATAGGTCTCATCACCACACTGAACAGGAGATATGTGGCACCCCATAAGAAATATCTCTTAGGGCAGTGCAGTAATTGCCAGACACTACCCCTGAGACTACTTAGAAGGAAATGGACAGAGACACTTGAGCAACTGTCTGCAACTCCAGATGGGTCATTAATACTTCATAACAAAGAGCTCTAAATGCAGCTGGCAGATTTAGAAAAAAATTGGCATGGGCTAATCCAGCCATCACTCCCAAAACAGTTTATATCCGATATCCAGGACTGTAACCAAATTTGGTTCAAGGAAAGGCATTCTCCTTTCTCGCTTAGTAAATTGTAGATCTACAAACCATAAAAAATGATGGCCCCCATGTAATCAACAGTTGACAATTAGAGATTATTGTAAAACCCCACAAAACTGTCAATAGAGTGGTCAGTTAGCTGAAGACTTCAGAAGCTTCACAAGGTTCTCTGAAAAACTTACTATTTCTGTCAACCTCCGAGTATGGAACCAATATTTAACATCTTGAGCTTAGCTTACAACTTGTTGCTCATACTACCTTCTTGTCTACAACAGGAAGAGATGGATACAAACTCGCAACCACTATGTCCCCAGATCCTCCATATCCCAGCATCTGCAGCAGTGTTTTTTCATATCCTCCATAATGTGGCTGCTGAAGTTCTGCAGCTGCTTGCTCAAATAGGAACCTCCAAGGCAGGCTGCAAACTCAATACAAACAAAACAGAAATGCCTCTCCTATTCTCCCAAAACCACCAATCTGTTGACTTGAAATGCCTTCAGCAGCACAGCAGCAGCATCTGGAAGTGTATTTAGGCGTATGTTGTTAAAAAAGAAGTCTCTCTTTCATTGACATGCAACGAATCTCCCTTTTATAGAAAGTATCTTAATGTGTTGGGCTTTTCCAGAGGTGTGTTTAGTACCTTCAATTCCTATTTTGGGTGACAGGAGTTGAGGCCACTCAGCACCATTCAACATGTTGCAGTGTGTCAGGGCTTAAAAATCTGCATCATTAAAAAACAAAATAATAGATTTTATTTCACGAAGAATGTGAAAGAAGTTGCTTGACGATTCTTAAAATATAGACACTGATTTTTTTTTCTCCTCACAGAGCTAATTCTTCAGGCCAACTGCCTATAACATTGCTTGTCCAGCTTCACTTATATGAAGTAACATCATACAACTCCTACAAAAATTATACTGCAGACTCTAGTTGTTTTGAGACTAGAAAGAAAAAATATTATTGCCATTATGCTGTATTACTACCTAAATGAAGTGATTCTTGGAGAGAACAGTGTTTCCACTCTTAAACTGCATAATATGTTTGTTTCTAATATGGTTATAAAATATTTATATTCAGAGTACTTGTGCAGATGCTTCTCTACACCTGCTCTAAGCATCCCTAATACACAATTAACTTCAGCACCATCTCTAATTAGTTTTTGTGTGCTATTTGAAAAATTTTAGAAATTTGCCTTCAGTTTGCCAATAGCTCGCCTATTTTTTGAAATCTGCAAAAGTATGAAGGGACACACCCTCACTCTGGTGGTAAGGAGAGTAATGAACTCTTCTGGGTTCATTCAGCCCTAACGCGGAACTCCTGTAGGGCTTGCTTTGACTGGAGGGGGAGCTTAAAAAGGGAAAACCTGCCACAGGAAGGGGAGGTGAACAGGAAGAACATCTCAGAGACTACTGACCACAGAGATAGATCAGCCCAGAGGGAGACAGTTGCAGGCCACACCACCCCTGCAACTGCATGGACCAGCTGTCAAGCAGAGCTCTCCAAGAGGAGGTTCTAGTAGTAGACCCTAATTAAAAACAGTAGACCAGCTGATAAGACAAGCTTCAAAGAGCTGACTACAGAAACACTGCCTAAAAGACAGGTCACCTTTGCCTTTTTTAAAAACAAACAAACTCAGATTCCCCTCTCTTGCAAGGGAAAGACAGAGAAAAGGACCTTTCTTTTGTTTGGAGAACCCCTCGTGTACAACAAAGAGGGAGGACATTACAGACAACTTGGATAGCCGTCGGAGGGGCGGGGGGAGGCGCCTTCAGGGAACCCCAACCTCCTCCCCCGCCCCGAAAGGTCAAACTAAAGCTAAATCAACCACCTCCCTTCCAACTTCCTTGACAAAGGCATACTTTAACCAAAAAAAGAAGAGAAAAATTATTTGTCAATTGTTGGTCAGATGAGTCCTGCAGGTTCTTACAGTTGGACAAAGATCTAACCTCAGTTATTCATGCCATTACCTCTTGACTGGACTACAGCAATGCAATACACCGCGCATGAAACTGTCAGCATTTAGGAAACTCCAACTAGTACAGTACATTGCAGTGCATCTCCTCAGCAACACAGGCTACTGTGAGCACATCACATCTGTGCTCTGCTCTCTACTTCAGCTTCCCATAGAGCTTTGAATCAAGTTCAATGTATCTTCAAAGCAGCTGGGATCAATTGTTTATTCACATCTGCATGTTGATCCTCATCACTCTCCTCCTCCTGTTTCTCTAGGATCTGTGACTGCACCAATTGAGCTGATTGGGAAGGTCTATACTAACTCTTAGAGTAAGTGGATCTAATCCTACAAGCAGATGGCAATGAATGTTGACTTTTGGGAATAGGGCTGCATACCACAGGGTGCACCTGATTGAAAACAATCTGAATACTCAACTGGTGGACCTAGGGGAGGATACCAAGGGGGCCTGCTCAGAAAGCAGTCTGTTAAGTTCCTCCCTAATTCCCAATGTGATATTGTGGAGAGTACATAGTCAAGAGGAGAAAACTCCCTACCATGATGAAAAGGAGTACATGTACTCCAGGGGCAAATCTACCTTTTCTGGTAGGTTAGTGTGCCCTGGAATCCCTTCTATTTGAGAAGTGGAGGGAGCTGATACCAATGTGACAGTTCGTGCATGTGGTACCATGGTGATAAACATTGGTACTGGAAAACTGGGTACCCCTGAGAGGACCAGTACCAAAGAGTCAGTGCCAGAGAAAATGTAGTCCATAGACTTAGCTGGTACTGCAGGCATTCGTTGTACAATCTGTACTTAGGAACCACAGAGTCCAATCTTAAGCCACTGGCTATCTTCAACTGTGGCGTCTGAGATGAGTCTAACACACAGTGACTTGTGTTTTACTTCTGCAGGCACAAAAGGGGGTGACCTATATCTTGGCTCTTGAAGAGGACGTAAGTGCTCTGCTGGTTTCAGAAGCTGACACCTCCTTTGACAAGTGAGCCAAAGAGCTTGAAACTGAGCTGCAGCTCACAGGAGCACTCAAAGATGAAGCATGTTTTTCCTCCCGATCTGAGAAGGCTTTCACAAAATGCTCCAAAAGGAACAGTTTAAGGCAAGTTTCTCTCCCCTTTGGAGTTATTTTTGCAAAGGAATAACAAATTGAACACCTATGGGAAATTTGCCCTTCCTTCAAGTAAATAAAATGTACCCATTGTTCAGCAGAATAGCCACATCAGAAGAGGGGCAAGTTTTGAACCCCAGGGACTTCACTTCTCCCAGAGAAGCTAGAACTGCAGTAAAGGGAAGCCCCTAACATTAACAATTATTTTCAGCCAATGGGTATAAAAATCATCAGAAAAAAATAACTATATTATCTACAGTATAATATATCTCTATACTAGCGTAAACTTGTTACATATACAAAAGGGATTTAAGATGCATACTGCGCACGAGAAGCAGACACTGCCAACTGTTCCATCTCACAGCCATGAGTGGTTAGAAGGAACTGAAGGAAGGCCGGGCCCACTTCACCCCTTATGCCCCTGGGTGGGGGAGAAATGAGGGTATCCATGGCAGAGCCACACAAAAAATCTCCTCTCACATGCCTGGGGTGCATAGACACTAGAATTGGAGTTCTTGTGTAGAATTACTCAAATAAGTTATTTCTTGTAGAACCATTTATATCAATACTAGGATTTCTGGTTAGAAAAATGACATTTTACTTATGAGCAACTAGCTTATCATTGTCAGTGACTCCAAACCTTGGGACATGAGGGGAAAATGACTGTCAAATATTTGAGAGCAAATACATCCTTATTGGACTATATCTATGAAGAAGACAGTCCCACCATTGCAATGTCTTTGCCTTTTTCTTATAATTCGTCACCATTGAAGCTCAACTGATGGGAACACTAGCTTGGAATGGTCATCAGTAGGGCCCTACCAAATTCACGGCTGGGAAAAATGTGTCACAGACTGAAATTTGGTCTCCTCCATGAAATCTGGCTATTGTGCAGGAGGAGGGGGAGGTCGCAGTATTGCCACCCTTACTTTTGCGCTGCCTTCAGAGCTGGGCAGTCAGAGAGCGATGGCTACTGGCCAGCACCCAGCTCCGAAGGCAGCACTGTTAGGAAAATGCTGAATAAACTTAATAGAACTAAAAGACATGCATAGAACCATGTCAGCTATTCCCTATCAGCTTGGCTGGCTCATTTGGCTTGTAATCATAATGCTGCTATTTTCCCATGTATCTGCAAGATAGTCAATGCGAGGGAGCAACAGTTGTATCTTGTTTGTCCCTTCAAGATGATACATGTATCTGCAACAAATGTTTCATGTGTACTCCCTTATTATATGTGTATCCCATATCTATGGGCCAACCTAATGACGCAAAGTTATTTGTTTGTTACTGACTATAAAAAGAACCAGTCCGGCCATGCAGGGTGTGTCTCTCCTCTGGCATGAGCCGATGAGAACACCCGATCGGCCGACCGAGTAATAAAGGCTGCTGGTACCCATCTTCTTGTCTCTCCGTGCCTCCTTGGTGTAATTAGGTAAGCTCCAGGGGGAAACGAGCCCTGTTTGGCTAACAAATTTGGCGACTCCGCCGGGACTTCTCTCCCTGTAGGGGGCGCTGACCGGCGGCCGAGGACGACTCTAGAGAGTGGCCACCTCGAGCAGTTTGCTCGGGCTCTGGGTCGCCGCAATCGGCCGGGACGGCTGCGCTCCCTCTATAGAGAACTCCACATGATACGGAGATAAGACGGTACCAGAAGGAGTCCACGAGCTGGACGTAGTCACTCTCGGATGGTAAGAGCGTTGCCTCTTAGGGTAGAGGACAACGCCTCCGAGGTGTGAATTTGGCAGGGGAGTCCGCGAGCTGGACGCAGCCACTCCGGGTGGTAAGAGCGTTGCCTCTTAGGGTAGAGGACAGCGCCCCCGAGGTGTAAAGCGGACGTGGCCACTCCGGATGGTAAGAGCGTTGCCTCTTAAGGTTAGAGGACAACGCCTCCGTGGTGTGAATTTGGCCCCTTTTGGTTGTCTGTGCACAGAAAGGTATGGTAAATGTTAAATGTTGATATAGTACTATGAAGGTTTTGTTATTGTATTGTTAAGGGAATGCGCAATGTCCAATGAATAATTTAACTAATGAAAACTGTGCAGGCTGTACATAAAATTGTAACTCAAGTTGGAGAAAAAAAGATGTGTACTTGATAACTAGAATTGAGCAAGTAAAAGCATAAATCATGAACCAGGCAGCAACTCAAACCTACGCCCAGGGCAAGTTGCAAGCCTTGAGACAGGACTTCCAGACAGAAAAGGAAGCACTGGCTAAGCAAGTACCGGTCCTTCAGGGACTTGTCAATATGTAACCATTGTGCTCAGCATACGCCGTAACAACAGTGTGGCAGTTTGCCACAAGAGAAAAATTGAATAGTTAAACGCCAATGGGCCATGCGTTTTTGTCCAGGTGGCAAGCCTCACGAGGGAGGACTCGGGTAGCCTTGTGAGTAAGAATGTTTAAGGGAAGAGACCAGGAAGGGTGGGGGCTAGTTGAGAAGCCCACCCTCCTAGCTAAATTGATAGTGGAACAAGCCGGAGCCCATGGAAGGGACGGTTCAGCGAGAAATGCAGGATCGGGCCCAAGCGGGCAGGCAACAGATAGAGTATTTGGAAAACTGGTTGGAAACTTTGAGGGCATAGTGGAAGGAAAGGAGTAAGTGAGTATAAGCCTGGGGATTTCAAATCCCCAGGACAATAATTGAAATGGTAAAATCTGAGTTGATTGGGTGTTGTTTTGGGAGACAAGCAAGTGATTTAAGGAAAGAGAGTGAGAAGTTAACTCTGTAGTTGCTAGAGGGAATCAAGCAGTGAAACTTGGTAGGAATGTCTGCAAGTAATCCAGGCAAGAGGTTATTTAAGTTAATCATTCGACTATGAATAAGTTAGTCGAATTTGCTAAAGAACACTCCTGCTGTGTAGAATCTGTGTTTATAAATTTGAGATAAATTGGTATGGTTTTAAAGTTGCAAAACCGAGAATACTTTTGCCAGACACAGGAAACTAGTGTTGTTGAATATGGTATTTAGCATTTAATCCTTAAGGTGACTTAATGCTTGACAAAATTTAAAATGTTTTAAATAAAACCAAAGGTTGTGGCTGCAGCAGGGTAGATAAAACCAGGAGAATAAAAGAGTTGAATTTGTTTTTGAGTAACAAAATAGCAGATAAAAGATCCGGCAAAGAGAGAGAAGGACAGTGCTCTGTGTGGTCGAGCTGTCACTTTACTAGGGATGCAAGGAGATTTTGTAAGCACAAAAGAAACAGTTACACCTTCCTTGTGTAGAAATTGATGTGGCCAGTGTTGTGGAAATTGAATTGTGGAGAGGATGTGCATTTTCCCAGAACATGTGCAGTATATATTGTAGCAGGGATAAAGAAATGCAAACCTACCATGCTATTTAATTAAACTCCTATTAGGCTCTAAGGGGTACTATACGTAGTGTCTTTTTCAGATCGCTGTGTGTTTGAAAACAGGAGTTAAAAGTTAATTGTGTCCCTTTTTAAGTAAGAGTCTTTAAGCTGTGGATAGCTTTGGATCCAGAAGCAAACCAGAAAGCATCTGTGTTAATGCAAATTACTAACTGATAAGGTAAAAGCCACTGAAACCTGGGCTGCCTATGAAACAAATACAAGAAAATATGGGGTAATTCCTCTGTTTTGCCTGAAATCAACAAAAGTATTTGTATATCAAGGAAATATTTTAAGACTGACTGCCCAGAGGGGGTAGACCTCTGTTCTTTTGTCTTTCAGATAATCAGAGAAAACTAATGCCAGCTGAACAGCATTCAACATACCATGCATTTACTGGCACAATAGGAATTATGTTCTGTGTTCTATGTCCTGTCTTGTGGTGCTTGTCTCATGGCCAGAATTGTTGTGTTTTAATATTTTTATAAGACAGTCTAGTTTAAAACTAAATAGAAGGGTTAAATCAAAAAGCAGATACTTGTTTTATTCAACTTAAAATACAAAGTGTATTGGATAATATCAGGAAAATGTGATATACTAAAGTTTAACATATTTGCTTAAGTAAGAAAAGAAACTTCATTGGCCAGATTTTTAATTGAAAAATTGTTGTTAAAATTTGCATACCAACAGTCTTTGGAAGCAAGGACATGAAAGGTTAACCCACTCCCCATATTGCACATGGGATCCTTCTGGCTACCTCAGATTTCTAGCCAGAGGGCTGGGGAGGGAGGAAAGCTATTGGACACCAGAGGTTGTACCGAGTGGACTCCTCAAAAGTGGGTGTGCTTGTCCTGGCTCGTTGCCCCCAAAGCTCTGTAATAAAGTTATTTTACTGGAAGGGTATATATGGCATACATTGAATAATAAGACTAAAGAACTGTATAATGGCGATGTGTATGTGTTCATTGTTGGGAAAAGGTGTATGAGTGAAGAGTAGAAGGTTCCTTTGTAGGTTAAAGGAAGCTAAGAAGGAAAAGGAACAGAACGAGTTAACTGAGGAAAAATATAGCTAGCAAGCTCAGTCCAAAGATAAGATGCTGGCCCCATCCAAGGACATTGTTCACAGCTAAGACTTGGCTGACAACCAAAAAAAGGGGGGGCCTGAATGTGCCCAAGCAACTATGAGATCTGCAAAACACTGCCAGGCATTAATGAAATGTGCTAGGTTTCTTTTCTCACAGATAAAAGTGCTAACCAAAGACCCTAGCAGCCCAGCCCTTCATTGAAACAAGGAGACTGAGTCTATGTAAAGTCCATCAACGAAAGACTGCTTTGGCTCCACACTGGAAAGGCCCTTTCCAAGTCCTGTTAACCACCAACACCGCTGTGAAGTGCCAAGGACTGCCTACCTGGACTCATGCCAGGGAAAAAGCCCAATTGGTTAAACAGCAGGTTACCTTTCTCGGGTATCATCTTCGACAGGGGAGTCGTAGTTTGGGTAAAAACAGAATCCAGGCTATACTTGATAGCCTCCAGCCCCAAAATCCCAGGGAATTGAAAGCCTTCCTGGGGCTAACTGGTTTTTGCCGACTTTGAATCCCTGACTATGGCGGGAAAGCCAGGCCACTGTATGATTCCCTCACACAGGAAGGTCTGCTCCAGTGGACATGGACTAAGGAAAAGGAAAAAGCATTTCAAGAGCTTAAAAAGGCCTTGGTTCAGCCTCCCGTTTTAGCCCTTCCAGATTCCCGGAAGCCATTTTATTTCCCAAGTAGTTCAACAGGTATCACGGGCCCTCAGTATTCAATGGAAACATACACCTTGGAGGCCGCAGAGCTCGGGTCAGGTGGAGAGAATGAATAGGACTCTTAANGGGACTCAAGCTTTCACCCTTCGAACTAGTTTTCGGGTTCCCTCCCCGAATACTCATTCTGGGGTTCCGAGAAAATGTAAACTGGGAGGTGGGAAATGACTCCTTATGGAAGCAGGTTTCTGCGCTCTGTTTTGTTACAGCTACATCGCTACGCGGCGCCTTTCCAGACTCTTCCCTTGGATCACCCCGTGCATTCATTCCAGATAGGTGACCAAGTCCTGGTCAAAATGTGGAAGCGTGATCCCCTCACAGCACGGTGGGACGGCCCGCATACTGTTTCGCTCATCAGCCAGGCCACGGTTAAAATTCTTGGAAGCGACAAATGGACACACCACACACGGGTAAAGCGGTTCCTGAGCCCTAACCTGGAAACTGAAGCAGCAGAAGAGGACATCAGCCCTCTGCTCACCCCGGCTCCGGAAGCCCGAGGCGACACAGGTGAAGACTCCATCTGGGAGTATCAAGGACTAGAGGGATTGAAGGGACTGTTTAAGAGGACGAAATAATGAAACTCTTCCTTGTGTTTTTGTTATATGTAGCCCAGTATTCATATGGTTGGGAAAACGGGTTTTTGCAACTCGGGGAGTTAATAGCAAATGCCTTTAACCTTACTAATTGTTGGGTGTGTGGCGGTCCAAGAGAATTAAATGAATGGCCTTGGGTAGCCCAACCAGTCGAGCCCAAATGGTGGGTCAGTAATTTAAGCACAGTACATAATGGGACAGAGAGATGGGCTGAGGACAATAGTCCCTGGCGACTCTACTCTTCCGGAATAGGCAGCTTTTGCCTTAACCGGACAAGACAAGAGGGGGTGTCTGTAGGGGAAAGCAAATGTGACTGGACTCTATCCTTAGGATTTGATTG
>QXTE01000048.1:6104266-6228048 GCA_003942145.1 Platysternon megacephalum
TGTTAGGAAAATGCTGAATAAACTTAATAGAACTAAAAGACATGCATAGAACCATGTCAGCTATTCCCTATCAGCTTGGCTGGCTCATTTGGCTTGTAATCATAATGCTGCTATTTTCCCATGTATCTGCAAGATAGTCAATGCGAGGGAGCAACAGTTGTATCTTGTTTGTCCCTTCAAGATGATACATGTATCTGCAACAAATGTTTCATGTGTACTCCCTTATTATATGTGTATCCCATATCTATGGGCCAACCTAATGACGCAAAGCTGTTTGTTTGTTACTGACTATAAGAAGGGCCAGTCCGGCCATGAAAGGTGTGTCTCTCCTCTGGCATGAGCCGATGAGAACACCCGATCGGCCGACCGAGTAATAAAGGCTGCTGGTACCCATCTTCTTGTCTCTCCGTGCCTCCTTGGTGTAATTAGGTAAGCTCCAGGGGGAAACGAGCCCTGTTTGGCTAACAGCACTACCACCACCAACAGCACAGAAATGAGTGTGGCATGGTGGGGGCAGGAGGGCTGTCACTTTTCAGGAGGGGAGGGACAACTTTATAGGTGGGCGACGTGGGTGACTGCCCAGGGTGCCATGGTCGGGATGGGGTGCTGTGGTTACCCTCCCCACACACAGCCAACCAGCCCAAGGACTCTTTAACGCCCCCAAACACTGGGGAGGGGCAGGGCTGGGGGCACCCCAGGGCTGGGTAAGACCCACCTCCAGCGGCAGCCCAGAAGTAAGTGTGGCAATACCACACCATGCCACCCTCACTTCTGCGGTGCTGCTGGCGGCAGCACTGCATTCAGAGCTGGGTGCCCAGCCAACAGCTGCCACTCCCCTGCTGTCGATCTCTGTAGGCAGCACTGCCACCAGCAGCAGTGCAGAAGTAAGGGTTGGCACTACTGTGACCCCCCTACAATAGCTTTGTGACTCCCCCACCCCCATGATCTCCTTTTGGGTTGGCACCATTAAAGATTTTTAAAATCCCATAACCGTGAAATTTACTAAAATGGACCGTGAATTTGGTAGGGCCCTAGTCATCAGGCATTTTATCCACCTTGCCAACTAACCATGCTCAGAGTGCAGCAGTTGTTTAAACAGTGGCCTGTCTATGCTAGCACTCTCATCCTTGCTACCATTGCTGAAGCTGCACTGCTGGTAATGCAATGGTAAGAAATCTGAAGAAAAATGCTAGAACGAATAGAGCCAGAATGCCTGTGTCTTGCATGTGCAAATACTGAATATTTTTTGCAACAGATGGCAATGAATGTTTTGCTTTTGAAATGGTTCTCTTTACTTTTTATTTCCTATGCAAATTTGGAAAAAATATAAATATTCCCTATACATTATTTGAGATGTACAGCACCAAGTGAAAAATGGAAATATAGCAAATAGCTTCCATTATTTGAGCATTAAGTGTATTATACATTTGCATTCTGTGTCATTTATTACCTTAAAGCATGTACTCTTGGCATCTCAAAGGCATTTTCAAAATTATTTAAAAAAAATACCTTGCCTAAAGAAAATTACAAGATGATAAGCAGCTAGAGAAAAATTCTTTAACACTGACAATTTAGTAGATTAATTCTAAAATAATCCTAACAAATTTTGCCAAAATGACACAACATTGTTTTCAGCAGTCTTCCACTTTATTTTCCAAAAGAGATTTCTCCCATTACTCTTACATTTTGCAGAACACTTCTTACTCTATTTCTTCTAAATTTCATATTAAACTGTTTCTTTCTCCCCTCCTCTTATACAACATATGGCAGAACAAAACCCAGAAGAAAATGTAGTAGAGAGCACTAGCAGAGCAAGCCAACATCTCTCAACACTAAGCGTTCCAGAATCTTTCATTTCCAGCTACTCCTTATCTAGAGATTACTGTTTAATTAGGAATTTCCTGTGTCCTTGAACTGACAGTTATTTTAATTACCAAATATGTAACTTTAAACATCAAGAGTCCTAATAACTAAGGCTCTCAAAAGCCACTGATATATAAACAATACAAAGATCGTGTATTTGTTCATATTCTACTCTATACAGATTCTTTATCCCACGGTCATCACCCCGGGATCTGAACACCTTCCAGTAGTACATTAAGCCATGTGACTAATGTGTAATGTTTTGCCTTTCATCCTCTCCCCAGAAGGAAAAGTGTGCACAGTGCTTTAGATTTACACACACACAAAATTATATGTTTATGTTAAAAAATGCAAGGTCAAAGAAATGCACCTTGAACTTAGAACAGAAGGTGATGAGGTTTGTGATGGTACATAGTTACTATGGCAATTCATCCCTCTCTTGGGGCGGTCTGCAAGAAAGCTCTATCTGAAATAACAATATACATAGAGTCAGTTTGACAAATATGTAAATGCTGTGTTAGACAGCTAGGCTCCAGATTTACATAAGCATAAACTGACATTCTGGGACAGTCACTATCGCACAATTTATAACTGCTTGTGCAATAAATGAGCCTGATCCTACAGCTCTTAATCACATGAGCAAGGACTGGATTTACTATTTTGTTCATTATGTGCTGTTTCTTTCACATAAATATTGCAAACCACTCTTGGCAAGAGAGAAAATGTATGTTGTCTTGAAGTATGTAATAATAATTTCACATTCTGTTTACTGGTTAGTACCATGGACATCACAAAAAGATTTAAATTATCGATGCAATTTTTAAAGAAATACATATTAAAGTTTTCAACTAATACAAAGCCTGATATCTGTAATCAATAAGAATGTCATTTACTACTGAACTTTTATATAGAAGTCAAGCTATGTAGTAAATACCTAAATCAATAACCAAAACATCCAAGCTATGCAGCTCCACGATGGAATGTAATCAGGAATTGAGGAAATAAAGACATCTATACAAGAATCATATATTAGGCATGTAGAAATACAAGTGAACAACACACATATCCCCAGAATACAATATGCAGTCTTATGCATGAGCTGCACTGAAGCAACAACTTTGTTGAGTATTCACAGACTAAATAGAAGAGAGGCACAGAGAGAGAGAGAGAGAGAGAGAGAGAGATGATTAAAGCAAATGATTGACATTGGGCATAATTTTTTTCCAAGCAAACATTCTGGATGACAATTAATTAGAAAAAATTATGATCAATGTCAGACTACTACACATCAATTTCCAACAAATGACATGCTAAGTTCTTGACACAAAAACAAGTTAGAGTGGATGCCAATCATTAAGTGTGCATCAAAATGGAAATCTTTTCAATGATACAAACAAAACTGCTACAGATTCCAAAATATGTAATTTGTAAAATGAAATAGCACCTATAATAAGTGCTCAAAGTATGGGCAAATATCGGTAGTGTTTTTTTCTTGTAAACACATCATTTGTTTGAGAGTTAGGAACATATTATTCTTGCCCAAAATTCCCTCTGCAATCTAGATGTCAGATCCCAAGGAATGTTTTAAGATGACTTGCAAGACAGAATTTATTTGTTTTCAGGACATTGTATACTTGAATGAAACCCCTTTAAATATATTTCCAGAAAACCTTCAGAAACGTAATTTAAATAAAATATTTTTTCATAACAATTTATTCAGCCCACAGTAAATTAAAATCTGATAATTAAATACAAAATTTTTCAATAATGTATTGCTACTATTAATATATCAGTAATTTGAAACTATTTGTAATACCATCGGTGTCACTGGTTAGGCACAGGGCAAATGATGTTCAATGCCCCATACTTGCAGAGTCTCCTTGGCAGTAGAACTAGTATATTTCCATTGTGCAAACTTTGGGATAGATTCTGGGGGTGCCACACAAGGGTGTGAAGCCACTTCCCTTCCTAGCAAGGAGCCTTGTGGGATAGTTGCATGGATGTATATGCAGGATTGGTTCAGGCAGGGATCGTCAACCTTGGGGAAAAGGTGGGGGAGGGACTGAGGGATTTGTTGTGTTACATATATCTTCTTCCTTTTAAGCCTGTGATGGATGTAAGGAGGTACAGGGGCTGCTCCAGCTACTGAAAAATGATGTGTGCATGATTCTCCTATGAATCTTCTCTCTTTGACAGGATAGGGATAGGGAGGAAGAAGTAGATGTGATCTATCTTGACTTTAAGTAAGGCTTTTGACACAGTTCCATGTGACATTCCCATAAGCAAATTAGGGAAATATGGTCTAGATGACATTATTAGAAGACAGGCTCTCAAAATTTTTCCAAAGTAAACCACACCCCTGCCCATTTGTGATCACCCAGCACAACCTCTTCTCCCACTCACAATTTCCGACATCCATGTGGCGATTACAGCAAGTAGTAAGGTAAGTGTTTTGTCCCTTCTTTAGAAGGAGAGTCTGGATGCCCAAAGAAACAGCTTGAAAAAACAGTACCATCTGCCTAAGGATCCCTACCCCTCAATCCAGCCAGGTGGGCTCAGGGACAAAAAACTGCTGTGAGCAGCCAGCCAGAAATGCAGCTGACATCAGCAAAGAAAAGCATCTAAAGCATGGGTCTACAGCCTGTGATGTCAGTCACATCCCACTGTTTTTTTTACAGTTTCTACTATGGACGTTCTTTCCTCTTTGCTGATTGGCTGTTTAATCCCACTCCCTCCCTCAGTCTCTTTACTTCAGTCTCACTCCACCTGCCTTCCATGCTCCCTTCCCCCCCCCCCCCCCCCCCCCCCCCCCCCCCCCCCCCCCNTAATGTCCTCTCCACCTTCCTTGCCTCTCTTTTCAGCTAACTGCCTCCCAATAAAACCAGACATTAAAATAAAAAGAGACAAACAAAAAAATCATATTTCAATCATGACATTTGAGAACCACCACATTGTTCATCTTTTTGCCCTTTTTTCACTTTGTCTATTTAGATTGCCAGCTCTTTGGGGCAAAGGCTGTCTCTTATTCTATGTTTGTATGGTGCTAGCACAATGGTTTTACAATCTCACCCTAGGCACTATCACTCCATAAATATTAGTAGTATTTTTTATTAATTGAATTACTGGAGAGCCTAGGAGCCCTAGCCATAGATCAGGACAAATGTAGTGTTTTGTCAATTTTCTCTGGGAAGAAATTGGCAAGATGCTGTGCAGACAAAGAGGCTGGAGGAAGGGAGGGTTTGAGGAGTGGGTCAAAGGTGTGGAAAGGGAGTCTGGGATCGTGGGTGTGGGATTCAATAAAGCTGGAGAAGTAGAGTTGTTGTTTTTTTGCTAGAAACTGCAACAGGAGAGAATGTAGTAGTGGTCATGGAATTTCAGACAGAGACACTCTGCAATGCAAGAACAGGAGCATAGAAAGTGCATGCTAAGGGTAAGTCAGGGCAGATTTTATGATGGAAGAGAAGGGCAAAGGAGTCAAGGACTGGGGAGATATTTAGCTTAGGGATGGAATGGATCATTAACATGGAAGCTGAAGTCCCCGAGGATGAGTGTAGGAGATTATAAGAGAAAGAGAGAGATCCAAGAGTTGAAATCAGAGAGGAAGGCTGGTGGTGAGGAGCTGGATGGATGGTAGATGACAATGACAGGGAGGGGGAGAAAAGAGTCAGAGGCAGAGATTTTCAAAAGAGGAGAAAGAGTGGGAGTGGGAGGAGTTGGAAGCAGCAGAAATAGGAGAGGAGAAGCCCAACACCACACCATAGTCTGATCCAGGACAGGGAGAGCGAGTAGCAGAGAGACATCTGAAAGAGCTGCAGTGTGTCAGCCTAAGCGATCCAGATCTCTGTGACAGTCAAGAGATGGAGGGTTTGAGATATGAAGAGGTCATGGATGACAGATATTTTCAGAGATGGAGTAAGCATTCCTGACACAGCAAGAGAGAGGAGGAGGGAAGATGGGGGTGGATGTGAAGTTAGGAATGGTGGCAAAAGAGGGGTAGTAGTGGTGGTGGGGACCGGAGTGGAAGGTGCAGTGGGGACGAAGAAGGGTGGAATGGCAGATGAGGGTTGAGGCAAATGTCACCAGAGGTGAGGAGGAAGCAAAGGAGGGTGTGGATGTGGAATCTGGATTTGTGCTGGTGGAAGGAGAGGGGAAGATAGGGAAGGAGAAGGGAAAAGAAGTAGGGAGAGCTGGTGGGAACTGCAGGGGGTATAGTAAAAAGGATGGGGAAATGGAGCAGTGGGGGGAAGACAGGGGCAGAATGGATATTGTTATACAGAAGGGTGTGATGAGAGCCAATGGTGAGTTTTAGATGGACCAGGGTACAAAAAATAGTGAAGAAGTAGTAATGCTTTCTGTGATCACCAGTAAGTGCTCTGCCGAACACCACTAGAAAGTTTGGGAGCCACTCTAGTAAGGGAAAAAGGCAAACCTCTCAAAATGTTGAAGGAAACCTAAAAATACAACAATGGATAGAATCATCTATAACACTTAAAGATAGCAGCAGTTTTACAGGGTCTGATCTGGAAAAAAAACTAATATCTAACCCTAAAACATAAATAAAGTCTCACAATAACAATCATCTTAATTTTAAAGCATTCTGAAGCCTAAATAGCCCTTTTAAAATCATGTCTACAATAAAAAAAAAGGACTCTAATAGTAATATGTAACTAGGACTGAAAAAAAGAAGTGGTAAAATTTATAATTTTACAGGCCTTATAAATTGATTTTAGCCATTATTACATTACACATAATTCACTGAAGGTGACGGAATGCTTATTTGGTTAGATAGCTAATGTATCCCTGAAGAATAAAAGCTACTTTAATACATCACTTTGCCATAAAGGTGCTATAGACAGCAAAAGAACATTTTGTCAACTTCAGGAAATAAGAGAACTATTAAGAATTATTTAAAGCTTCATAAAGCACCACGAAAATGTGCAACTGTCAATAAGGGTAGACATTAATCTTTCCATTCCCTTGAACACATTTTCACTGTATTGTGCTTCAGCTTACCAGATGTGCATTTTCATGTAACCGGGACTGCATGTTAAATTGCTGAGGTAGAGGTGAGAGCTTTAGAGAACTAACATCCCTTGAGGGATAAGGTTCCACTAAAAGAATCATCAATGCTACAGGAGAAAAAATGTCACCTGCACTTTTCTATACATTTTGCAGCTGCCAACCTGATCCTTCTTCCACTACCACAAGGACTGCTGAGGTTAAAAATATCCTCTTATTTCAGATATAGGGGAGGAGATATTATAGGCTTTAAAATCACTAGTGCAAGGGAGAAAACAACCCAGAGGCAATATACAAATACCATCTGGAATAAAAGATCTCTTTTTTCACTCCAATGGGAATCCTCCAATGCAGCAATTACAGAACTGAACAGACTCAGTAAAATAGGATGACTTGTAACCTTTAGCAAACTAGGCTCTTTTGATCAAACCAAGCATGAATAAGACAATAGGAGCTTGTTGCTGTGTTTTAATTGGTATTTTTTCCACTACTGAATACTTTCAATCTAACTTGTTACAAAACCAGCTTGCCACTTATGATATATATTACATATAAAATCTGAAAACAAAATAATGGGACATTTGCATTACTTATGTGTGAGGAAGCTACAGATAAGTTATGTGGGTCACACCAAACAAGTGATAACACCATCTTTATTCCACACCATCATAACAACACATTATGCAGGCCAAGATCAAATCACATAGTCCTCGGGTAGGGGAAGGAGGGTTTGTGCAGCTACTTTTACCAACCTTTATTCACTGAGAATAGACACAGATATCAAAGTGACATGACAAAATGCCAACAGTAGTCTTAGCACTGTACAAGACATAAGAGGACATAGCCCCTGCCCCAAGTTGTTTACGATCTAGATAGCAGGTTTAGATAATGTTAGAAAATGGCATAAGGATCAGTTTCCCTCTACCTGGAAATGCAGCTCTATTTTTAAACACACTGATTTTAAAACAGCATGTGTAACCCCCTTTACATATGCTTATGTCAAATGTGCTCAGTTCACACATTAATATATTTCCACTGGCTGAAAGGCCTACAAATGAACCTTTGAAAAGCAAATTAGATTATTTTATTCTTGTGGATCATCACTGATATTAAAGGTTTTGCAGTAAAGTCCTTTGTGACTACGGTGCAACTGCCATTGTCTTCAAATTATGATCTCATTGACACCTCTGTAGCTCAATTACTTTCAATAGGATCGCACAGATATAACTGATTGGAACATAGTTGTTGCTGATGCACAGGAAGAAATAGAAGACACCCCCCATCCCTCTTAACTGCGCTGACTTCTGAGTGGCAACAAGAGAAGAAAGCACTAAAGTCAGTAAATATGACTACGAACTGTGGAAAGGCATCTCCTTCACCTAGCAGGGCTCAGCATTTCCCCTTCTGGTAGTGGGGGCCTGGAGTAAATCAGTCTCACTCCAGAGAGTTTTCAAGGCATTTACAAGGTGGCCCAAAAGAGTACTCTTCAGCCAAACAAAAAGAAACAAGTTCATAACACAAAAAGGGAATACCTCTCCCTGCCCCCTCTCTATGTTGTTGCTTTGTTATGCTAGTCTCTGGGTGGCAGTCATCCCCCAATCAGTCTGTTAGTTCAGTTGTTTCCCCTTTAGAGAGGACAGCAGCCTTCCACCCAAGAAAAGTCTTTTCTCTGTGCTGCCACTAGCCCTGCTGCAGCTTGTCTCTCATCTCTCTTCCTTTTCTCTAACCAGAAGAGGATTTTTTAAAGGTCACAGGCAACCCTTAATTGGACTCACGTGTCTCTAGATGACCTGAGATAACCTCTTTTCAGCTTACAGGGAAAAAATGGTTACTAAGCTTCCATAACTGTTGTTCTTCAAGATGTGTTACACACAGGGGCGGCTCCAGGCACCAGCGCACCAAGCGCGTGCCTGGGGCGGCAAGCCACAGGGGGGCGGCCTGCCGGTCGCTGCGGGGGCGGCAGTCAGGGAGCCTTCGGCGGCATGCCTGCAGGAGGTCCACCAGTCCCGCGGCTTTGGCGGCAATTCGGCGGTGGGTACGCCGAAGCCGCGGGACTGGCGGATCTCCCGCAGGCACGCCGCCGAATCCGTGTTACCAGCGGACCTCCCGCAGGTGCGCTGCCGAAAGCCTCCTGACTGCCATGCTTGGGGCAGTAAAATACATAGAGCCGCCCCTGGTTACACATGTCCATTCCACTCTAGGTGTGTACACGCCCTGAGCACAATCATCGGAAATTTTTCGCTCAGTGGTAACCACCGGAGCAGCTCGAGTTGCCCTCTGCTGCGATGCACCATTAGTGCCGGTATAAAACACCCAGCCGACCCCATGCCTCATCAGTTCCTTCTTTCTGGAAAACTCCCATGTAGAGAGGCAGGAGGGCAGGTCATGGAATGGGTACATGCAACGCGTCTCAAAGAACAATAGTTATGGAAGGTTAGTAACTGTTTTTTCTTTTTTCAGTGACTGCACATGTGCATTTCACCTTAGGTGACTCCTAAGCAATTGAATAGGTGGAGGAATCAGAGTTCATGGACACACGGACTGCAGAAGAGCTGAACCAAATTTGGCATAAGCTCTGGAATGCTGAGTGATGGCATAATGGGAGGAGAATGTGTGCACCGATGACCAGGTCGCTGCTTTACAAAAGTCCTGAATAGGGATCTGTACTAAGAATGCTGCTGAGGATCTTGGCAACCTTGTGAAATGAGCAGTCAGGTTAGCTGGCAGTGAAATACCTGCCTGATCATAACAAGTGCGAACACATGAAGTAATCCAAGACAAAACTGTCTGTGAAGAGATTGGGAGACCCTTCATCATGTCAGCTACAGCTACGAACAGTTGGGTGGACCTACGGAATGGTTTAGTTCTTTCTATGTAGAAAGCTAGAGCTCATCTAACATCCAATCAGTGAAGACATTGTTCATTCCTATTTGCATGCAGCTTCAGGTAAAAGATTGATAGATAGATTGCTTAATTACTATGAAACTGCAAAACTGGGGTGAGGGCGTACATACACCTTATCTTTAAAGAAGACTGTATAAGGAGGCTCTTATGTAAGGAGCATGGAGTTCTGTGACCCTTCTGGACGAAGCAATGTCCACTAAGAAAACCACTTTCCAGGAGAGGCATAATAAGGAGCAAATTGCCAAAGGCTCAAACAGTGGTCCCATAAGCTTTGATACGACTAGGTTCAGGTCCCATGAAAAAATTGACTTGTTATGCACCTGATGGTGGAAAGCTGATATTGCTGCAAGGTGAAACTTGACAGAAGAGATTGCTAAGCCTTGTTGTTTCAGGTGCAACAGATATTCAAAACTGTCTTGTATGGGTGAACGCATGGGCAAGACTCTGCATTGGGATGCCCAAACAGAGAACTACTTCGACTTTGAGAGGTAAGTAGCCCTGGTGGAGGGCTTTCTACTGTCTAGTAGAATCTGACTAACTTGGTCTGAGCAAGCCTGCTCTGCAGGATTTAGCCATGGAGCTTCCAAGCCGTTAGATGAAGGGAGTTCAGGTTCGGGTGGAACAGCCGACCATGCTCCTGGGAAATCAGGTCTGGGTGCAACGGAAGCAGGATTGGAGTCACCATAGAGAGATCTAGTAGGGTGGAGAACCAATGTTGGAGAGCCCATGCTGGGGCTATCAGAATAACCCAATCCTGGTCCCGCTTGATATTTAGCACGAGCAGGAAGAAGGGAAAAGCATAATAAGGATGTCTCATCCAAAGTAGCAGAAAGGTGTCCATGATCGAGGCCACAATCCGTGTTCTAAGAGAGCAGAATTAGTTTGCAAATAGGTCTATTCAGGGAGTTCCCCCACCCCAATTGCTGGAAAATGTCTCTTGCCACATCTGGGTGAAGGGACCATTCGTGGTGAATGGAGAAAGACCTACTGAGGTGATCTGCCAGCTCGTTTTGCGTTCCCAGAATGTAAGAGGCCTCGAGGATGACTGAGTGGGCTATGCAAAATTCCCAGAGCTGCATTGCTTCTTGACAAAGGAGGGAAGAGCAAGTTCCTCCTCGCCTGTTGACATAAAACATTGCTGCAGTGTTGTCCATGAGAATAAACAAGTTTCTGCTTGTAATGTGGGGCAGGAAGGCCTCACAGGCCAGGCAAACAGCTCTGAGTTCCCTGACGTCGATGTGGAGTGAAAGTTCTGCCAGCCGACCAAGCATGTGCTTGGGGCGGCACCTTGTAAGGGGCAGCCAATCTTGGGGTGGTGGTGGGCGCTCGGGGTGGGGTTTTTTGTTTGGCGGGGCAGCGCTCAGGGGGGGTTGTTTTTGTTTCGGTGGTGCGGCGCGGCGCTGGGGGCGGAGGGTGTTTTGGCGGCGCGGCGCTGGGGTGTGTGTTTCAGCGGCACAGCACTGGGGGGGTGTTTCGGCAGCACTGGGGGTGTGTTTCGGCGGCGCGGGGCGGCGGCGCTGGGGGGGGGGGCTTACGGCGGGGCGGCACTCTTTTTTTTTTTGCTTAGGGCGGCAAAAAAGTTAGAGCCGGCCCTGGTGCTGACGCATCCGAGACCAGGAACATTAACAGTTGAGGGCATATAAAGGGAATGCCAGCACAAACTGAGTGGATCCAACTAGCAATAGAGGGAGACAAGAAGCAGTGGAGGTACCATGAGTAGAGTGTCCAGATGGTAGCAGTCTGGAGAATACACTGAGGCCAGCCATGTCTGGAGGGGTCTGAGGTGCAGCCTTGCGTGTTGTACCACGTATGTGCACAAGGCCATGTGACCTAAAAGCCTCATACAATTTTGGGCTGTTATTGGATGACCTTTGAGGTGTTTTATCAGGGATCTGATTGATTGGGAATGTCACTCTGGGAGGTGGTGACTCTGGGAGGCCCTGGGATGAGTAGAGTCGAACACCACTCCAATGAACTCTATACTCTGCACCAGACCGAGGGTAGACTTTTCTGCATTTATCAGAGGCCTAAGGCCTTGAATTTCGACTGGATGAGTCAAACATTGGACACTACCTGATCCCTGGACTGGCCCTTGACAAGCCAGTTGTCTGATAAGAGTAGACCTGCACCCCTAATCTCCTCAGGAAACGTGCCACTACTGCCATACATTTTGTGAACACCTGCAGAGCTACAGCCAGGCCAAATGGGAGGACTGTGAATTGGTACCGTGAGTGGTTCACTACGAATCTGAGGAACCTTGTGTCCTTGGTATATCTATATGAAAATAGGTATATATATGAAAATAGGTATCTCTTAAGTCAAGGGTGGCGTACCAATACCCGGGATCCAGTGAGGGGATAATGGATGCCAGTGTAACCATGAAGAACTTTGTTTTCTTGAGACTGTTGTTGAGCTGACTCAAGTCTAAAATCAGTCTGAGACCTCTTGTCTTTTGGGATTAGGAAATAACGGGAATAAAACTCCTTCCCCCTTAAATTCTGCGGACCTGTTCCATCGCTCCCACACAAAGAAGAGATTGAACCTCCCTCCCGGCCCAGAAGTTCTTCATGATAGAGGTCCCTGAAGAGGGATGGCGAGGCAGGGTGGGAAGGAAGTGTAGAAATAAACTGAAGGGTGTATCCTACTTCCATGGTGCTCAACACCCAACTGTCTGTGGTAATACTGGACCATGCATTCAGGAAGTGTGAAAAGTGGTTCGCAAATAAATAAGAAACAGGGTCTGGCATCATGGGAACTGATAGAGCATCCTCGAGTGTCCTATCAAAACACCTGCTTAGAACCCCCTGGATGTCTGGGTGGGGCAGGCATTGACCTTCAGGCAGAAGGGGGTGGTTGCCTACACCTAAAACCCCTGCTTCTCTTTCCCTGCGGATCCTGACAGGCAACCAGAAAAGAGACCAGATGGGCTGTTGAGGCCTGTAATGCTTCCTTGAAGGAGCTGGTGTGTACAATGCAAGGAACTTAAGGGTCACTCTGAAGTCTTTTAACCCATGCATCAGTCTGTTCCGAAAAGAGCGAAGCTCCTTTGAAAAATAGGTCCTGAAGGGTTTGCTGGACCTCCTGCGGGAGCCCCAAGGACTGTAGCCATGAACTCCTGTGCATGGCCACTGCTGAAGCCATGGACCTGGCTGCCAAAGTATTTTCGTTCTTCCCTTTTTGACATGGGGGGGGAAAGAGATGTGGGGGGTCTGCCACAAGGGTCTTAACAGGGTCCATAATGGCCTCGTTGAGAGGCAGGGCTACTTTTGAAGAGTCCTCAATGGCTAAAATGTGGGAGGATTCTTTCACTACAACTCCACCTATATGCCCAGATTTAAGGCCACCCTCTTTAACAACTCTTGGTGAGCCTTAGACTCTCCTGAGACTGCCTCATCTGGGGAGGTGGTCAGCACCAGCTGTGGAAAGAAGAGCTTCTTTCTGCCTCAGCAGGATCCCATTGAGCTGGCTCTTGCAGTTCAGTACCAGGCTCAATGGGACAATGGCATCCTTCTTTCAGAGGCCACTGAATAAGACGGCCTGGAATAAGCCCTGGAAACTGGGGGGAAAAAACAACGGGTTCCAAAAGGGACACTGGACCAGCATAGGTCGCCGGTGACCTCCTAGCTATGCACTTGCCCGGGTCCATGGAAGGGTAGAAATGCCTGGAGGAGTGGAGAACGTCTCCTTGGATGGGAAGAATAAGATTCGATCTCCAATTCTGAAGAGGACGAGAGTCTCTTTGGTGACCATGGTGGTGCTGTTCACACCAGTATTGATGACTTATGCCGTGGTGGAGATGCCCACACTGAGGCAAGTAGAACAGGTTTCCCTTTTGATGGTACTGAAGGGCACGGTACAGCACAATGATAGGATCCAGCAGTTCCCTCCTGTCCGCTGACACTGATAACACTGACTCTTGTACTGCTGGTGATTCTGGTACCGACAGCGAGAAAAGGTCTCTGGCAGTGGCAAATGCCTCTGGTTTGGTCAGTACCAAGCTAATATCGGTGCTGTGCCACAGATGTAGATGGCTCTTCTGGTACTGGACTTGAGTGCTGTGGTACTGAGGCAGAGGAATGCTTTTGTTTAGATCGCACTGTACTCTGATCCTCATGCCTGGCCATCTTTGGTGCAGAGAATCACCCCCTCTTGGCTGGCTGTTTCTTATGCCTTTTCTTAGGCCCTGAGGATGGTGATCGGTGCCAGGATTCTGGTATGGTTGGAGGAGCACTTCTTACTGACATTGAGGCACTCGGTGATGGCCTGGCTCAGGTGGAGGTCTCAGTGCCGCCTCCATGAACCAAAACTTCAGCCTGGCCTCCTGGTACTTCTTTGTGCAAGGCTTAAAGTCCCTGCAGATCTGGCAATGGTGCCCAATGTGAGCTTCTCCTAGGCACTTCAGACAGATTAAGTGCGGGTTGCTGAGGGGCACAGCCTTGTTGCAGGAAGTGCAGGGCTTAAAGCCCAGTGACCGAGGCATGCCTGGGCACTGGAGAATGGACAAAAACTGCGCTAAAATATGAAGTTACAGAACTTCACTAAAATTAGCCAAAACTGAGTAAAACTGACTACAACTAACTAATTATGTACAGATAGAAGAGGAAGATGACCACTGAGAGACAGCAGTTTCAGCGACCATCACGGGTGTTAAGAAGGAACTGAGGAGTGCAGGGTGAGCTGGGAGCTTTATATTGGCGCTATTGGCGCGCAGCAGCTGAGGGCATTTGTGCTGTCCTGACGGGCATCACTGAGGGAAACATTTCCAGTGATTGTGCTTGGGGAGCGCACACACCTAGAGTGGAATGCATATGTGCAATCACTTAAAGAAAGAGCCTTTACCATTCTAGGGCTGATATATCTGCCATCCACCACTGTCTAGTCTGACTTTGTCACAGAACAGTAACAGGGGGCAGATCTGTTGAGTAAGCAGTTGCCATTTTACACAGTCACTTTTCAGAGAAAATCTTGCCTTTATAGAAGTAACATCTATTTGTTTTATTCATTAGAATGAACATCTTGTATGATAAATATCTTTCAAATATACAAAACCTCCTTTGAGTAAAAAGAAAATGATCGGAGTTAGATTATACCTAGCCCTGTACAAGCACAGAAGCAAAGGAGGAGAGCACCTCTCAAGCTCCCTGCTGTAGCTCTCTGTAGGTATCCAGCACTATTCTGGTTATTGAACTCCAGGTACATAGGGACAGCAAGAGTCCCGCATGACAATGGCAGCAGAATCCCTGAAAAGCCAGGGACGGTTACACTGTCTCAGATCTCCCAAGGCATATTACCTTTCTCAAGCACAATACTTTTAGGTACAGGTCTGTCTCATCTTACGCTGGGGTTACGTTCCGCAGTCAGCGCCTAAAGCGAAAATCGCGTATAGTCAAAATTACATTGAGTGTAATGGCGGGCGGAATTGCCCGCACTACAGAAACGGTATTTAAATTGTTATTTTTCTCTTTTTTTGTTTTTGTTTTTTGTTTTTGCCGACCGCGTAAAGCTGTTAAATGCGCCTAAGATGCGACAGACCTGTATTGCTATCAGTGCATAGCTCTTCTCCCCTGTCCAATACAAGCTGTGTATTAAAACCACAATCTTACTCTTTGTGTTTATATATAAAATCACAATTGTTACACAATGTTTTTAATGTGAAGATTCTCCAAGAAAGCTAAATCTGGACTTTGAATCACAATGTTAGCTGTCTAGCACATGTATAATACTATATCAATTTTTCAGTCATTGATACTTTCACAATGCTGAAGGTGTCTTTTGATTCTGGTAGGATACTTACCTGTACATTGGCCTCCATTTGTTGGATCCCCGTAGTAACCTGGCATGCATGTTTCACACTGTTTTCCTGTAGTTAGGTTTTTACACTGGTCACAAATATTGCCATTGATGCAGGTGCTGTGCCCATTACACTGGCAAGCTGGAATACAAAATAGAAAAAGGTATTGCCTAATTTGCTTCTGAGAACAAAATTATTGTGAGTACAAATAATTAAGAGAAAAAATGAAACCATAAAAAAGTTCTGACTACAAAAACTGCAGAAGATCGCAGTTCTGAATATTTTAATGTTAATTGCTGACCAGGATATATATTAAGACAGCGGTTCTCAAACTGTGGGTTGGGACCCCAAAGAGGGTCATGACTCCATTTTAATGGGGTTTCCAGGGCTGGCTTAGACTTTCTGGGGCCGAGGGCTGAAGTTGAAGCCCAGGGCCAAGTTGAAGCCCAAGCCCCACTGCCCGGGCCAAAGCCCACTGTCTGGGGCTGAAGACCTTGGGCTCAGGCTTTAGTCCCCCTTCCTAGGGTCATGTAGTAATTTTTGTTGTTAGAAGGGGGTCACAGTGCAATGACGTTTGAGAACCCCTGTATTAAGATAAATTAACACCAAACCAATTTAAAACAGTATTGTGACAAAAATTCACAAATGATCAGAAATGTTAAATATAAAGATTCCAAGGCCATAAGGTACCAATGTGATCATCTAGTCCAGTGGTTCTCAAAGTTTTGTACTGGTGACCTCTTTCACAAAGCAAGTCTCTGAGTGCGACCCCCTTATAAATTAAAAACACTTTTTAAATATATTTAACACCATTATAAATGCTGGAGGCAAAGCAGGGTGTGGGGTGGAGGCTGACAGCTCGCAACCTCCCATGTAATAACCTCGTGACCCCCTGAGGGGTCCCGACCCCCAGTTTGAGCACCCCTGATCTAGTCTGACCTCTTGTGTAAAACAAGTTATAGAATTTCCCCAAAATAATTCCTGGAGCATATCTTTTACAAAATGTCCAATCTTGATTTTAAAATGGTCACTGATGGAGAATCCACCACAACCTTTGGTAACTGTTCCAATGGTTAACTACTCTCACTCAGTGGCGGATTAATGATTTTGCCACCCCTAGGCCCTGAAATAATTGCCGCCCCCCCCGGCCCCGCCCCGACTCCACCCCTTTCCCACCCCTTCCCCAAAGTCCCGCCCCAACTCCGCCCCCTCCCTGCCCCTATTGGATCCCTTCCCAAATCCCCGCCCCCGCCTCTTCCCCCAGCGTGCTGCGTTCCCCCTCCTCCCCCCTCCCTCCCTGCCCCACGAAACAGCTGTTTCGCAGCGCAAGCGCTGGGAGGGAGGGGAGAGAAACAGGACCCAGCGGAGCGCTCGCGGAGGAGGCAAGCTGGAGCAGGGGAGCTTCTCCGTGGGTGCTCAAATTTGCCGCCCCTGCAAATTTGCCACCGTCGGCCTAGGCGATAATACGCCGCTGCTCTCACTGATAAAAATGTACACCTTGTTTCCAGTCTGAATTTATCTAGCTTCAACTTCCAGCCATTGGATCATGTTATAGCTTTCTCTGCTAGACTGAAGAGCCCATTTATTATATATTTATACCCCATGTAGGTACTTACACTATAATCAAGTCAGGCCTTAACCTTCTCTTTGACAAGTTAAACAGATTGAGCTCCTTCAATTTATCACTATATGACAGGTTTCCTAATCCTTCAATCATTCTCACAGCTCTTCTCTGAACACTGTCCAATTTTTCAACATTCTTCTTGAATTGGAGACACCAGAACTGACACAGTATTCCAGCAGCAGTCACAATAGTGACTTGAGGGCTTGAGTGACAGTCTTTTGTCTCACTGACACTGACTGAATCCAGTCCTCATTCATAGTTCAAAAAAGCTTCCTTCCCTCTCCCATAAATTCTACTAGTCAGTCATGAGGACTTCAATACTGTATAGCTAATCAGTTGATTAACCAAGATTTAACTAAATCCCAGACACCAGTACCGCCCATTGTGAAGAGCTCTCGGACTATTGTTTTTTGGGGAAAAACCAATCAACAAACCAACAGCTGAATATAGGTGGCTACAGGGGAGAAAGGACAAAATTTTAAAAACAAGTCCAGGGCCATCCTAGCTTCCTTGAAGGGATTTGGCCCTATCACTGAAGCTAGGGCACTGAAAGTTCTGATACACATCAGGACCACTTTAAGTGACTCCAACCCCTGCTCATTGTGCCTGGTGAAAATGAGAACCACTGAATGCACCAATGACCAAAATTATTATCATATGACCCACAAAGTGCATTCTTAAGAAACCGACATTAGACACTAGCAAGGCACAGCTGCTGAAGCAGGAGGCAATTGCAAACTACCCAATCTCTAACCTCCCTTTTCTTTGGCAAACGTATAAAAAAAAAAGTGGTTATGACCATGCAACAAAAGCACCTAATGCACTCTACTAACAAATCTGATCCCTCACAGTCAGGACTCAGCACACCGAGAAAGAGAGCCCTTTAGCAGAACTGACAGAGGACCTCCTTATGGCTGAAGACAGACGTGAAACCTCAATGGTCATACTGCTCAGCCAGTTTAGAGTCTTCAGCACAATCAATCCCTGAGTGTTGCTGACCTGTGTACAAGACTCAGCAGAGTAGAAGTTATCAAAAAAAAAAAGATTAAGATAATTCATTTCATATAGACCCCAAAGAGTGTTGATGGGAAATTGTTCCTCTTTCACCAGAGCCCTCCTATGTGGACTATCAATAAGATAAAGCCTATTCTCCCTCCTTTTCAGTAGACATAAGACCCTGGAAGAAGCTGTGTGATTACGTGGCTTACCCTGCCACCAACATTCTGACAGCACCTAATCATACATCTCTTCAGTCAATATGGCCAGTGCCATCACACAGATGACACAGTGGCTCCAAGAGAAGGTTCTGAAAGAACAACCCATCAAATCAGGAAGATGGAAGTGGTACGGGTATGAAGAGTAAGGGAGCTTACCAAGACCTCGCAGCAATCTGTCGAGAAAGCATCTATCAAGACAGCGTGTACTGGAATCTTCTCTTCTCCTTCATAAAATGGCATCAACAGTGCAAGAAATGCTTCCACCACCTCTGAATTATTGGTATACCTACATTCCTTTCCAATGAGGACTTGTCAACTGAGATCCACACATTCATCACCTCAATATTGGAAAACTTTAGCTCCCTCTGTTTAGGCCCAATCAAAAACTACACTTGTGCAAGACACAGCAGATTGGAGCTGGACCAGTCACAAAAAGCAAGTTATAAAGTTTAATGGGAAAGGATGATCTATTGGTTAAGGATGAATTCAGCTCCTGGGTCTGCTACAGACCTCCTGAGTGACCGTGAACAAGTCAAAATTTCTGTGTCTCCATTTGTCCATCTGGAAAATGAGAATAATACTTCTCTACCTCCAAAGGCGGTGTAAGGATATATCTATAAATACCTAGGACACAGTACAGAGATGGAGGCCATTCAGGCAGAAATACCCAGCACACTTCACTGGTTCCTGTTCACTTCTGGATAAAATTCAAAATCCTGGTTCTAATTTTCAAGAACCTCAATCTGGCTGTTTAAGCGATTGCCTCTCCATATGTGATATACTAAGAAAGCAAAGTTGCCAAGGGTTACAGTAACCAAAAATATTAGGGTAAAATTTTTGTAGCATCAGAAGCACAACAATCTTAGCTACTGGGCACCAGGCTGTGGAGTACTCTACTGAAAGAGATAACAATGAGCCCCTTATCAGAATGTTTTCAGAATCCAGCATAAAACGTACTCATTTTGTATCACTCTACCCCTAATAATAGGTACTGAAGAAAAAATAAAGGAAATAGGATAAAGAGAGAAAGAAGAGAAAAAGAGGAGGGAACGTGAATGAATTTAAGTAGTGTAGCTGTACTTTCAGTTGACAAGAGCAAAGTCCAATTAAAATCCATTTCAAAACTCCTCCTGCTTTTGTTATTTGGGTTCAGCATCTAGATATTCATAAATAGAAAGATCAATTACATGGATTCTCACTTCAGAGTTAACAGGTTTGCAGAGTAGGAATTTAGCAATTTACTGTGCAACAACCAACACCACTTTTGGCTGTGAAGCTATGAAACCTCTTGAGTTTACAATTGCCTCCTGCTTCAGCAGCTGTGCCTGTAAATTATTATAACCAAATATCGGTGCAGTTAACTTCCTCAGTATGCATGTGCACTGCATCTATTTTCATGTGCTAGCTAACAAATTTTTACTGTGAATCATCAGTCGCACATTTTCATAATATTTTTAAAACAGATTTTGTTCATATTTAAAAAGGTATACGTTGTTCACTTAGGCCTAATTACATATGCAGCTTGAAATTTCCAAGTTCTGTTGTTTCTTAGGTATCTCCACCCCTCAAAATGACCCTTCTTTCCAATGGAGAAAAGTTTTGTATTTTTCATTCTTCTGAAAATCCATAACTGATTAATCAATTTTTCTAAAAAATATGCACTTTCAGGCAGAATTCCAGCACAAAAGTTTCTAAGCATGTGAAAACCGGAAAATTGAATGGAATCTTGTTTTATTATAGAGAGTGCACCTGCTGTAGTTTATTGCGTGGCTGTTTAGAGCTAGTTTATCATGACTCATTAGCATTAAGGATATATTAAACTTTTCCTTTGTTTAACTCTAAATTGGCTAGTGGAGGACTGGAGGAAGCTGGCCCTAATCACAGGACAGGACTCAAGAAGGAAGGTTGTTAGTCTCCTGACCTAAGGGTAAACAAGGTTTGGAACTCAGAGGCCAAAGAATCTGTATTTTGAAAAGACATAATATATAAGACCCCACATACTTGTACTTTAAGTATTCTGGTCTTTGAGCAAATTATTCCAAGAACCCTGATGGAACTGAGGGTGGGGTGCCTGCAGAACCAAACTGTGCCAACACAGGGCAAGATCTGGGACTGTTCCCTCCCCCACCTCCCCCCGCTTCACAGGGCATAACATTCTTTCATAACAAAAATCCTGCACCTACCACCATAATATAACCAAAAATATGTCTATGCTTGCAGACCAAACAGAGTCACCAGCATAACTGAACAACTGTACCTGAATGTAAACTAAGTGATCAGTGTAATTCAGAAGGGTCCTTATCAGGGCTGGCACTAACAATAATATTATAAAATGTTGAAGGATTCTCAGGTGCCAAACAAGATCTTATAGCCAAAATGTGTGCTGACTACAACTGCCATCTGCTGTGTCTCCAGGAGAAACAGAGAGAGATTAACAAAGATACTCAAGATGAACTTGGCCACTGAAAGATCACACAAGTAACACAGCAGCACCATTTTCGTCAAACCTGATCTTGTCATCAACACAACATTTATGACCGATAAGAATTACATTGAAGTCTTGACTGTAGACATTGGTGACATTTCCATCCTGTCTACAAACCACCATGCAAACAAGTCAAGTTCACTAGCCCATATAACCTCGAACATGACAAAATGCAGGTGATCATTGGCAACTTTAATAGAATCATAGAATATTAGGGTTGGAAGAGACTAGAGGTCATCTAGTCCAATCCCCTGCTCAAAGCAGGACCAACACCAACTAATCATCCCAGCCAGGGTTTTGTCAAGCCGGGCCTTAAAAACCTCTAAGGATGGAGATTCCACCACCTCCCTAGGTAACCCATTCCAGTGCTTCACCACCCTCCTAGTGAAATAGTGTTTCCTAATATCCAACCTAGACCACCCGCACTGCAACTTGAGACCATTGCTTCTTGTTCTGTCATCTGCCACCACTGAGAACAGCCGAGCTCCATCCTCTTTGGAACCCCCCTTCAGGTAGTTGAAGGCTGCTATCAAATCCCCCCTCACTCTTCTCTTCTGCAGAGTAAATAACCCCAGTTCCCTCAGCCTCTCCTCGTAAGTCATGTGCCCCAGCCCCCTAACCATTTTTGTTGCCCTCCGCTGGACTCCCTCCAATAGTCACACTGTCAAATGGGGCTACAATATAACTGATTAACATGGTGAACTAGTTGAATTGTGGACAGATATGCACCACCTGAGCTTAATTCAAGACCACAAACTCGCCAGTTCTTTCAACAGCAGCCGATGGAAATGATGCTAAAATCCTGATCAGGCATTTGGCAGCAACAACATAGTTGGTTCATATAACAAACTTAGTTTGGGTCTGATACCACATTCACAACACTGGCCCATTGCCATACAGATCAATGCAGCCATAACACCAAACTCAGTACCACTCTGGCACCACTTTAATTTTAAGGAAGTGGAAAGGAAGGGCTTCACCAATGACCTTGATGCCATTGTAAGAAAGATCAAACCAATAGCACAAAATTCTGACCAGTTTGTCATCGTGGTGCACACTGTCTCAAAGAAGCACTTTCCATGAGGCTGCAGAACAAATGACATGCCAGAACTAACATCCAAGTTATAGAATTGGCACACAAAATACAAGCAAAAGTTTGAAGCAGAACCATTCGCTGAGGATATCATCGCAGCTAGTAAAGAACTGGTCTCTGCACTAACGGAGGAAAAACAGAAGTCAGAGCGGAATCTAATTGAAAGCATGGACATGATCCACAGCAACAAGAAAGCATGGATAACCATCTGGGAACTTAACAATTATCCAAGGAAGGCAGAGCAACACTATTATATTACTGCAGACCACTTTGCATATCACATCCCAGAAAATGGCAGGACACTGAACAAATAACCCAAGACACAGTGTAAGTGGCAAGACCACCAAGAGAATTATAATTTTGGGGCACAGTACACAATGACCATATTAACCTCCGGAATTAATGTCCTCAAAAATGGCAAACCCACCAATCTAGATGACATTTGTAGTGAACAAATCCAACACGTTGGATCAGCAACAAAAATCTGGTTACTCAAGTTGTTTCACACATGCTCAACCACATACAAAGTGTTCAAGATCTGGCAACGAGCACATGTTGTGACACTCCTGAAGCTGGTGAAGGATGCAGTGGAGCCAAAGAACTTCAGATGCATATCACTACTATGTCACCCCTACATACTATACGGGCATCTCATCTTAAACCGCCTATCACCATTTGTTGAAAGCACCTACTCCCACAGGAAACTGGATTCCATGAGGTAAGACATGCACTGGTGTCAGCAGTAAGGCCCTGCAACTGCACCTGCTCAATAATCCTGCCATCCCAACAAGCCAGCGTGGCTGCCTAACTGGGTGAGGAAGCTAGCAGGATGGTTCTTAAGCTCAGCAGCAGCAGTTTCTTGCTGATTGCTCAACGCACATACCCACAGACTCCCTGCCTCCCTGTGCTAGTCTCTCACCAAGCCCTGCTCCGCTCCTCTACTGCTCCAGCCCAGATCCTGCCCTGCAGCCAGTCTTGTTCCCATCCGGTCCCAGCCTGGCTCCTTCCTCAGAACCAGCCCTGCTCCTGCCTTCCCTTACTCCTGGTGATCCGGTTCTGACCCTAAGCTCTGATTCCTCACTCTGACTTTTTCTTGATCCTCGGCTCTGATTCCTGACTCTGACTCCAGTTTTCATCTTTGGCCCTGCTTTGTGGTTCTGGTCCTGTATTGAACCCTGGCTCTAGCATTCAAACTCCAACCACTATACCTGACTCCTCCTCCAACCCTAGGCCTGACCACTGTTAGGTCTCCTAACCACCAGTCAGGTACTGAACATCACTCAATACATTGGCGATGGCTTAGAAAAGGGTACCGTAATAGGTGCTGTGTTTGTTGATCTATCAGCAGCATACAACACAGTGACTCACTGAAAGCTACTCACTAAAATATACAATATGATGACAGATCAGCACTCCGTTCAACTCATATAATCTCTACTAGAGAACTGACATTTTTATGTTGACCTATATGGGAAACGGAGTCAAAGGTAGCAACAGAAAAACAGCCTACCACAAGGAGCCTACTCTTACCAACACACTTCAACATTTACATGAATGATAAACCTATCTATCTCGGTACAAAATGCTTTATGTATGCCGATGACCTATACATTGCTGCCCAAGCCAAGGATCTCACCCAGATCAAAGCTATATTAACATCTGCACTGGGTTCTCAGTGTATTACATCAAGAACCAACTACGTGCCAACCCAGAAAAAATGCAAGCAAGTCTCTTCCATCTTTGGAACAGTAACGCCTATAGACAACTCAACATAATCAGGAATGGGATACCACTTGCTGGAATCCTGTCTACCTTGGAGTGATGCTAGACCTTACTTTTCTTTCAAGGCATACATAGAGCAGACAAAAGGCAAAGTTAGCACCCAGAACACCATACTCAGGAAACCTGCTAATTCCAAATGGGGAACCAATCCAGAAATACAAGAGTCACTTCACTTGCACTTTGTTATTTGACAGCCGAATACACATGTGCAGTGTGGGAAAGACTGGCGCTGGACTCTGTGCCAAATGACAGCTGCTGCTACATCACAGGATGTCTACAACCAACAAAAGTGAACAGCCTTTATGTGCTTGCCAGAATCGTCCCAGCAGATACAAGGAGAGCGGTCACAAGGAAAATGAAATGATTACGACAAGTCAAAGATACCAGACATCTGCTTTATGGCCACACCACAGCAGTTAGTCACCTGAAATCGCAGAAAAGTTTCGTAGTCACATAAAACCACTTTAAAAATCACAACAGCTACACAACTAGAAATGTGGCACACACGGCTTAAAATACTTAACAAGGATGTCAAAATTAACATCAAGGTTGCCAAACACTTTCCCGCAGGCAGAGAGAAAGATTAGCTTACCTGGAGATGTTTAACCTGCATCTGAACAAGAGATGCCCTCTTGTATACTACTTTTAACAATTAAAACACACAGAAACAATGAGAATGAATTTAAAATAATACGAATCCATGGGATTTATCAAAAATACTATCAAGTCACAGAGATTCCATGAAGAGAACATGAATTTCAAATACAATAAAAATTGACTGCGATTCACATGCAATATGTATGAATGTATAGGCAACAGAAAAGCAATCAAAACCTTACATGCTGTAGCTCTCATTTGCCATTAAGAGCTCATACATACTATTCAAATAAAGAAAAAAAAAAGACAAACAATATAAAACAAATCAGAAGTTCTTACCTGGACAGTGGATGAAAGACCATTCATAATTTTTCTCTTTTGGACAAAGATTAGTGTCAAGAACCATTTCATTGGAGTGCACCCCAACAAGCTTCATTGGCCCTCTTGAAGATCCTTCCACACAATGCCCTTTTCCTGTATTACTGGGATCATTGCACCATCCGCATCCAGGCTGTTCCAAACACTGCCCACAGGTCCTCAATCCAGAGCAGTTTTGAGCTGTATTATACAAAACATAATATTAATGCAACTTTTAAAAGATGTGTGTGTACTATACTAGGTTACTAGTACGGTTAAAAGGGTTAATAGGTTCTATTATAACCCTCTCTTCTCGGACTCATAACTTTCCAAAAATCTTTTGGAAAGAACATTTCCATGCTTGGTAAGTAACAATGCTTTTTAAAAATTGTATTTTGGGAGGCAGCAAAATGAAGGTTATTATCAAAACAGATAATTACAAAAAAAAACCCAAAACTGTACAACACCACAGCAAATTGAATACAGAAATAATTTGCACAATAAAAAAGCCCCTCAAATTCTAAGTAATGACAAAAGGGCAAAAAATGCTGTGGATTAAAGAAACTGGATTCAGCAAAAATAATAAAAAGGTGCCCTTGCAGCAAGAGAAGATTTTATTTTAGTTTATTTCTTAGGGTGACAGTAAGAGGATATCCCATATTTCATTGAACCAGAGGCTCATAGAAGCCACATGAGGATTACATAACTATGAAGCAAAAGGAAGTATTGCAGCTATCCAAAGAAAGAGGCAGAGGATCAATTTTCAGCTGTCCCTACCAATACCCAATAGAGCTATACACACACTTTGCTCCAGATCGTGCAACCATTTACACTGATGCACCAATGACTACACATGTGTGTAGAGTTAAGCACATGCATGTTTGTAGGATCAAGGTCTTGGCTGAATAGGAAAACCACAGAATCAAATTTGCAACAAAATCAGGTTATTGATCCAAATCAGGAAGGGGAACATTCAAATTGTGATAATTCAAACTCAAACCCAGAAATTACTTTGGGCTTCAATTACCAAAGGACATTGAGTAGTGATATTTGGATTTTTTACTAAACACTCTGCCCAATCCTAATGATAATCTCTGAGACATACCATGAAATATGCATTTAAAAAATATTCCTAAAGTACAATTGCATTTCATTTTAATGAAGCTCCATCTTATTGTCTCTTTTCTGTAACAGCAAGTCAGGTTTCATTTACTTGAGTACTAAAAATCAGATCTCTCTTTCTCCCCCACATTGTCATCATCTGAGTTATTCAACTGTGCTGTTACCTATAAATCTTTACCTCTACATTTTTTTCTACACAGCATCCTTTCATTTAATTTAAAATGAACATGTCTCCCACAAGCAGTCTTCCTCAAATGTTGAATACCCAGTTTAGAACAAATAAAAGTTCATGTTCTGAAGTTATTGGCGATTTTTTTTTTAAAACGAAAACAATACCTCAATGGGTACATCTACACACACACACACACAAACCTGCAGCAGAGACTCTCAGAGACCACATCAACTGACTTGGGCTCATGCTGTGTGAACGTTCGGCTTGGACCGGCTCCAAGGCTCCAAGACTCTCCCCCACTCCTTGCTGGGTTTCAGAGCCTGGGCTCCAGCCTGAGCCTGAATGTCTTCACTGTTATTTTTAGCCCCGCAGTGCAAGCCTCACAAGACTGAGTCAGTTGACCTAGGCTCTGAAACTTGCTGCTGCTCTGTTTTGTTGGGGGGGAGGGGGGAGAGAGAGAAGGGCGGCATTGCTGTGTAGGTATTATTAAAAATTGCTTGGAGACTTTTAGTTCACAGTCCCAGTTTGTTTTTCACCCCCGCTACAATTTACATCTTAAAAATATTAAAATGCTACAATTGCCCTCCTTCAAACCTTCTACAAATAGCTAATTGCCTTCTTTCAGGGTTACGCTGAAGGAGTTTAACAAAGATGCATTTATTTTTAAATTTATAAAGTGCAACTATCAAAACTTTCTAAGTGCATATACATATACAAAATAACAATTTAAAACTAAATTAACATAATGGCAAAAACTACGAAAAGTCTCTCCAACCCCAATAAACTCAACCTTTTCTTTCAAGGAAACCCTGTCAAAGCTCTTCTCCAAGGAAATCAGGTGAAACCCTGTGTAAATAAATAGGCTTTACACTACACTCTGAATATCAACAAACTGGTTTTGATGAATGAACAGGGGAAAACATAGCCCAGAGTCAAGGGCTTCCACCTCTATTTCCTCTAGTTCCCTAACTTACAAATAACCTCTTGGTTTCATTAGAAATTTTATTTCCTGCTTTTGGTCCCTTCCCTTCCCATCATGAATCCTGATTGAAAAGTTATGAGGATCCTTCAAAAAAACATACCCATTCAACCATACATTAGGGTGTAGCAACATCCTTCAAAGATAGGAACCAGAATGCATACAGACAAGAACAACTGAGATGGGCTGTTAAAAAATAAAAATTAAAAAAAAACTTAATTCCTAGAGGTTACTGAAAGGCAAAAAATGGAAGCTAAAATAATATACAGCATATTTTATTGCATGCCGATTTTTAATACTGGGCTTGAACTGAAGTGCCAGAGTATAGCGTATTGTTCTTTTATGGATTAGTTTACTGATATATAAATTATGTAAGATAGTGCTCATCATTATAATCACTCTGCCAATTGTGCAAAGAGTACTTTGAAGATAAACGGATAGGTTTTGAGCATAATCTATCCTATAGAATGAAACATCTGTCCATCCTAATCCATGTCTATTTATGGCTGATATAAAACTTTTGAAGAAGTGGATAAGTCTGAACCACTTATCTTAATACATGAGATGGGCCCCTGTGATGGTCGTCACCTGTGGGGAGAGTTGCCTAGTCGGGGATTAAGACCTTTGAAATGCAGGGTGCGAGTTGGTAGGGCTGTTCCACTTCACTGGGCTCTGGCCCAGGCCCTGTCAGCACTACCAAAGAGTCTGGCCCTCAGGAGTTCCAACCCGCCACCTAGTGACCAGCTAGCAGATACCAGAATTAGAGGACTCCAGCCCTGGAATCTGACTGGTGTAACTTTGACTAGTTTCCTGCTTTTATTTAAACCAAGAACAGGAAGATATCTGTGCATCTGGGTTTCCCCTGCTTTGGACTGCTTTCCTTGTGCTATCAACTCCTACTACCTGACTCTGATCTCCTGGTATCCTGCCCTTCACTACACCGATACCTGACTCTCAGTCTGCCTTCTGGCATATCTCAGACTCTAATCTCCTGGTATCTGACCAAGCCTGACTCCCACTCCAAATACTAGATCAGACCACCCATGTCCCTGTCGTGATACATGTGAAGAAAGTTCACACCTCAGGGATACATTTCTGTAATGTAGCAATTGCCTGACTTTGGACAGTCTATTGGTACCGGTTGGGGAGACTCCCCTTCTCAGGGATCAATTTCTGTAGTGCAGTGGAAGATCTAGACACCAGAAGCATCCCCCACAGTACATAGTAGGGCCAATGATGGGGCTGGTATGGTACTGTAGACCAACTGTGCCTAAACCGGGCACTCCATTCCTTCCACATCCTCTTGTCAGGATGACTCTTACAAAACCAGGAACAATCACTGGAGGATACCCTGGATTCCCTTAAGAAGGGGACATGTGAACCCACTTTAGATTCCGAGTACGAGTACTCCAAAGGCCTGGGTGGAGCAGTACCAGGTGGTGGCGGAGGCAGAGATTGGGACTGTGATCTACAATGGGCTTGCAGTATCAACGGCAACATCAGAGGATTTCCGGCTATTGGTACTGTGCGCTGAGGTGGAGTGGTTACCTTTGGTCTAGGACCTGCCATTGAGATTGCTGGAAGCAGTACCAGACCGGAAGTTGCTGGTATCTTAATAGACCCTGATGCAGAAGCCCATGTGTGATGGCCCCAGCAAGACACTGTTGGTCTGAATGACTGTCAAGGTGGTACTGAGAGGCTCAGCAGATCCTTTGCAGCTGTTTAGGCCTCTGGGGTACTTGGTAATGATATGGGCCTTTGCCCCCCATGAACAAGGGTAACGTCTCCACTATCTGCACCCAGGAAGCAGCCAGCCTCGATGGTCAGAGCATAGGAAGCAGAGTCAAAAGCTTTGCTCTCAGAGAGCCATTAGAATGTGGTACTGGGGAGTGGTGGGCTGAAGGCAGTTGAAGCGTTCCGTACCAAGGATTCTGATGATGTAGAAACCATCCTCTTCTGAGCTTCGAAGGCTGAGGTGCTCTGAGCACTTGTGCCCCTTTGAGGACTGCCCCAGAGAGGGAGATCTTCTCCTGTCTCGGTCCACACATCTGCCAGGGGAACACTGCTGGATGAAGCAATTGAAGAACTCCCTCTACCTGCCTGAAGCAGTTTTGATCCTGGTAAAGAGTGGCCGCCATGAGGATGTACCTGAGACACTCTTCTCTTTGTTTTCAGCATGAAGCCCTGGCAAATCAGACACCTGCCCCGATGTGACCCTCACACAAACACTTCAAGCATCGGCCTGTGATACCCGGAGCAGGGCCTGAAGCCAGGGGACCTTTGCATAGGCCCCCTCGGTATTGGGTGGAGCCCGGAGTTCACTGATGACTGATGGCTGGAACGACAGCAGGATAAGGAAAGACCAAGGCCCTAAAATAAGCACTATTAACTATTACTGACGACTAACGATAATGGTACATTTGCAGAAGGAAGGAGCTGACAGAACACTCTGACCACTGATCACGAACAGTAAGAAGGAACTGAAGTAGAGGCAGGGTGCCTCCACCCCTTAATACCTCAGCTCAGAGCACTAGGGACATCAGTGCACAGACATGGCCACCACTACGGATATGGCTAGGGGAAACTCTCTGGCACCAGTGCACACACACACCCTTAGTGAAATGGACATATACAATCACTCAAAGAAGAACCACAATTATCTTTTCAAACCTCCTGAACAAAAAAATCCTTTATCGGTAGAAAAAATAATACAATTAAATTATATAAACTGCAGAAGCATTCATACAGATTTAGAAATCACTTATATGATTAAGACGATTAACTTTGAGTGAATAAAAATGATTAACTGCGAATGGAGGTATTTGAGCCACTTTTTCCAGGAAAAGCAAAAGGAAAAGAAATAAATGGCTAACAAAAAGGCAACTCCTATCACTAGAAAAAAGGTTAAACAAAATTCACAAGAATCTGTCAGCATAATTTAGAGAGACAAGTTGGGTGAGGTAATAGTTTTTATTGGATCAACTTCTGTTGGCAACAGACACAAGCTTTTGAGCTACACAGAACTCTTCTTCTGGTCACCTGAACCAACAGAAGTTGATCCAATAAAAGATATTACCTCATCCACCTTGTCTCTCTAATATCCTGGGACCAACATGACTACAACAACACTGCAAAAAGCATAATATTGAGTCTATTAAAGTCTATTTTAATCATTTTGCTTTATTATCTATAATTAAAATGAGGACATTGCTCAGTTTTCTGTCATTATCTCTTCATATTAAACCACAACTATATTAAAGTAACATTAAGCACTTGACATAATCCCACAAAAGCCAGAAAATATCAGCTGAAATCCTGGTTCTGTAGAACTCAGAGATTTTCAACTGTAAGTGTTTAAAATCTATTCTGGCTTCATATTCTTGCTAGAAGTAAATCTGTTTGCCTTAACCAAGTTGTTTTAGACCCTGTCTACAATACAGCCACAGCTGTGCCACTGTAGTACCACATGGAAGAAATTTTTGTTTTGATGTAGTTAATCTAACTCTCAAAGAGGCGGTAGCCAAGTCGCTACAATTAAGAGGTTGCTAGGGTGGCATAAGAGACACTCTTCCATCAAAAGTACACTTTTCTTTACAACCAACACTTTTTAAAAGTTTAAAATTTGTCTCATAGCCATGTTGGAAGGGACAGCAATTGTACATTATTTACATAAAGTAACTTCCTTATTTGCTTAAACACATTAAATTCATTTATTTTAGCAACATAATATGGCAGATTGAAGCATATTTTGAAATGATTTTAAAACTTTTTCTAAATCACCAGTGTCCCGATAGCTAAGATACTAAAGTAAAAATCTTTCTTGATTTATGAAAATTTAAAGAGAACTGCTTGCAGAAAAGCTTTATTTAGAAAATTTGTTTCTATTAGTAAATAATAACTTTGTTTTAAATTGTGACTTTGCATGCAGACTAATGTTGCATTATGAGTTTATTCACTGAGAAGTCACGTTTACGGAAGAGCAATATGCAAGTAATTTGTAAATACACAATTGGATCGGGACTGTTTTTCAGAGGTGCCAAGCACCTGTAGCTCCCATTGTTTTCAGTTGAAAAAGTGGGTGCTCGGCACATGTGGAAATCAGGCCCCTAGTCTTTTACCCATTTATCCTTCCCATCCTGCTACTCTCTCTCCAGAAAGATATTGTAATTTCTGCATTCCTTTATGGTATGAAATTAACAGTAATTGAACATAATGCAACTAGAGTTGTGTGACATCACACATTTTTACATTAGTGTACAAAATAACAATATCTACCAGTGGAATGCTGACTCTTGTTTCCAGCGAAAGTATTAAATGAAGTAGTAGCTGTAAACCCATGCTGTCACATGGGTTTAATTCGTAAAGTTGTGTGTGTAAAAAAGGCAAAAATGGCCGAGCACTTAAAAATTGGATAGTAATAGACTTTGAATCCCAGTGATGACCAAACTTGGTGATATTCTAAACAAAAAGAATTCTCAACCATGTTTGTAGCTGTTTTAATTGCTTTACACTGACTCAGACATTCTAGCCTTCAGAGTGATGTCTGGAGTTATTGTGGGTGGTGGTTGTGTCTATGGGGAGCGTTGTGCTGGGAGATTTCTGTTGATTTGTGTGGGTGGCGAAGAAGGGATGTGCGCTGCCATGAGGGGATGTATGTCTTTGGAGTTCTTGTATGTGATAAAAAAATTTTTAGAACTTAACAGGGAGACACACTAAAAATGAAGTTCCATGTATATCTAGAGCTAGCCTGTCCCATTCATATAATAAAAGTAATCTTGGATTAGTTTATCTTTCCTTAACTACTGTGTATGATGGAAGAGTGGTTTTGAAGCCAGCAAAGTTGCATCAAGGGATAATATTTATAAAACAAAAGGTGAAAAGGAAACAAAATTCCCCAGTTTGCAGTTCAACCTAGTCCCATGAAACTTGAATGTGGAGCCTAACTTCCTAAAGGCATTCTTCCTGTTCACTCAACCAAACAGCTGTATTGTAGTCCTTCTCATGAGCATCTGTGCAGGGGAGGAACCTAAACTAAGGCTGAAACCCTTGTTAAACAGGAAGCAGGTAGTGTTACACACACTGTTTAGCAACTGTTACACACACTGTTACACAATCCTGTTACACACACTGTTTAGCAACTGTGGTAATATTTTCTTCACTTTATAATATCAAAATACTTTCCATCTACTGCATATTCTTTCTTCTTTGACAATTAAATGACATATCTAGACACCTTACTAACTCATCAAATAGTTCTGGAAATAAAAGAGAAAATTTGGTAACATGGAAAGAAACAACATTTTATATTGTGATGAATCCCCATAAGTACCAGAACATCAATATAATGTTACTGGAAATAATACAATTATGTTTCCAAACACTGTCAATAGTGTTCAGAAGCATTGCTAGAACTCAATTTAGAAGCATGAAATATCAATCTCAATTTACTGGTAACTGTCTCAGATAAAAACTGTCAATTCATAAATGATTTCAAATGAATTAACAGGCTAAGTGAGCTTCCCATTTGTCTGACTTTAGTCCTGGCTTGCATCACTAAAACAGTTCACCTGAGAAATTTGCAAAAACCCCTCATAGGAGTCTACAGCCTGTTCCATTGAAGTCTCCTTGTCACAGGCTGGCAAAGGCAGCTGGGATCAGTCTTGCCTGCAACCCACTGATAATTACTGACCCCAGCTGAAGGTGCTAGGGAGGTTTAATTATAATAACTACTTCCAGCTGTGGGGAGAGAAAAAGGGTTGAGAACTCAGAGTGTACAAGGACTAGGAGTCAAAAGCAGTAGGAGAGTACTGCTAGAGATAGTCATGACTTGCTAAAGAGCTAGGGCTGGGCTCCTGAGAACTCAAAATATTACAAACAAAATGCCAGCAGACACACATGCTAATCAAGTTTAGATTCACTGGGACATATTTGCCATATGGTCCTGAGGTTTCGGTTCTGGACAAAAAGGGGTTGACAGTCATGGTGTCCTCAAGCAGGGAGAGCCCTTGACTCTGAATTACTTCTCACTGATGTCAACTTGGCCTGAGTTTGTTGACCTTCAGGGCACACAGCAAGGTTAATCTATTTATGCAGGTTTTCCCCTACCTGAAGTTGCCTTAGTAGTTTGTTTAATGTGGGCTGACTTCTGTCAGTTTATTTTAGAAACTATTTTTGGTAATAGTTTTCCATAGATATAGAGGCAACAGTGGGTTTATTTTAATAAGATAAGGTTTTAAAAATGTAAACATGGGGGGTGGAGGGAGAGAAAGAATGGAAAATGAATACAGCACAAATCCCTACACAGTAAGTTTTACAATATTTTGCTAATAATGAGAGGATGACAGGAGACTAAAATAAATAGCTCATGTAAAAGAAAAAAAATCAGTACACTATACAAGTGTTATAGACATATGGAATATAGGTTCAATTTAGAGAATTTACTTCTGTGAGACTGACAATACTGCACCTACTAGAAAACAGCTGCTTAATCCTCTCATTTATTATTATGTTGAATAACAATAAAAGTGGAAAAACAGTAATGAGGATTCCAAGGGATTTAAATTAATTTAATTTTTCATGCTAACTACAAGCTCCTTCTCAAGGGGAAAAAGGGAAACTATGTCTTGAGGTCGAAATCAAATAAGTTTAAAACTGTGGATGTGGTTACTGTCCCTCGAAGCATGAACCTCCCACAACCCTGGACTCCAAAGGGGTCAGGGATCTACATGTGGGGAGATGGAAAAGAGTAAGCAACATCAGACATATCCAAAGCCAACTCAAAGGGGAAACTTTTTAAATGGTAACATGATGTGAGGAAGCTTCATTAACTTTTCAACAGAACCCTCACTGTGCTGTGGAACTGAATGGGGTAAAAAGTCAGTGGGATGAAATGTGCATGGATCAGAAGTTCTTTTCCTATAGCAATTTATTTTATTTATTTACTCATAGAAACAAAGGCACTTACTCTTTTGATAATCATTTTTTAAAATTCTAAAATATTAAGGGAAGCACTGCTCACAGCTCCATAGTTAAAGATGAATCATGTTTTGCACATAAAAGTAGGAATACACCCACTTTCTTACATATGAATACAGAGTATACTCCCCCTCCCAAAAAAAAAATTACAGCACTTATTCAAGTGCAGAATGAATTTTACAAGTAAGTTGGTTAATTGGTCTATGAGTTAAAATTCATTTTTAAAATGGATCTTTTAAGGAATTAGGTGCAGCATCAGAATATTTTTTTGGTCCTGAACTTTCTTAACAATGAAACATAAATGCTTCAGTTTCCTTTAAAACTAAAAATTACTGAAATTTCATGTATTGCCTATATTTGAAAACAATAGCTAATCACAATTTTTTCCATGTTTCTTCATAGCTAAAAATTTCTCCTTCAACAAGTATAAGGTTATATTATAGAAAATTCCAAATGGAACTGCCCTCTTTCAAAAGGGTGTCGCCTCCCATTGATTTCAATGGGATTGAGACCACTGATTGCTTATTATTATTTTTTAGTATTTGTAGTATGACTGCTCTTAAACGTGGCTACTGGCTTCACTCTCATTGTAAGTAATGGAAGGCAATGACCATTTTGAAAGAGTGTACCCAGTGAGAACAATGGGAAGTTGTAGACATTTAAAAGAAGGCAGCTCCTCATGAGTTTCTCTGAAGGAAAAGATTTTTAGACACCAGCCTCTGCTGACAAATAAACCTTCAGTTATGAAAAATACAATGTTTCCAATATTCCTGTGATCTCATTATTTTGGAGCATTTTTACCTCCTCATGATCTGAGGTGGAAAAAAATCAAATGCATCTTTAAAAAAAAGAATTTCTTCTAGTCTCGGTCCACAAACACTAAACTGCCCTAATCATAATCCTGTAGTTATTGCATTGTGTCACTACTGGGCAGAGATACGGTTGTATGTGCACCCTAACTGTGCATTTCCAGACTTTAACATGTTTGGATTTCTTTTAAGTTTAACCTTAACTCTGAATTTCCTAGGTTTACAATGCTTAGTTTTGGGGTAACTACAACATCCCTGCAATGTATATTACCCTACATGTTAAATGTTGTGTGTATAATATAAAATATATTTTTAATAACTAACTCCATTTAACATAGTTTTTGTCTGGAAATATGTACATAAAATTATATACTTATCTTCTAAGATTAATAATCCTCTAAAACTAATCTATTCAGGGGAGTGACTCAGTATTTGTGTATAGCTACAGTGCCGAGTACAATGTGGTTACAATCCCTATTGGGGCCTCTGGATGCTGTGTTATTATATTATCATTAATATTTCTATTAGAGTAGGGCCTGGAACTCAATCAAGGATTGATTGTCCACCATGCTAGGTACTGTACACACAAGCAACATGGAAGACAGAGTTTGCAATGCAGGTGTCAGGCAGGAGAAAACAGGTGAATGAGACAAAGAAAGGTTGGGAGTTGGTGGGAAATAAACAGAATTTAATATAGAAGCAGAAATCCATTATAAATATTAAATAATACTATAAAATTTCTAGAGAAGACTGACATTGTTTCACAGGACCCTTCTGTGAACACGGTTTCAGAAGTAATTCCTGTACAAACGTATGTTTTTCAGGGACCTCTTTTTAAGGAGACTCTGCAGTTTAAGCCAAGTTTATTTTTGTGGATGTTGGTTTATTTTGCCATCACTGACATTAAGAGGATACAGTGTCCTCTGAAATCAGCAGGAATGCTAAAAGTAATGCAAAGGCAACTATTAAGGGATGGCGCCACACTCCACTAATATTAAATGAATACGTTTCAAATCATTACTGACAGTAGAAAAAGTAGTGTTCACTGTCTGGGGGAGAAAGACTAAAAAGCTGGCCATAAATTTGTTGGCAGACATCCAGTGTTTTTTCAATTCACAACTTCAGTGAAGTGGTGATATAAATACAAGGACAGAATTATATATTATCTATGGAGAAGACAAGTAGCTGCCCTTTACCTCTCCGGGGTCAAACTGGTAAGCCTGCATGTTCGCTGACAGCAATGGAAGGGGTTCTTTCCCCTCAGAGAAAGGGCTGCCAGAATGCCCCCTCCCCCTTTATCTTTAATGCAGGAAGAGGGAGGAGTAATAGAAATCTATAGAACACCAGTCTCTAATAAATTCTTAAGTCCATGCACGACTAACAGATGGTCCACTTTCAGGATTCCATTAGGGGGGCAGCACAGAACAAGAACCGCCATGCCCAAAGGCTGCCTTTGGGGTTTCGGGTTCTATGGGAGAGAAGGAAGGAGTCAACAATGAAAAACCTTAGATGTTCTATGTAGGTGTAGTAATTTGTAAAACTGAAAATGGTACTGCAGGTGGGAAAAGAAGATTTATATTCAAGGAGGAGGAACTCTTCTCTGGACATTTATTGGTGGGTTATGAGTATTTGCCACTAGCAATCCATTCTCAAATTGTAATGGCTTGAAGTGGTGGTGATGATTGGAATGAAATTTTCTGCCAAGCAGTTCTTAAAATGACTAAATGTCATCAATAAAACAGTGCTCTTCATTTCTTTTCCAAGCTGTGAAAATAAATATGCATTTCTCATATCCACTCATTCTGTGAGATAGTTTCTGTTGTTTAAACCATGAATGTGTGTGTCAAGTAGCCTACTGGTACACAACAGATAAAAATGTTCAAATATTCATCTATGAGTCATGACAAAAGTAATAAAGAATGAATGCTTTTCTTTTGTTAAGCTATTGATATGTACCTTTCTGTGAACAAACAAGCAACAAGATTAACTAAAAATAATATTTTAACAAGTGAATAAACGTATTTATATTAATATCTCATTAAAATACACCTTTTAGCAATAATATAACATAATCTACCTACCTACCTCAATTTTCAAATTAATTAGACTGAAAGCGAAGGTTCTCAACAAGGTCTGATTTAGATATTCATTTTCTTGTTTTACACTCAAACTTTCAAATACTTTAAGTCCGATAAAATGTCTGCTTATGGAAATTGAATTTTTTTTTATTGGCTAGATAGAAAACACAATTTCAGAGAAAGCTACTTCTATATGATATTGAACTGACATACAGCAAATAACATTATGTTTATTTAATATAAAATTTTTAGACCTGCCTCGAATGACAACTAAATTAAACACAGTGCTTTTGTTGTCCCTGCACAAACAGAAGTGGTATGGCTTTCAGATAAATGCAAAAAAAAAAAAAATACACTTGAATAATATACAAATTGTGACACAAACCAACAAAAAACAGGAAGTGTGAGGTCAAGACTGACTTTTCACTCATAACTCGTGCCATTTTTTAAAAAAAGGTACAACTTTCTCAATATTAGTGATGTCAATTTTACTTCTGAATTTTCAGTCACTGGCTTATGGATTTTAATTAAATTTCTTCTTTTAAAAGAAAAAAAAAAAAACTTTCCTGGACTGCAGTAAGACAGAAGTGTCTAGATAATGGAGTATTTTAAATTTTGCATATTTGCAGCATTATCATCCCCTACACAGGCTACTCACTCGTAAGTGATAACCAAGTGCACATTAATGCAGTTTCCTATTAAGTCTTCCATAGCAAGGCCTACTTGCCCCTCTCAAATGGCTGGAGATTGGAGACCAGTATCTCTTATGTGGAAGCCCTTTGCCTCCTGCAATGGTTCCCACCTCTTTCCTAGCCCATTTCCTGCTTTAATAATATTATTTCAACTTTACAAAATTGTCATTGAAATGTACCAGCTCAGGCACACAATATACTCACTCACTATATACTATGAAGATGAATGATAATGAAATAACTCCAATTCAATTGGGGGTGCAGGCTTTTCTGCAGATCCCAGTGTCCTTGGCCCTACTTTTAGCTGATAGACCGCCTGTGCCTTTCCTCACCTATTTTCCTTTCTTTTTGTCTCTCTCCTCCCATGTAACACATAAGCACAGAGTAGCCAACTACATGCAGAACATTCAAGCTTCAACCTTCAAATGAGATGAAATCAATGGCCCTTATCATAGACCAAGCACACCATCTTTTACCTTACCATTGTCCTCTGGGGTTCACGGGGAAGCAGAAAGCTACTGTTTGCATCTATATGTAGGATCTGATGGAACAGAAAAATAATCTAGCCACCACTTTGAAACAAGGTCCATCTGATGTCCAATGTCTTGAACCCTGCCAAAAGGGATTCAGGAAAACTTCTCCTTATATGTCACTTACTCTATGTCATGTCTTGATATATAAAGAGAGATTAATTGCACCCATCAGAAAATGCTTGCCAGTATGAGGAATGCAATCATCCAATTATCTGCAGTCTCACTCACAATGACCTCTCTTGCTATCATACATATAGTTTATTTTGTGGCCAGAACACCCATGCCACCAACCACCCAGCCCTGAATACAGTCCAGACACTGGCCTCTCCCAGTTCTCTCCAACCATCATAACACTCTTGATTGTCTAACCTGCAATCAGTACCAGGCCACTTCACTTCTTGTCCCCTACACTGCTGTTTCTGAAACTTTTGAACACTGTCGCTCATTAGGAAAATGAAACCAATCATGACCATGCTGCAACCCTGCTGCCCCTCCCATCCTTGGAGTCTCTCCTCCGACCAGGGAATGCCCCCACGCATTGGAAAATACTGCCCAACACACAGTGATTAATTTGTAATGAAAGAGGTGCTGGGGCTCAAGTAATTAGGAGCCAGGGCTCAAGCATTTTTTTTACTTTCATAAGTTATACAACAAGCCCAGAAGTGTGAGGGCTATGAACTGCCAAGTGTAGAGGTGCTGGGGCACAGCCCTGGCACAAATTAAGCACTGCCGACACAGAGGATTACTGGAAGATCAAGAGCAAAACCCTAAGAGCCTATACTCCCATGAAGAGGTATTGTCCATAATGTTAATGACATTGCTAGCCACTAGGAAGCTCAGGGTGCAACCTGCAATCTCAAGGGGAGCAATCAGAGGCTATTAGCCCATCATAGCCCCAGACGGATTGGCCATTACACTGAAGAAAGAAGGGAATTTATGTCATCTACGATAGATTGCCATAATACCCTGAATGGTGGACTAGTCCAGCTGTTCAATCTTCAGTGTAATATCGCAGGAGGGGCTTTGCATGGCACTATTGCGATTTCTTTCCAGAAGTGAAAGTGGGCCAATACAGTGTACCGGTAAGAAGTAGCCGCCAGTATGGACCCGTACACAGCCGATGTTAAAGGACCCTCCTTAAAGCATTGTAGGCAGTACTTTAATATTGCTGCCCCTTTTGCCCCCTATCCTCCAGGGCCACTGGGGGGGGGAGGGGCAAAAGAGGCAGCTGTCCCAGAGCCCGGCGATTTAAAAGGCCCGGGGCTCCAGATGCTGCCACCAGAGCCCTGGGTGGCGCGGGACAGGCAGAGCTGAAGGGCTTGCTGGGGAAGGCTGACCCCCCAGCCCCACCCTGTCCGTGTGAGGCCCCACCCCTTCCGCCAGAGGCTTCACCCCTTTCGCAGGCCTGGAGCCAGGCCCCCGTACCAGTAAGACTTTTAAATGACTTTCACCCCTGTTTCTTTCTCTCCTAGCAGTACTCTGTCTGTCTTTCAAAGTGGCCCAAGAAGTTTGTGCTTGCTGCTCCAACTTTTAGCACTCTGCACTACCTCCAAGCTGCTGCTCAGTAAATAGCTGTGCTGCTGCTCCATTCTGAATCTTCTAGGCTTGCTGCATATGTGTCCCCCTGTGAGTGGGAGAGAATCTGTCAGCTAGAGAAAAACGCTATCCCCCACCCCGTCCAGTCCAGGCCATTGGGATCCAGGACTGCCCTCCACTGACAGCACTCGCCCAATAAGTCACCTCCCTGCACCTCTAGATCTGCACCATTACAGAGGGCTACATGGTCCTGGATGGTTACCATCTTCCTGCTATTAGTTTGCTCCCTCCAGATTGAATGCCTACTTGCTTGCTAAAGGTACTGAGTTGTGGAAGTCAGAACATATCGACCACAAACTGCTGTCTCACTGTCCACAAGGATTATGGGCTCTCCTGATTGGACCAATCAGACAATGAAGCCTCCCAGGGCCAGTCTCTGCTTCATGTACCCACAGATTCAGGAGGAAGTTATGACTGCCTGACATTGGGGCAAAAAAGGTCCACTGACTGGGCTTCTTCTGCCACTGAAGACTCATCTGATTGACTCCTGCTGAAATCACTGCTTCTACCATAAACTGAATGGGGTACCTTGCTAGTGTCCTTTCTTCTTGATGAAGTAGGAAACCATATGCTTTTTATTCTCAAAAGGAGGGAATGACCAGTCTGTTAACTAGTGGGATTTGGACCCACCAATCACAGAGCGGGGAATTTTTCCATGCCTCCTAACCACCAATCTGCTACCTCATATGAGAACTCAAATTCTTGCTGTTCTCATGGAGTGAGACAAAATACAATTCCCAAGGAGTCAAGAATCCACATTTGCAAGCAATAAATGATGAAGCAAAACCAAGACTGTTTGTTTTTCAAGCAGGTTGGGATTAGCCTTATTACAATTATTGAATAGCTGCACTCTCATTGGATGAAAAAAAGGACTTCTCTTGTTCTTTCTCTAACAAAATACATCAGGGTCCTAAAAGTACCAGTTTAGGAATTCAACTGATCTTTTTTAATAACCTGATTTCTGATTAACTCAAGTGTTATAACTTTTTGGTCTTAATTTTACCAGTCTTTAATTTTCATCCATGGACATCAGTTTAATTTGACACAATAGTAATGTTTCTACTCATGTAAATAAAGTACAAATAGGAATAGATTTGTCTTTATATTAAAATAATAAACTATTTATTGTCTCTTCTCAAAATTTAAAGAGTATTCCCTCTGTCAAAACTTATTTATACTACTATCTGCATCCATAAAATATGAAACAAACTATCCATTGCTGAAATTAACAGGCTATGATGACAGCTGAAATGATCTGTTCTTTCTTTCCTGTATCTAGTGAAACTTACTCAAATGTTTGTGCCTCTATAGGGTAGAAAAATAATCATGTTATAGTTAACAGTGTTCATTCATTAACATACTTACGAGAGCAGGTGGCAGTTTGCCACTCCAGGCACTGTCCATATGGAAAGGAGATTATATAGGCATTTGAGTCAACGCATCGTTTTGTACTGCTACACCACATACACTCCATGCCATTGCTTGTGCAGTTGGAACATGTTGTTCTCAGGGAACATGTTTTTTTGCAGGGTCTAGCATTTTGATTAGGACTAACTAGAAAAAAAGCAGAAAGAGTTTATTAATTTAACACAAATTCAATCCCTATTATTTTAACATTATGTAATATTAAAGAGACTGTTAAAATAAAAGTGATTGTCTCCTGGTTTATTTGTGAACAATTTCAGTCAGACTCACGGTACAGTATGCAAATACAAACGGTATTTTACAAAAATTACCCTACTGTTCTCAATACTCCTTTGTGTAGTCATCTTAAGTCACATTACATCTCCAAAAGACTTCATCTAAAAGTGATTATAAGAATTTTACTTATCTACCGCATTAGTAAATTTAGTATTAATTGTTCAGTAATGCCAATGTAGTTATGAGCACATGCATTATATAAAATATGACTGCAGCTACTGTAATAGGTGTGTGTGACAGGTCGCTGAGTAAGGAGGGCTTAATCAGCCCCCTGCCACTCCAGCCCCAGTCAAGGGGAATGGATTGGGGCGGGTTGAAGAGTCCTGTGCCTGGCTGGCAAGGAGAAACAGCTGCCAGCCTAATTAGCTAGGGGCTATAAAGGCTGGCAAGAAGGAAGCCAGAGGAGGAGGGGGGAAGAGAAAGGCCAGGCACAGAGAGGGGTGGGGCCCTCTAGTCTGCTGCTGGCAAAGTTTGGCTGTGGAAAACCTGTACATAGATAGTAAGGTGGTGGGGGGAAACAGCTATAAATAAAGAGCACTGGTGTTTGCATCAACCTGAGGCGTCCCTGACTGATTTGCGAGGGAAGCAGGGGCGGAAACCAGAGGGGACCAGCTTACACCTCGCTACAGTGTAGCAACCTATGACCTTCTTGTTCTGTTGCTCTTGTTAGTTAAATAGTGAATAACCATAAACCACAGTTATTTACTTCACTAGTGATATATTTTCCCTTAAATATTCTGCATCTTATCTGAGAGTGAGAGTTGCCAAATGAACATCTGCCCCCTGGTGTATACAGTAGCACTTAATACAAATTCAAAGAGAAAATAACAAGGGACACATTATTTAATATATAAGAGGTTTTTACTGCAGACAATATTTTGCCTATCTTAGTCGTGGTATGTGTAATCTCTGAAAAGTTATATTCTAAATAAAAATTACTTGTATGTTTTTCTGTTGCATTTTCTTTTGATTACACAAATAAAGCTGTAACATGTGCATCAATATGAGTATAGTAATTCTTAACTAAGACCAGTACATACAAATATTGTTAGAGTAATATGTTTCTATTATAAAATGAATTTGCACAGCATTCCTGTAATAAATGTTAACTAACCCCACACAGCTATTATGTACTTTGTGGATTATTGATTATGCAGATAAACAGCTTTATAGAAAATAAGCTTAATCCTCAAGTCCTTCCTCAGCCCTTAATAAGGCAAAAACTCCCAATGATTTGAGAGAGTAAAGACAGGTAAAAACTGAGTAAGGACTTCAGGCTTTGTCCCACTATGCATATATTTGAGCCACAGCTTGCTATAATCATAAACAATATTTTACTGTAAACAAATTTTTAAAAAATGTGATGGAACTCAAAAAAGGAATCCCAGAAGCGCTGAATTTTCTTAACCTCCACATCTGCGGAAACAGTTCAATAGCAAATAAAATTGGCATCAATAACAGATGGAGATTCTGAGGCTAAACTTGTAAAATATTCTAACAGTTTGTCATCTGCATTCTTCAGCTATTTAACACGTCATTACACCATGCCACATCTGTTTATTCTTTGATAGAGAGAAATATAACAGATTACAATACCTATTACTACAAAACAGCAGGATGAGGAACAGAAACAATAGGAAACAGACTCAGTCAGCAGTAGCAACAAAATGCAAATTTACTTTGTAATTACACTGCTATTTGAAATACTACAAGTTGTGCATAAGACAGCCAGAGGATTGTTGGAATGCATGTTTTATTTATGAAAGTTAACAACTTTGAGAATTTTGACAGCAAAATCCTTCTTTATATATGAGTGCACAACAAAAAATTAAATACTTTTAAATGCCTTTTATGTTACTTTGTACACAAGGCTTTCTACTACATTAGCAAACTCAAAAGGAGGGGGGAAAAGACAACAACAGCAAGAAGATACATTAGGATCACTTTCATCTCTACAAACTTCATCCTGTAATCTTTAGGACAACCTGTAAATTTTAACCATCTGCACAAAATGAGAGCATTGTTCATATGAAAAATGCTGAATTATATTTACTTCCTTTCCAAAGGGTTAAGTGAGCTCCCTCTACAGCAGCGGTTCTCAAACAGTGGGTCACGACCTCATTTTAATGGGGTCGCCAGGGCTGGCATTAAAATAGCTGGGGCCCGGAGCCAAAGCCCAAGCCCCACCATATGGGGCTGAAGCCAAAGCCCAATCCCCACCACCCGGGCCAGGGCTGAAGCCGAAGTCCAAAGGCCTCAGCCCCGGGTGGCAGGGCTCAGGTTACAGGCCCCCTACGTGGGGCTGAAGCCCTTGGGCTTTGGCTCCCCCTCCCTGGGGAGGTGCGGCTCAGACAGGCTCAGACTTCAGTCCCCCCACACCTGGGGTTGTGAAGAAATTTTTGTTTTCAGAAGGGGGTCACGGTGCAATTAAGTTTGAGAACCCCCGATCTACAGAGTCTCATATGACCACACATTACACTGTCACCAATCACCTTAGACAACTTGGGGACTTTTCTTCCTCCTTTTCATGAAGGACAGGGCTAGGAGAAGGTTTTAATATTCACTATTAGGTAAGTGTCTGCAATGTTTTTCTGTATCCTCTAGAGACCTTTAGAAGTTTGGTTTTTTTTAACACAATGAATTAGTTTCTATGCAAATGTCTCCTTTAAAGTAAACATTAACATTTATGTACCAACAATATTACTATTTGTGGATGCTCTGCCTTTTAGCACATATACAGATTGTTTCTTTTTGAAAGCACTTTACAATTTTTATATAATTAATCCTCAGGTAGATATTATAATCTGCATTTGATAGATGGAGAAACAGATTCAGAGAAGGCAACAGTCAAGTGATTTGCCCAAGACCACCACCAGGGAGTTAGTGGGAGAGTCAGGTTTAGAATTTAGGAGGTCCTGTTTCCCAACCTGTGACTCAAACCACTGGGCCACCCTTCTCAGTGGTAGTAAATAAATTAATTTACTCACATTTTTGGACTTTTTTCTTGTAAAATAAAGAAAAACCTCTCCTGTCACAAGGAAATTTTGAATCTCAATATAAGTGTTAGCAACTTGGGATCTGTGACAAGATAGTCAGCACTGCAGCACCTCCAGGAGAGTGTCTTCACACTTATGTCCCAATCCTCAATTTTAAAACACGCGAGCAGTCCCACTGAAAATAACAGAACTACTCATGTGCTTCCCATTAAGAATCTGCATAAACATTTGTATCGGGGTCTTAGAGATTAGACATCACTGTGGTGCGATTTATTGCAAAAGCAAAATCATGAAGTACAGTATGTTTTATCTCTCCATAGATTCTCAGAGAAATAGAGAAAAAAATTCTTGGTCTCCTTATTAATTACAATGTCCTTCTTATGTCTTTCTAACTAGACTCAGACCCCAATTCACAACAGTTCATCCTTCCTATAAAGTAAGAGTGGTGCAGGTAATTCACCACAGCTAGACCAGTCCTGTTACTTTGCAAACATTTGCTTACCCAACGATGACTGTTAACCGCTTGTCTCCTAACTTCACAGCATGGGTTTATACACACTGTTAAAAGAGCCTCCAACTACCTTCTGCTTCCATAATGGGAAGGGGTAACTGGGTTCTTTAAAAACTGCCCAGATAAAGGTGGATAAAATAACTCTGTTTTAGTTAAACTTCTGTGTTATTAATTTAAATGGAGAATCTGTTATTAATCAGCAAGATTCATAAATGAAACATGCTTTAGCAGCTTTAGCAGCATCAGCTTTGTTGAACACAAAAGCTGAACAGCAACTTTTATATACAAAACTCCAATATCAGAGCACTAATTCTGCCTTGGAACTCACTGATGTAGCTCCTGGTATGATGCAGACTATGCCAGGTGGGGTAACTCTCAAAGAAAAGCGTCTTGCTTTTGAGAACGTCATTTGCTTTCCAAGATTAAAAGCTTCACTTGCGTTTAAACATTAAAAGCAAAACCTTCCTGCAGTTATTTACAAGAATTTTCCCCACATTCCTTCTGTACAAAACAAAAAAGTCAAACAGACTGTTCAACCATTTTAACAGCAGCATTTAGGTATGGGAGGTTGCTCACCAACAGGTTTTTCACAGACAAGACCATCTGCCTTAGCGGTGCATGGATTCGCTTTCAGCCCTGCCACCTCTGCTCTTTCTAGATATGCACAGAAGCCAGAGTCATTTGGTTCTCCAGGAAGCCATTGCAGTGTCGTATTTGTGAAAGGAGACATGTCATCCCATCCCCAGTAGGAGATGTTGATCTTGCGCAAACCTACCCAAGGTGATATTTTCTATAAAGCAGAATGAAAGGGACATGAAACAATTAGTCAACAGTCAACTACAACAATGCTTTTTTTCTTTTTCTTTTTTGGCCTAAGATCAATAGTTTCATACTGCATTCAGAGTGGAGCTAACAGTGATTTCCCCACCATCTCTCATATTTGGTACCAATACAGTTTTCAACTCATTTGTTCTGTCTTGCTGAAAGCTGAAGAAATCTATATGCTTCTGTTCTGTTAAAAATCTACGTGATTCTGTTTGCTTAAAGTCAGCTCTATTGTGTGGTATCTGATCAACAATTAAAGACCTAATAAGGCACTCAGAATAAAGTTTTCCCTCTGGCTACTGTTCTAGTCATTAACTGCCAGGGAAAAATGGATAACGTAAATGCAGGCAAAGCAGTAGTGGCACATAAAAAACAAAGGCTCAGTAGACCGAAAACATGGGGGGAAATATTCCTCTTTCAAACAGGTCTATGTTGATGCAAACTAGGTACTCTTTTGTTCGAGCTAGCAGTATCCACATGGGGCAGTCAGAACACAATGCTTTGGTATGCTCTGCAGTTTATACCTCTGTAGTCCGCCCTGTGATGCAGTGTAGACATAGCCTAAGTGATATACCAGTATAACCCAGGAAATCTTTGGGAGAGCCAAAAATGAAACCCCCGATACCTTGAATCCCAGTCTAGTGTTTTAACCACAAGTTCCTTTTTCCTCCTTCATCAAGTGCTCTGCCCAACTAGTCATTATGCCGAGGAACAACCCTGCATCTCTCTCAGGGTTATTGTTTAAGATATGCAAGATTATTTGTATAAAACTGATACCTCTGGATTATTAATTCATTCTAAGTAAATCTTGTTTATTGCTTAAACAATACACTGTTCAAAGATTCACAAAAAAGTCTCATTGTTCCACAAAGCATTGCACTTTTTTCATATCACTGTCTTAAAAATATCTGATTTAAATAGAATATATTCAGTAGTTCATTAATGTTAATAGACAATAATAATGTATGGCTGAAAATGTGGCAAGCCTATTTTATGGGGAAGATATCCCACAAAACTCATTTAGATATCAGAAGATGTTTAGTATTAAATTAACTGTATGGGCTTTCAGTAGATGTCTTAATTATACTACATACAGAATAGTAGTATATGATTGGATATCAAACTTTCGGTCAGTAAGAAATGTGAATTTGGCACATAAAAGATTTAAGAGTTGGTGCAGAAATCTGGTTAGAACATCCTTCAGTTAATAGTGAATATATATGCCTTTCCATGCAGCTGGTCACAATACATGATTAGGAAGGCCTTTATTCTCCACAACGTGCCAGCTATATTAAAATGTAGTTGAGGAGGACTCCCTGATTCAGAGCCACCCAGCCCCAGTCAAGGGTCTTCTTTCTCCTGCTGGCTTGGACAAAGACCTCCCCCACCTCTGAAGCAGCACAGAGAGGCATTCTCCTCTGGCCAACTCCAGCTACTTACATAGCACAAGCGTGGTTGGCGTATTCATCCCTTAATAATTTTATTAATAGATGTAAGCAAAGCTTTTTTAGTTTAAATACTTCTCATAGAAACAAAATTCAATATTGTCATCGCAATAGTTCAACAAAATCAACTGCTTTTTAAAACTGGTTTATTGTAATGTATATCTGAGTGATTCAAACAGTAAATACATCAAAACTGATACTAACCGACATAGCGGAGTGTCTCTTTGTTTAGGTTTCAGAGTAGCAGCCGTGTTAGTCTGTATCAGCAAAATGAACAGGAGTACTTGTGGCACCTTAGAGACTAACGAATTTATTTAAGCATAAGCTCAAATAAATTTGTTAGTTNTGCTGTTCTCATGGAGTGAGACAAAATACAATTCCCAAGGAGTCAAGAATCCACATTTGCAAGCAATAAATGATGAAGCAAAACCAAGACTGTTTGTTTTTCAAGCAGGTTGGGATTAGCCTTATTACAATTATTGAATAGCTGCACTCTCATTGGATGAAAAAAAGGACTTCTCTTGTTCTTTCTCTAACAAAATACATCAGGGTCCTAAAAGTACCAGTTTAGGAATTCAACTGATCTTTTTTAATAACCTGATTTCTGATTAACTCAAGTGTTATAACTTTTTGGTCTTAATTTTACCAGTCTTTAATTTTCATCCATGGACATCAGTTTAATTTGACACAATAGTAATGTTTCTACTCATGTAAATAAAGTACAAATAGGAATAGATTTGTCTTTATATTAAAATAATAAACTATTTATTGTCTCTTCTCAAAATTTAAAGAGTATTCCCTCTGTCAAAACTTATTTATACTATCTGCATCCATAAAATATGAAACAAACTATCCATTGCTGAAATTAACGGGCTATGATGACAGCTGAAATGATCTGTTCTTTCTTTCCTGTATCTAGTGAAACTTACTCAAATGTTTGTGCCTCTATAGGGTAGAAAAATAATCATGTTATAGTTAACAGTGTTCATTCATTAACATACTTACGAGAGCAGGTGGCAGTTTGCCACTCCAGGCACTGTCCATATGGAAAGGAGATTATATAGGCATTTGAGTCAACGCATCGTTTTGTACTGCTACACCACATACACTCCATGCCATTGCTTGTGCAGTTGGAACATGTTGTTCTCAGGGAACATGTTTTTTTGCAGGGTCTAGCATTTTGATTAGGACTAACTAGAAAAAAAGCAGAAAGAGTTTATTAATTTAACACAAATTCAATCCCTATTATTTTAACATTATGTAATATTAAAGAGACTGTTAAAATAAAAGTGATTGTCTCCTGGTTTATTTGTGAACAATTTCAGTCAGACTCACGGTACAGTATGCAAATACAAACGGTATTTTACAAAAATTACCCTACTGTTCTCAATACTCCTTTGTGTAGTCATCTTAAGTCACATTACATCTCCAAAAGACTTCATCTAAAAGTGATTATAAGAATTTTACTTATCTACCGCATTAGTAAATTTAGTATTAATTGTTCAGTAATGCCAATGTAGTTATGAGCACATGCATTATATAAAATATGACTGCAGCTACTGTAATAGGTGTGTGTGACAGGTCGCTGAGTAAGGAGGGCTTAATCAGCCCCCTGCCACTCCAGCCCCAGTCAAGGGGAATGGATTGGGGCGGGTTGAAGAGTCCTGTGCCTGGCTGGCAAGGAGAAACAGCTGCCAGCCTAATTAGCCAGGGGCTATAAAGGCTGGCAAGAAGGAAGCCAGAGGAGGAGGGGGGAAGAGAAAGGCCAGGCACAGAGAGGGGTGGGGCCCTCTAGTCTGCTGCTGGCAAAGTTTGGCTGTGGAAAACCTGTACATAGATAGTAAGGTGGTGGGGGGAAACAGCTATAAATAAAGAGCACTGGTGTTTGCATCAACCTGAGGCGTCCCTGACTGATTTGCGAGGGAAGCAGGGGCGGAAACCAGAGGGGACCAGCTTACACCTCGCTACAGTGTAGCAACCTATGACCTTCTTGTTCTGTTGCTCTTGTTAGTTAAATAGTGAATAACCATAAACCACAGTTATTTACTTCACTAGTGATATATTTTCCCTTAAATATTCTGCATCTTATCTGAGAGTGAGAGTTGCCAAATGAACATCTGCCCCCTGGTGTATACAGTAGCACTTAATACAAATTCAAAGAGAAAATAACAAGGGACACATTATTTAATATATAAGAGGTTTTTACTGCAGACAATATTTTGCCTATCTTAGTCGTGGTATGTGTAATCTCTGAAAAGTTATATTCTAAATAAAAATTACTTGTATGTTTTTCTGTTGCATTTTCTTTTGATTACACAAATAAAGCTGTAACATGTGCATCAATATGAGTATAGTAATTCTTAACTAAGACCAGTACATACAAATATTGTTAGAGTAATATGTTTCTATTATAAAATGAATTTGCACAGCATTCCTGTAATAAATGTTAACTAACCCCACACAGCTATTATGTACTTTGTGGATTATTGATTATGCAGATAAACAGCTTTATAGAAAATAAGCTTAATCCTCAAGTCCTTCCTCAGCCCTTAATAAGGCAAAAACTCCCAATGATTTGAGAGAGTAAAGACAGGTAAAAACTGAGTAAGGACTTCAGGCTTTGTCCCACTATGCATATATTTGAGCCACAGCTTGCTATAATCATAAACAATCTTTTACTGTAAACAAATTTTTAAAAAATGTGATGGAACTCAAAAAAGGAATCCCAGAAGCGCTGAATTTTCTTAACCTCCACATCTGCGGAAACAGTTCAATAGCAAATAAAATTGGCATCAATAACAGATGGAGATTCTGAGGCTAAACTTGTAAAATATTCTAACAGTTTGTCATCTGCATTCTTCAGCTATTTAACACGTCATTACACCATGCCACATCTGTTTATTCTTTGATAGAGAGAAATATAACAGATTACAATACCTATTACTACAAAACAGCAGGATGAGGAACAGAAACAATAGGAAACAGACTCAGTCAGCAGTAGCAACAAAATGCAAATTTACTTTGTAATTACACTGCTATTTGAAATACTACAAGTTGTGCATAAGACAGCCAGAGGATTGTTGGAATGCATGTTTTATTTATGAAAGTTAACAACTTTGAGAATTTTGACAGCAAAATCCTTCTTTATATATGAGTGCACAACAAAAAATTAAATACTTTTAAATGCCTTTTATGTTACTTTGTACACAAGGCTTTCTACTACATTAGCAAACTCAAAAGGAGGGGGGAAAAGACAACAACAGCAAGAAGATACATTAGGATCACTTTCATCTCTACAAACTTCATCCTGTAATCTTTAGGACAACCTGTAAATTTTAACCATCTGCACAAAATGAGAGCATTGTTCATATGAAAAATGCTGAATTATATTTACTTCCTTTCCAAAGGGTTAAGTGAGCTCCCTCTACAGCAGCGGTTCTCAAACAGTGGGTCACGACCTCATTTTAATGGGGTCGCCAGGGCTGGCATTAAAATAGCTGGGGCCCGGAGCCAAAGCCCAAGCCCCACCATATGGGGCTGAAGCCAAAGCCCAATCCCCACCACCCGGGCCAGGGCTGAAGCCGAAGTCCAAAGGCCTCAGCCCCGGGTGGCAGGGCTCAGGTTACAGGCCCCCTACGTGGGGCTGAAGCCCTTGGGCTTTGGCTCCCCCTCCCTGGGGAGGTGCGGCTCAGACAGGCTCAGACTTCAGTTCCCCCACCTGGGGTTGTGAAGAAATTTTTGTTTTCAGAAGGGGGTCACGGTGCAATGAAGTTTGAGAACCCCCGATCTACAGAGTCTCATATGACCACACATTACACTGTCACCAATCATCTTAGACAACTTGGGGACTTTTCTTCCTCCTTTTCATGAAGGACAGGGCTAGGAGAAGGTTTTAATATTCACTATTAGGTAAGTGTCTGCAATGTTTTTCTGTATCCTCTAGAGACCTTTAGAAGTTTTTTTTTTTTTAACACAATGAATTAGTTTCTATGCAAATGTCTCCTTTAAAGTAAACATTAACATTTATGTACCAACAATATTACTATTTGTGGATGCTCTGCCTTTTAGCACATATACAGATTGTTTCTTTTTGAAAGCACTTTACAATTTTTATATAATTAATCCTCAGGTAGATATTATAATCTGCATTTGATAGATGGAGAAACAGATTCAGAGAAGGCAACAGTCAAGTGATTTGCCCAAGACCACCACCAGGGAGTTAGTGGGAGAGTCAGGTTTAGAATTTAGGAGGTCCTGTTTCCCAACCTGTGACTCAAACCACTGGGCCACCCTTCTCAGTGGTAGTAAATAAATTAATTCACTCACATTTTTGGACTTTTTTCTTGTAAAATAAAGAAAAACCTCTCCTGTCACAAGGAAATTTTGAATCTCAATATAAGTGTTAGCAACTTGGGATCTGTGACAAGCTAGTCAGCACTACAGCACCTCCAGGAGAGTGTCTTCACACTTATGTCCCAATCCTCAATTTTAAAACACGCGAGCAGTCCCACTGAAAATAACAGAACTACTCATGTGCTTCCCATTAAGAATCTGCATAAACATTTGTATCGGGGTCTTAGAGATTAGACATCACTGTGGTGCGATTTATTGCAAAAGCAAAATCATGAAGTACAGTATGTTTTATCTCTCCATAGATTCTCAGAGAAATAGAGAAAAAAATTCTTGGTCTCCTTATTAATTACAATGTCCTTCTTATGTCTTTCTAACTAGACTCAGACCCCAATTCACAACAGTTCATCCTTCTTATAAAGTAAGAGTGGTGCAGGTAATTCACCACAGCTAGACCAGTCCTGTTACTTTGCAAACATTTGCTTACCCAACGATGACTGTTAACCGCTTGTCTCCTAACTTCACAGCATGGGTTTATACACACTGTTAAAAGAGCCTCCAACTACCTTCTGCTTCCATAATGGGAAGGGGTAACTGGGTTCTTTAAAAACTGCCCAGATAAAGGTGGATAAAATAACTCTGTTTTAGTTAAACTTCTGTGTTATTAATTTAAATGGAGAATCTGTTATTAATCAGCAAGATTCATAAATGAAACATGCTTTAGCAGCTTTAGCAGCATCAGCTTTGTTGAACACAAAAGCTGAACAGCAACTTTTATATACAAAACTCCAATATCAGAGCACTAATTCTGCCTTGGAACTCACTGATGTAGCTCCTGGTATGATGCAGACTATGCCAGGTGGGGTAACTCTCAAAGAAAAGCGTCTTGCTTTTGAGAACGTCATTTGCTTTCCAAGATTAAAAGCTTCACTTGCGTTTAAACATTAAAAGCAAAACCTTCCTGCAGTTATTTACAAGAATTTTCCCCACATTCCTTCTGTACAAAACAAAAAAGTCAAACAGACTGTTCAACCATTTTAACAGCAGCATTTAGGTATGGGAGGTTGCTCACCAACAGGTTTTTCACAGACAAGACCATCTGCCTTAGCGGTGCATGGATTCGCTTTCAGCCCTGCCACCTCTGCTCTTTCTAGATATGCACAGAAGCCAGAGTCATTTGGTTCTCCAGGAAGCCATTGCAGTGTCGTATTTGTGAAAGGAGACATGTCATCCCATCCCCAGTAGGAGATGTTGATCTTGCGCAAACCTACCCAAGGTGATATTTTCTATAAAGCAGAATGAAAGGGACATGAAACAATTAGTCAACAGTCAACTACAACAATGCTTTTTTTCTTTTTCTTTTTTGGCCTAAGATCAATAGTTTCATACTGCATTCAGAGTGGAGCTAACAGTGATTTCCCCACCATCTCTCATATTTGGTACCAATACAGTTTTCAACTCATTTGTTCTGTCTTGCTGAAAGCTGAAGAAATCTATATGCTTCTGTTCTGTTAAAAATCTACGTGATTCTGTTTGCTTAAAGTCAGCTCTATTGTGTGGTATCTGATCAACAATTAAAGACCTAATAAGGCACTCAGAATAAAGTTTTCCCTCTGGCTACTGTTCTAGTCATTAACTGCCAGGGAAAAATGGATAACGTAAATGCAGGCAAAGCAGTAGTGGCACATAAAAAACAAAGGCTCAGTAGACCGAAAACATGGGGGGAAATATTCCTCTTTCAAACAGGTCTATGTTGATGCAAACTAGGTACTCTTTTGTTCGAGCTAGCAGTATCCACATGGGGCAGTCAGAACACAATGCTTTGGTATGCTCTGCAGTTTATACCTCTGTAGTCCGCCCTGTGATGCAGTGTAGACATAGCCTAAGTGATATACCAGTATAACCCAGGAAATCTTTGGGAGAGCCAAAAATGAAACCCCCGATACCTTGAATCCCAGTCTAGTGTTTTAACCACAAGTTCCTTTTTCCTCCTTCATCAAGTGCTCTGCCCAACTAGTCATTATGCCGAGGAACAACCCTGCATCTCTCTCAGGGTTATTGTTTAAGATATGCAAGATTATTTGTATAAAACAGATACCTCTGGATTATTAATTCATTCTAAGTAAATCTTGTTTATTGCTTAAACAATACACTGTTCAAAGATTCACAAAAAAGTCTCATTGTTCCACAAAGCATTGCACTTTTTTCATATCACTGTCTTAAAAATATCTGATTTAAATAGAATATATTCAGTAGTTCATTAATGTTAATAGACAATAATAATGTATGGCTGAAAATGTGGCAAGCCTATTTTATGGGGAAGATATCCCACAAAACTCATTTAGATATCAGAAGATGTTTAGTATTAAATTAACTGTATGGGCTTTCAGTAGATGTCTTAATTATACTACATACAGAATAGTAGTATATGATTGGATATCAAACTTTCGGTCAGTAAGAAATGTGAATTTGGCACATAAAAGATTTAAGAGTTGGTGCAGAAATCTGGTTAGAACATCCTTCAGTTAATAGTGAATATATATGCCTTTCCATGCAGCTGGTCACAATACATGATTAGGAAGGCCTTTATTCTCCACAACGTGCCAGCTATATTAAAATGTAGTTGAGGAGGACTCCCTGATTCAGAGCCACCCAGCCCCAGTCAAGGGTCTTCTTTCTCCTGCTGGCTTGGACAAAGACCTCCCCCACCTCTGAAGCAGCACAGAGAGGCATTCTCCTCTGGCCAACTCCAGCTACTTACATAGCACAAGCGTGGTTGGCGTATTCATCCCTTAATAATTTTATTAATAGATGTAAGCAAAGCTTTTTTAGTTTAAATACTTCTCATAGAAACAAAATTCAATATTGTCATCGCAATAGTTCAACAAAATCAACTGCTTTTTAAAACTGGTTTATTGTAATGTATATCTGAGTGATTCAAACAGTAAATACATCAAAACTGATACTAACCGACATAGCGGAGTGTCTCTTTGTTTAGGTTTCAGAGTAGCAGCCGTGTTAGTCTGTATCAGCAAAATGAACAGGAGTACTTGTGGCACCTTAGAGACTAACGAATTTATTTAAGCATAAGCTCAAATAAATTTGTTAGTTAGTCTCTAAGGTGCCACAAGTACTCCTGTTCATCTCTTTGTTTAGTCATTTATAAACAGACTATTTATCCTCCGAAGTAACTTGTAACTTAAAGCCATTCAGAGGGAGGATTTATAACGGTATATTACATCCACAATACTGTACCTCAGTGAAAATCAATTACATGCTAATTTCATTACTTAATACTTCCACTCTGCACAAAAGTTATTGCTGTTGAACAGAGGAAGAACAGAACCACCTAACAACCACCAACCTCGCCAAACTCATCATCAGAAGCAAGCTTTCCATAGACTGGGACACACCAACTCAAAGTATCACCAGATGACAGAACAACAAATGCAAAACCTGTACACATATCTCCACTGCTATGATGATCAATACCCTCCCCCCAAATACACCTTTCAAGATCCATGGGTCCTACATGTGCCTATCACCTCATCCTGTGGCATCAAATGCCCCAACAACTACTATATGTGTAAAACCAGACAATCACTATGCTCTTGAATGAACTCTCACAGAAAAAGATAAAGGACAAAAACACCTATCACCCATGGATGAACGCATTTCACAAAGCAATCACTCCGTATCTGATCTCTCAGTCCTCATCCTTAAACGAAACCTGCACGACACCTTCAAAAGATGAGCCCGGGAACTTAAATTCATAACTGCTGGATTGGACTTAACAGAGACATGGTTTATGGATCATTACAACAATTTGGAACACACCCTACTGCCTGCTAACCATTACACGCCCACTTCATTTTAAGTGGTGTCCTACAGCATGTTTTATATAATCTGTCCCACGTGTATTTAGTCAAACATTCTGGTTACTTTCTCCAGACTTGAGGAAAAACTCTGTGGAAAAGCTTGTCCCTTCTACAATCAGAAGTTGGTCCAAAAATGATATTACCTCACCTACCTTAACTTTTATATCCTGAAACCAACACAGCTCCAACAATGCTACAAACAACACAGACGGGAATAGCTGCATTGCAGAAAGGACAGGATTTCAATCCTGGAGATTTTGCCTCTGCCATGTCCAAGGGGGTCCAGTGTTGGGGCACCTCCCAAGCAAGAAGGCTTCTTCCTACTTTTCTTTTTCTGCCAACAGGCTTAAAAATAGAAATTTAACTATACTAATTATATGTGGAACACAAACTACAACTAATAAATGCGTAAAGAAAGAACTGCTCAGTGCGCAGAGATGCCTCAACCACAGGTAGTAACAAGGAACTGAAAATGATCTTGACCACTCCATGGGACAGCATGCAGGGTGTAGGTGCAGCCCCAACATACATTGCTATTCAAAAAGATTCCAATCTCCTATGCATGGGGGTGCATACGCACCAGGAGTAGAATGCATGTGGACAATCACTCAAAAAAACACTACTGTGCTTCACCAATGTAAGAGATCGTGCTTGTAATAAAAGGGATTATGAATGCTATTTTGGGGGGGATTATTTCCTATTAATATCAAGCCAGATCAATCATGGATGAACCTGAAAAATGGGTAATAACCAAGATCAACTCCCTATTGGTAGATGTCATACAAGATCAAAAAGGATTTCTATTGAAATAAAGTATTCTTATTAGAGAAAGTTGAATTAAGATTTTTTTGAAAAATTATGAAACTGTTTGCCTGAGCACCAGAAGTTTCCGTAATTAAAATAGTAGCTTTTCAAATTCTTGCATAGCATCCAAATATTTCTGCCCCTGATGTCAACACTAGACTATATTTCATGCCACTGATGTCTATCCAGAAGTAGTGGAAAACTACCATTTTCATCAAAAACAACGAGGAATCCTTGTGGCACCTTAGAGACTAACAAATTTATTTGGGCATAAACTTTTGTGGGCTAGAGCCCACTTCATCAGATGTATGAAGTGAAAAATACAGGAGCAGGTATAAATACATGAAAGGATGGGGGTTGCTTTACCAAGTGTGAGGTCAGTCTAACTAGATAACTCAATTAACAGCAGGATACCAAGGGAGGAAAAATAACTTTTGAAGTGGTAAGAGAGTGGCCCATTACAGACAGTCGACAAGAAGGTGTGAGTAACAGTAGGGAGAAATTAGTATTGGGGAAATTAAGTTACCATTTTCATGCAGATAATAAAAGCAGCTACTTACTCTCACAGCGCAACTTGAACCTTTTTACTAGGACTCTCAATTGTATCTATAGAAAGACAGATCACATGGCTCTCTGCAATTTTATGGTAGCATAATTTAAAACACCACCACCTGCCATTGTCACTATTGGACATTCATTTTATACATTTAAGCCCAGAAAGGGTTACATTGTGTATTTGTCTCTATGTGCATGTATGTAATGTTACATATACACAAAGTCTCCAAACACAGATTAGTTTTGAGACCACATAATATAGTTATCCTTTATAGGCCGTAGGAATTATTTTAGAGAAATGGTAACTTTCTATCTCTAAGAATATTTTACACAACTTTTGCTTATGTTGGCCAGAGGGTAGGAGGGAGGGAAGAGTAAGTAAGTTTTATAATACTTCTCCAATTTCATTTTTAAATACAAAAGTATAGGGCAGGATTTTTTTTAAATGGCTTATAATATTGGGTGCCCATATTTTTGAATTCCCAACTTGAGACACTGAATTTTCAGAATGTGGGTGCATCGTTCAGGTTGGAAATCTTGGCTACAAATAACACACATATATTAACAGTAGTGGTGAATATTTATATTGTGGTAGCACCCAAAGGCCCCAGTAGGATTAGGTGCTGTGCAAAAGAGACAATCTCTGGTCTGTATCTTCAATCCCAAAGCATTTTACAAATAAGATATGCAGTGGGAACTCATCAGTTATTGCATAATGCACACCAATTCCACACAATGCTTTAGGACAGGAAGTGAGGGAGAATATATCATCCAATTAAAACTGCAGGTTGAATGTAGGATGGTATAATTTAATAACTGCAGCTGAATTTCGCCAAGACTCTGCAGTTAATGTTCCATGAGATGTTTAGTGAGTACATCTAGTCAGGTCCTCGTTGTATTAGTAGCAACAGTAGTAATAAACATTCATATTACAATAGATTCCAAAGGCTGCATTTCTAGTACTCATCCAAAAAACACCACCTATAGGAAATATGTGCTCCCTAAAAGCATATGCTTACTCAAATAAAGTATTATATATTCAGGTTCTTGGAACTCAAGTGAAAATTTTAGAAATTAATAGACAAAAGATGCAAAGATTATAAAAGTGAGTTTGTGACAAAAAAAATCACAACACATGTTTCAATTTGATTTTTAGGAGAGGTTTAAGACCTTACAAAATACTCAGTAACCTTGCAGGACACAAGTTCATTAGAGCAGAGGAGTCAAATATATCTTTACATATTCCATAACTGTACACACGGACACTGGCTTTTTCCTTTACCCAGGAGTGCTCAACCCCACTCCACCCCGTCTCCCAAGCCCCTACCTCCACCCCACCTCTTCCCACCCCCACCCCACCCCAGGTCCTGCCCCAACTCCGTCCCTTCCCCCAACGCCCCAGCCCCACCCCGCCTCTTCCCGCTCCCATCTAGGGTTGCCAGGTGTCTGGTTTTCTATTTGAATAGCTGGTCAAAAAGGGACCCTGGTGGCTCCAGTCAGCACCGCTGACTGGGCCATTAAAAGTCCGGTTGGCGCAGGGCTGTCAGGATCCCTACCTGGCTCAGCGCAGCTCCCCAGAAGCGCTGAAATGTCCTTGTGGCCCCTAAATGGTGCCGGGGGGCACCATGCGCTGCCCCCGCCCTAAACAATGGCTCCACAGCTCCCATTGACCAGGAACCGCGGCCAATGGGAGTGCGGGGGTGGCACCTATGGGCAGAGGCAGCACGCAGCCCCACCTGGCCGTGCCTCTGCCTAGGAGTCGAGGAACATTTCGGCAGCTTCCTGGGAGCTGCCTGAGGTAAGCATCACCTGGAGCCTGAACCCCAAACTCCCTGAGCCTCCTCCTGCACCCAAACTCCCTCCCAGAGCCTGCAGCCCCTCCCGCACCTCAAACCCCTGCCTCAGCCTCTTCCCACACCAAACTCCCTCCCAGAGCCCGCACCCCAATCCCCTACCCCAGCCCTGAGCTGCCTCCCGCACCCAAACTCCCCCCCTGAACTCCAAACCCCTGCCCCAGCTTGGCACCCCCTCCCGCACTCCAAACCCTTCAGCCCCAGCCCAGAGCACCCTCCTGCACCCCAAACTCCTCATCCCCGGCCCCACCCCAGAGCCCATACCCCCCAGCCAGAGCCCTCACTCCCCCAGTACACCCCAACCCACTGCCCCAGCAAGCTGCCACCTGCACCCCCAGTCAGAGCCCTCACCCCCTCACACACCCCAACCCTCTGCCCCAGCCTGGTGAAAAAGAGTGAGTGAGTGAGTGAGGGTGGAGGCGAGCAAGTGACAGAGGGAGGGAGGATGGAGTAAGCAGGGGCGTGGCCTCAGAGAAGGAGTGGGGAAGGGGAAGGGCCTTGGGGAAGGGGTGGGGTGGGATGGGGCAAGGGTGTTCAGTTTTGTGCGATTAGAGAATTGGCAACCTTACCCCTGCCCCGCCTCTTCCCACCCAGTTCCGCCCCATCTCCGCTCCTCCCCTTTCTCCCAGGGCCTCCTACACACTGTGGAGCAGCTGATCACAGCGGGTGGGAGGCGCTGGGTGGGAGGTGGAGAAGTTGATTGGCAGGGCCACCGATGGGGGGGGAAGGAGAGGGGACAGCTGGCTGCCGGTGGGTGCTAAGCATCCACTAATTTTTTTCCATGGGTGCTCCAGCCCTGGAGCACCCACGGAGTCGGTGCCTATGACTGTACATCACTTAAATTATAGGAGATTTGGAGCCATTATTTGCAACATTTCTTTCACTCATTTCTTTTTGCAGTCACATTTGCAAACTTACAGTTGCTCTTAGCAAGCAATATTCAGCCAGTGTTTAAAATTCAATTGGCCACAGATTATCTAGTTTATTTAGTATAATCTTTTGCACAACTGATAATAGACTGCCAAAAAACTTTGTATGTTAGAAATCCACGTTGATGGGAAGGTATAGTAGATGTAAGAATTATTAAACCCATAGATAAACTGCTGGAGATCTCTGTATCTTTCCCACAGAATACCAAATTATAGTGATAAGTGGCATACTAATGAACTCCCTTGTAATTTGGGCCAAATTCTCAACTCAGCTACTGCCATAGCCTTACTCTACAAAGCAAAATTTAGCCTCATAAAAGGCCAACTATTTTAGGAATAAAATGGTTATTTAGCCTTCAGTAATTGTGTTTCTTTGAGATGATTTAATCACTGTGGATCCAGGGTAGGTCTACATACAACTCACATGCATGAGATGAGAATCTTTTCTAGTAGGAATGACCATCAGGACGGAGTATGTGTCCTGCACCTCCTTTGTTTTCCTAGGTGAGGGCACAGGGGAAGGCGCAGCCTCCCACTGTTCCCTCACAATTTGAGTCCTTGTCTCCTGAGGACTCTGGAAAACAGCGATGGATTGTGGGTCATGGAATCCACATTGACTACAACATCTCTGACATAGATATTTCAACCACATGCAGTGTATTTGGGGACTACTATATTAACTTTATGAATGTTATCTATATGTTTGGAAGCATGAAAACTTGTACACTGAGATTGGCCAGACAATATGAGCCCACAGAATATTTATAGCTCTTTATATCCAATATGTGTTATATGTATGCATGTATTGTTCCTGGCTCACTTGGTGGATTCCCTGAGGAATCTGGACTCAATAGGGGGTGATTAATGCAACCGAAGGCTGGTTATACAGATACCTATCCTTTGAGGCTTCACTCCCTGGCAAAAGGGGAGTGACTGGTTTTGTGTGTTTCAGAAGGCCTGGGAACATGGGCTTTTGGGGGTATAAAAGCTGAGTTAAAACTAACTTAGGGGGTCCTGACTCATTTTGATCCAACAAATAGACATGATTGTTTATCCAAAGGGGAGAGAGTGAACCCTACTGAAGGGTTGGAAGGACTTTGACCTGACAGACCCCGTTATGGAAGATGGGCAACTTTTGGTACACTGAATATGCCTTTTTATTGTTTTGTATGTTTTTGCTGAATGCTTTTGTCCTTAAATACATGTATTCTGCTTTGAAAGAGCTGATTGGTTACTTGTAACCACTGACATACACTGTTCATAGCTCTTGGAGAGGCCAAAAATATAAGTACTGGACTTTAGTTATATCTGTGGGGAAAAACACAGTGCAAGGGGACTATAAGCTTAAATCCCTGGTCAAGAAGGATGCGATTTCTTCCCAGAAAGGGGACAGATAAAGGCCTGAGAGGGCTTTCCATGAGCAGATCAAGAGGGGGTCAAAAATGTAGTTATCCCAAAACTGTGAATCTCAAAGAACCAGCTACTCTAGAGTAAGTAATCATTCTTTCTTCAAGTATGTGTCAGTGCAGATCCTACTGTAGATATCTGGAAAGTGGTATCTTCTCAGGATGGTGGGAATGAGGAGTATCAGCTCATCTTGATTTGGTAGGAACAAGTATGGGAGTCTGTTTGGTGGGTGCATGGACATCTGTAACAGGTTGGTCAGCCAGAATGGCCTTGGCAAATAGAGAGCTATGGGATGAGTGTGACCTGGTCTCATTTGGCTTTGGCCATCACCCTGGGGATTAGCAGAATTGGTGTGATGTTGTTTAGGAGGCAGGCATCTGGCAATGATCTCAGGCTCATGTGCCCTCTGGAATAGAAGTTCAGATACTTGACATTGTCCTTGATGGCCAAAAGGTATTTCAGTGGTTTTTCCATACTGACGGAATATTAACTTAGTGATGGATTTCTGCAGTGATCACTTGAGGCCAGCAACAGGCTCTCTGTTCAGGAAGTCTGCCAGGTCGTTGCTGACGTGCAGTGCTACTGGTGTTATGCCATGCAGGAGAAACGATTTCCACAGCTTGATTGTTTCTCTACAAGTGGGTGTCCCATGCTTGTTTATGTAGTGGATTGCCAACATATTGTCTGTTAGCAGCTATGCTACTGGGTGTCTCAGGATAGGGGGAACGCCATACATAGCAGTCTAATAGCCCCAGTTATACATAGTCCAATGTCTTCTGGGGACCAGGTCCCTTGTATCTGCTGATGGTCCAGATGAACTCTCCAGTCTATCCCCAATATGTCTGTGACCAATGCCATGGTCAGTGATGGAGTCAAGACTGGTATTCACTTCTGGACAGGGGCGGCTCTAGCTTTTTTGCCGCCCCAAGCACGGCAGGCAGGCTAACTTCGGCGGCATGCCCGTGGGAGGTCCACCGGTCCCGCGGCTTCGGCGTACCCGCCGCCGAATTGCCGCCAAATCTGTGGGACCAGTGGACCTTCTGCAGGCAAGCCGCTGAAGGCTGCCTGACTGCCGCCCTCGCAGGGACCGGCAGGGCGCCCCCCGCAGCTTGCCGTCACAGGCACACGCTTGGAGCGCTGGTGCCACCGCTGCTTCTGGACATTGTTGGGGTAGAACCACCAGTTCAGCATGAAGAGGACCCAAAGCAGAATAAGGATCCTCCTGCTCATCAGGTGTTTCACTGGAGAGCAAACTTACTTGAGCTAAAGTTGTAATGGCCATAGGTGAAGTCTAGAACATAATAATTGCCATACTGATTCAGACCAATGGTCCATCTAGACCAGTATCCTGTCTTCCGACAGTGCCCAATGCAGGATGTTTCAGAGGGAATGAACAGAACAGGCAATCACTGAGTGATCCATCCCCTACTGTCCACTCCCAGCTTCTGTCAAACAGAGACTAGGGACACTCACAGCATGGGGTAGCAACCCTGATGGCTAATAGCCATCAATGGACCTATTCTCCATGAACTTATCTAGTTCTTTTTTGAAGTCTGTTATAGTTTTGGCCTTCACAACATCCCCTGGCAAGAGTTCCACAAGTTAACTGGGCATCATGTGAAGTAATACTTCCTTTTGTTTGTTTTAAACCTGCTGCCTATTAATTCCATTGGATGACCCCTGGTTCTTGTGTTATGTGAAGGAGTAAATAACACTTCCTTATGAGCTGTTCCATACCCCTAATCATTTTTGTTGCCCTACTTTGTACCTTTTTCCTATTCTAATATATCTTTTTTGAGATGAAGCAACCAGAACTGCCCACAGTATTCAAGGTGTGGGCATCCCATGGATTTATATAGAGGTATTATGATATTTTTTGTCTTCTTATCTATCCCTTTCCTAATGGTCTGGTAAACATTTAACACAATTAATATTATGAAGGGAATGAACGAAAGACATAATATGGAAAAAAACAGGTCAAAGAATATTTAGATAAATTAGATGTATTCAAGTTGACAAGGCCTAATGAAATTCACCATAGACTACTTAAGGAATTGGTTGAAGCAATCTCGAAACCATTAGCAATTATCTTTCAGAACTCATGGAGGATGGGTGAGGTCCCAGGGGACTTGAGAAGGACAAATATAATACCTATCTTTAAAAAGGGGGACCCAAGGAATTTTAGACCACTCAACCTAACTTCCATACCCCAAAAGATATTTGAACAAATTACAGTATTAAACAATCAGTTTGTAAGCACCTAGAGCATAATAGGGTGATAAATAGTAGCCGACGTAGATTTGTTAAGAAAAAATCATGCCAAACCAACCTCATTTCCTTCTCTAACAAAGCTGATGTCCTAGTGGGCATGGAAAAGCAGTAGACATGATGTATCTTGATTTTTATTAAGGCTTTTGACACAGTCCCAAGTGACATTTTTATAAGCAAACTAGGGAATGTGGTCTAGATGAAATTGCTTTAAAGGGAATGCACAACTTGTTGAAAGACCATACTCAAGTTATCAATGGTTCTCTAACTGTGAGGTCATAATAAGTGGGGTTCTGCAAGAGACTGTCCTGGGTCTGGTACTTTTCAATATTTTCATTAACTACTTGGATGATAAAATGGAGAGTATGTTTATAAAATGTTCAGATGACACCAAGCTGGGAGGGGTTGCAAGAACTTAAGAAATCAGGATTAGAATTCAAAAGTATTCCTTTAAGGTACAATTTAACAAGAGAATTTATTTAACATAAGGAAAATTTGCAAGAAAAGGATGTAAAATGAAGCATGTTGTTCTTCAGAATTTCTCTCATCTTTGTTTATGTCTAATATGACATAATGGTCATGGCTTTTACTGCATATCAACAAGGAAATAGTAATTTGGAATTAATTCCTGCTGTTCTGAGGAAAAATTCCAGTATTTAATAAGCTTACAACTTTTGAATATTTGTATGAATTGATGATTACTCTTTTCCATTTCCTCTAATTTGCAAAGTAACCAATATCTTCTGTTCAAAAACTTGTTTATTTTGTTAGCCTAATAAACCTCAGCATATAAACAAAAATTCAGAGATCATTTTGTCTGAGTTATAGCGAACTGCTCCCTAATGACCTGATTTACTATATTTACTTGAAACATTATCTTAACAAATCTTATTTGACACCAAAACCCATGAAATATGTAGGCTGCTTTTAAGGTTTTTTTGTTTGCTTGATTTAAAGAATACATATATAGTTCTCCCCTATCTTCACTACACACAAATGCCTTTATTTGTTTGGCTCCCTTCCTTCTTTAGCTCAACAGGATTTATTTATTTATTTATTTTTAAGATGGAAGCCTACTAGCAGCTGTTGCTCCTTTTTGGAGCTAAGATCTTGGAGGAACCATTATGATGGCTCTTTTAAGCTCTAACAATGGAATCTTGAAGGGATTAGAGAGATGGAAGCTGTCTCCACTCTCTGAAGGAATTCACAAATTTTGTGTTATGTATTCATTCTGAACCTGATGTGGAAATGGTGCTGAAATTACTGCAGAGCTATGGGCCTTGAATATTGTAAAGCAAGCTATAAAATTCCATGTTTTTATACATGATAAAGAATTTATAAGTGGCACCTATTACAATAGATGCTGATTTTTTTTCAATTGTCTCTGCTATAAATGAATGATTGCTAAAGTTTTTTTCCTCTTAATACAAAAATATCAAGTGAAGCAGATCCATATTCTTACTTTCAGATGTGACTCTACTGCATCCATTAATCCTAAAAGCTTTTGTTTCACATGAAAGAAATATTTCTAAAGCCTTTAAAAGTCAAACTCAAGCATAGATATTTCAGATTAAGGGATGCTTCTCACCTTACAGCTGCTCTGACTACATTTGTGAACTCTGCAACACTGTGTGTAATAAAGACAAGTCATCTAAAATGAAATCTCACCCCCTAAATCATCCTGATTGGAGTCAGAGAAAAAGGCAGACAAAAGAAAATCAAGCAAAATCTCATAGAGGTTTTGTGACAGCTGATACACATTTAGAGTCACTTACACAGAATAAATAGAACTGGACAGGCAGATAGGAATGAAAGAGAAATTATTAAAAAAAAAAAACTAACTGTGGCACAGCATAAATCACTGTATCATTGCATTAGAAGTTTCTGATAAGTAAATGATCATTTAACCCCAGATATCCCTTTAAAGTGAATGCATTTGTCTACCTTTGTTATATGCCACATGTGGATTATCTCAAATTTATGTAACTGCAATGGCTCAGGACATAATTCATTTAAATAAAGATATTCTTGGTAGGGTGTCACCTTGCAGAAGTTTTTAGCTTTGAAATCTAGTAAAAGTATGGCATTCCAAAGAAATAAAAGACATTTATCATCTGCACTTCAAGCCAGCCAGCAAATTGTCAAATCAACAGTCTGTCACAGGCAGTTTTCTTAGATTTTATATCGTTGCATGCAGTGTTGTTGTAGCTGTGTTGGTTCCAGGATATTAGAGAGACAAGGTGGGTGAGGTAATATCTTTTATTGGACCAACTTCTGTTGGTGAGAGAGGTCATCTGAAGAAGAGCCCCGTGGAAGCTCGAAGGCTCCCCAACAGAAGTTGGTCCAATAAAAGATGTTACCTCAGGTCTGGTCTGCACTACAGAGCTATATCAGTATTACTACATTGCTCAAAGTGTGAAAAATCCACATGCCATAGCAATGTAGTTGCACCAACTTTATCCCCTATGTAGAAAGCACTGTGTCAGCAGGATAGCTACTGCCTCTCAGGGAGGTGGAATAACTATGACGACAAGAGAGGGCTCTCACATTGGCGTAGAGCGTCTTCATGCACTGATGCAGTGGTTCAAGTATAGACATGCCCTCACTCACCTTGTCTTGTCATCTTAGATTTTAGGTACTTCTATGTGCAATTTTAATAGCAAACAAGAAAAAAGTCGAGTAAATAATTCAAGGAGTCATTTCTAATGGACCTATTCTTGATTTTGTAACTCTGGTTTTCTACAAATTTAAAATTATTGCTTGTCAAAAAAGTGGTAAGATATAATATGTCTCAAGGCTGCAGTGGGTACAAATCAAGAGACATGTTTTAAACATAGGGAATGCATTACTTTCCTTAGCAAATAAGAGAAAAGCACAGGTGTGTCTTAAGGGAAAATAAATCAGCTTACACTGTTCACTTCCTACATTTTGCTGAAAAATAAAACTAGCAACATGACCAATATTTGCATATCTCTTTCAAGAACATAGTATAAAATGATGCTTTAATTTATAATATATATGACATTAAATTCTTGCATTCAGAACTAATACAACACAAACATTTGCAAAGGGCAAGATTACATTGCCATTTCCTTGGTAGGAATCTTAATTCATTTGCAGCATAATGACCTTGCAAATAGCTACTAGCTTGATATAAATTTTAATTATTATTCATAATTGTCTTTTTTCACCTTGTCTATAAAACATAAGCTACTATAAAACTAATTTTGTTTTGCAGCCAAGAGCATGTAGCAGGGTATAAAACCCACAGACTATGTATAAAAGTGTAAATCTTCGTTTGTTTATAAGAAATGATTTATCTGTTTGGAATCTCAATATTGTTCTGATGTTGTAATTTTTCAAAAATACTTTTTTTTTTTAAACATACATTCCAGGAAGATAAAAACAAGAATGGCTACACTGGGTCAGACCAATGGTCCATCTAGCCCAGTATCCTGTCGTCTGACAGGGACCAGTGCCAGATGCTTCAGAGGGAGTGATCAGAACACTGCATTTTACCAAGTGATCCATCCCCCTGGTCCAGTCCCAGCTTCTAGCAGTCAGAGGTCTAGGAACACCCATAGCATTCATTTGTGTCCCTGACCAGCTTGACTAATAGCCATTGATGGACCTATCTTCCAGGAACTTATTTAATTCTTTTTTTTAATCCAGTTAAAGTTTTGACGTTCACAACATCCCCTGAAAATGAATTCCACAGGTTGACAGTGCATTGTGTGAAGTAGTAACTGCTTGTTTTAAACCTGCTGTCCATTAATTTCATTGGGTGACCCCTGGTTCTTGTGTTATGTGAAGGACTAAATAACATTTCCTTATTCACTTTCTCCACATCAGTCAAGATGTTATAGATCTCTATCATATCACCTCTTAGTCATCTCTTTTCCAAGCTGAAAAGTCTGAGTCTTTTTAATCTCTCTTCATATGGAAGCTGTCCATACTCCTAATCATTTTTGTTGTCCTTCTCTGCACTTTTTCCAATCCTAATATATCTATTTTAAGACAGAGCGACCAGAACTGCATGCAGTATTCAAGGTGTAGGCGTACCATGGATTTATATACTGGCATTATGATTTTTTTGTTTTCTTATCTATCCCTTTCCTAATAGTTCCTAACATTGTTAGCTTTTTTGACCGCCGCTGCACACTGAACAGATGTTTTCAGAGAACTATCCACAATGACTCCAAGATCTTTCTTGAGTGATTTTGTATGTATAGTTGGATTATGTTTTGCAAAGTACTTGTACTTATCAACATTGAATTTAATCTGCCATTTTGTTACTCAGTCAACCAGTTTTGTGAGATCCCTTTGTAATTCTTCAGTCAGCTTTGGACTTATCTTGAGTAATTTTGTATTGTCTGAAAACTTTGCCACCTCACTGTTTACCCATTATTCCAGATCATTTATGAATATGTTGAACAACACTGGTTCTACTACAGATTCTTGGGGACCCACTTTCTCTCTACACTGTGAAAACTGACCATTTATTCCTACCCTTGTTTCCTATCTTGTAACCAGTTACTTATCCAATGACTGTATACTTTGCTTAAGAGCCTTTGGTGAGAAACCTTGTAAAAGTCTTTCTGAAAGTCCAATTACACTATAACCATTGGATCACTCTTGTCCACATGTTTCTTGATCCCCCTCAAAAAATGTTAATAGATTGGAGAGGCATGATTTACATTTACAAAGGCCATGCTGACTCTTCCCCAACATACTGTGTGTATTTATATTACTGATAATTATATTCTTTACTATAGCTTCAACCAATTTGCCTGGTATTGAAGTCTGCTTATCAGCCTGTAATTGGCAGGATCGCCTCTGGGGCTTTTTAAAAAAATTGGTGTCACATTAGTTATCCAGCAGTCATCTGATAAGAGTAATGGGTTAAATACCATGGTTAGTAGTTCTGCCAGTTCCTTCAGAACTCTTGGGTGAATACCATCTGGTCCTGGTGACGACTTATTGTTTATCAATTTGTTCCAAAACCTCCTCTACTGATGCTTCAATCTAGGACAGTTCCTCAGATATGTCACCTAAAATAATGGCTCAAATGTGGGATTCTCCCTCATATCCTCTGCGGTGAAGACCGATGCAAAGAATTCCTTCAGTTTCTCTGCAACAGCCTTGTCTTCCTTGAGAGATACTTTGGCACCTCAATCATCCAGAGGCCCCACTGATTATTTGGCAGGCTTCCTGCTTCTGATGAGTTTAAAAAAAATTAGTTTTTCTAGCTTTTGCTAGTTAATTTTGAAATTCTTTTTTGACCTCACTAATTATACTTTTACACTTAACTCGCCAGAATTTATGCCCGTTTCTATCTTCCTCAGTAGGATTTGACGTCTAATTTTTAAGAGATGATGTTTTGTCTCTAACCTCCTCTTTTACTCTATTGTTTAGCCATGGTGGCATTTGTTGGTCCTTTTACTGTTTTTATTTTATTTGGGTATACATACAGCTTGAGCTTCTATTATGGTGTTTTAAAAAATGTTCCATCCACCTTGCAGGCATTTAACTCTTGTGACCATTAATTTTAATTTCTGTTTAACTAGCCTCTTCATTTTGTGTCATTCCTATTTCTTCTACTGTGCTGGATTTCTTTGGTGTTTTCCCCCTACAAGGATCTTAAATGTATTACTGTATCCCATTGATTATCATTGTTCCACCAAATTTCTGTGATGCCTATTATATCAATATCCTCATTTCATATTTGGCACTCCAGTTCAACCATCTTAGAATTTAGACTTCTTGCATTTGTATACAAGCACTTTAAAAAATTGTCAATATTTAGTTCTCTCCTTTATTGTGATATAATTGAATAATAATATAAGAAAGGCCGTACTGGGTCAGACCTAATATCCATCTAGCCCAGTATCTTGTCTTCCAACAGTGGCTAATGCCAGAGGGAATGAACAGAACAAGAAATCATCAAGTGATCCATCCCCTGTCACCCATTCCCATAGAGCTCTTTTTCGTGTGACTGTTTCTCTTCAGGTCATACCTGTACTTTATCAGCTTCTATCCTCTCCTCTTGACTAGGATATAGCGTATTCCCTTTAATAAATACTCCCTTAAGGATGTCTGTCTGAACTGTGTGCTCCTCCACACCTGTTGGCTTTCCCCCAGCCCTTAGGTTATAGAAGAGTTTTTAAACTTTTCAATTTTACATGCCAGGAAGCTGGTTCCTTTTTGGTTTAGGTGGATGCCATCCTTCCTGTACAGGCTCCTCCATTCCCAGTAGGTACCCCAGTTCCTAATAAACCTAAAATCCTCCTCTCAACACCATCATCTCACCCATGCATAGAAACCCTGCAGTTCTGCCTGTCAAACTGGCCCTGCATGTGGAACTGGAAGCATTTCAGAAAATGTTACCATGAAGGTCTTGGACAAATTTATTTTCTAGCAGCCTAAATCTGGCCTAAATCTGGCCTCCATGATCTCTCTCCTACCTTTTCCTATTGTCATTGGTATCTACATGTACCATGACCACTGGCGCCTCCCAAGCACTGCACGTAAGCCTGTCTAGATGTCTCGAGAGAACTGAAACCTTCACATCCGGCAGGCAATTCACAGTGAGGTTCTCCTGGTCATCACAAACCCAACTATCTATATTTCTAATAACTGAATCCCCAACTATTATTACCCATCTCTTCCTAATAACTGGAATTCCCTCCCCCAGAGCGGTATCCTCAGTGCAAGCGGATACCATGACATCATCTGGAAGGAGGGTCCCAGCAATGGGATCATTTCCCTCTGCTCCAGCCTGATGTTCTCCTTCCCAAAGACTTTCATCCTCCTCAACAGCACAGAAGCGGTCAAGACTGGGGTTAGGACCACTCTGTTATGTTCCAGAAAGCCTCGTCTATGTAACTCCTGTCTCCTTTAGCTCTTCCGATACAGCCATGCTGGTGTCAAGAGTCCATACTCTGTCTCTGAGGGCCATGAATGCACCGAATGCACACGTCACCTGCTGTTGAACTTCTGCCTGCATTTTTTGTTGTTGTTGCTCTTGCGGGATTTTTGTTTGTTTGTTCTTTGTGTTCATTTTTTATTTTCCTTTGGGGGGTTGTTGGTCTAAGTTTAGAGAATGTTTATTAGGTGCATCTGACTCTCATGCTCCTTCTCTAACATCTCAAGCAAAACTCCCGCTTTTGCTGCTCCTGCTCACTAGCTCCACTGGTCCCTTACAGGCTGGCTTATTAAAACCCCTGTTCTCCCTAAATTAGCCATCCATGATATAGGCGGGCCTTTCAACAAAACAATCAACTGTTAGATTGAACAGCTAAAATCCACAGCTGACCACACATAAAATGGTAACTCATTCCCACACCTAACTGCATTGTACAGCAATTAACAAATTAACACAAAACCCTTCCCTCCTTCATTCCATTTCCTGCCCCAGGTGGCCACACACAAAAAAAGAGACCTTGCAGCATGTATAAACCCCAACAGATCAGAATCGGCCCTCTTCCCACAAAATCATCTGCTGGCAGCTCCCTCTCTTCTAAATCTAATGAGCTCTAGCTCAGGAACCTTTGTAAAATTTGGAGAGAGAGAAAAAGTTGTAGCCTGGACATTTAGGGTTTAAAGGTCAAAATAAACCAGCACTTTGAAGTCAAGTTACCTGAACTGTATACTTATGTATTTCATCCAGAACAAATTCCACTTCTTTTGAGGTTGTTAATGAGGCAAGATTCCCACTCAAATTGTAGCAGTATAGTTTGGCATTGTCATAGCTTTCACGACTAGAATTTATGCGGAGGCAGGCATCGCCAATGTGACTCCATCCTTCCCCACACAGATGAGCTAGTACAGAAATCACATTAAGATACAAATGTATAAGTTGTTTAAAAAAAAGCAGAAAAGCATGCAAACGCACATCTAGAAGGTTTAGTTGTTTTTTTCAAGTCACGGTCCAATATATACTGTTACTCAGTTTCATCATAATTTATAAATGTAATATTATTAAACAACCTAGAAAATGAAGTTTTATATTACTTTGAATGTCAATGTAGTAAAAGTGCCAATTAACAAGAAAAAAATACAACATATATAGTGTTGCAGTAAGTTATATTCTGAGTTACAGTCTAATAGCATCGCTAGTATAATCTTTCTGATATTTATAAACACTTAAATGTAAATAAGCATTCAAGGCTATACTACGCAAATAATATATACAGGTTTGACATTTTGGTGCCATGGCAATAGTTGTCTCAGAAAAATGAGTTGATTAGAGTTTATCTAAATCTTTTTTTAGAAATATGAAGACAAATTTATTAGAACCAAAAGATCACAAACGTGTGTCTTCTTTCTTTTGTCCTTTTTATAATCTTAAAATAATAATCACCCTATACCAGCATGGTGGCTAGAGACACAATACTAAATGTCAGTAAAACAAATTTCTGATATTTTAAAATTTTAGGGAAAGATATGTTTTTAATCTTATCATTAATATACGTTTAGCACTAGTCACATGCACAATATTGTTAAAAGATGAGCAACTAATTGATAGCAGTTAATGTATTCTATTAAACTAGCATCTTCAAAGATTGTTTACATGCACTTTATGGTTGTCTAAAACTTATTATTTAAAATTATTCATTGAACAATTTCTGCAAATAACTTGTTCGGTAGATTGTTTAGAAGCAGTTTGTTACAAGAATCTGGTATCAAAGGCAAGATTTTTTGTTAGCTTTGATTAGACACACAAATCACATTTGTATTGTTTATATTCCCTGATTGGACGTGCATGGTGTATCTAATCTTTTTCACAGTAAGAATATTTGGGTTTTAGAAAGTCAAAATTTGCTTTCTGGGAATGTTTTATATTAGCATCTTAAAATGAACTGTTATCATGAACATTCCTGCCAGTGACCTCAGTCACTAGATTATCCTTAAAAAGGAGATCTTAAAGGGCAGTGAGCACAAGCAAGACAAAGTAATTTTTTCTGGTTGAGTAAATATTAATGGAAATTAATTTGGGAGATTCATCTCAAAACAATTAAAAAGCAGATTTCAAATTTCAAAGCTTTTACCTGGTAAAGCCTGGCATTCTTGCTGCCGCTGATCCCACTGGCAGTTCAGGTTTAGTGAGCAACTTTTACAGCTGGTCAATTTATTACAGATCTGTTCATTTCTCACATGACATTTGGTGTAGTTTTTGACTGACTATAAAAAACAAAACAGACACAGAGTATACCTTTTGTTAAACTGCTCATAGATCAGAAATCAGGAGTAAAGTGCACAAGGCTCCCACCAATCCAGTTATTTGTGGGTTAGACAGGCAAATGAATCTATCGATTCTAAAAAAGTGGGAAAGAATTCTGGTGTCACTGACTGGAGCAGAAAAAAAATAAAGGACCTCATATATGTCAAGAATTCCAGTAATTTCATCTTAGATTTTTTTAAAACTACTTGTATTTAAGATATGAAGTATAAAATCTAAAGAACCCGAAGACTACCATTTTGGCAGGAATAAAAGAATTCCCTCTGCACTTCAGTGAATGAGCAACACAGTAAACTCTGATGACAATTTTTAGCTAAAATGCTTTGAAGACTGAAGTATTGCTCTCTAAGTAAGGCATTTATCTTTTTCCTGTTCGGGGCTTTTAGACCAAGATGCAAGTATTGATACCTTATTTAATAAATCACACAGAAAAGTGTCATTAACATACACTTAAGACTGCCTCAGTTCATTTCACGTCAACACAATCAATATAAATTAAGGAATTCACAACTTAAGGCAACATTATAATCACAAAACCCAAACACACACAAACTCCTCAAGTCCACAGCAAATTCCTTTTCAAGTCCAACACAACTGGTCACAATGTGCACATATGCAATTCTTCGGATTCAGATTCAAAAGACATAACATAAACTCCAACCTAATCTAAACTAAGTATAATTCCCTACAAACATAGGCATACTAGTAAGCCCAGGCTGTAGGTGTTGGAAGTGGTGATATTCAGCTCATAGTGACAATACGCGTCAGAAGGACAAATTTCAAGCATTTAAAAATTTCTGAAATATTCAAGAGGAAGAAGAAAAGCAAGATGTGACAGAACAAGAGGGAAAAGAAGGAAGATTTCCAATTCTTTAACCCCTCCCCTTTTATTCTTTACTGTATTATAATGACAAAAAGTATACATTAGATGTAGATCAGAAAGCCAAATTCAAGGCCCAATTCAAGCATGAATCCACACAATTCAAACTGACAGAGTTCAATTTTTCACTATGATCTGGACTTTGACAAATAAATCTCGCTCCCAATTCACTGTTATAGTAGCATGTGGTGTGGTCTGCAGTTAGACTGCACTGGTGGTGTGATCCTACAATGATGGCCCAGAAAGACCTCCCAGTTTCATCTAAGGCAGGGATCTCAAACTCAAACCACCATAAGGGCCACATGAGGACTACTACATTGGCCCGAGGGCCACATCACTGAAACCTTTTCATACAACGATACAAAAGTATAGTCAAAAATGAAAAAAAGGAAGAGCAATATAGTATGATATTAAAAGTCAATGTATTAACTTTTTAAAAACTGTAATGTGAAAAGTCAGTGCTAATTTTGACTGTCATTTCATTTTTGGCCACTTAGCTGCATCAACCAGAGCATCAATATTAGGTTTGACATCCTGAGATGAAACCAGTCTCCCTGTTGCTTGCAAATTGTACCACATTGCATACAAAAAACTACACTAAGAGAATGTTAAGACTGCACAGTTAAGCACACGTGCCAAAATCAGGGTTGCACACACAACTTTTTCTCTGCCCCTTTGAGACTATATGTTATCATGCAATCTTTTAATTACAGGGTCACATACTGTTTCTCATATAATATATACCTTTTTTCTACACCCTTAAATTGTATAGCATCTTACAGTGATTTTTCTACTGACTTTTATTGAGTTGTCACAGTAGCCCAATATATGCTTACTAGCGAAGGACTTGCCACTTAGCCACTCAAGTTTATGGTAAGTATGAGTGAGGGTGGGCAAATGTGTGTTGTGATGGAAAGCTGTGTTGATTTGTGCCTGCAAAAACCCCCACTCTACCCCTTCCATGAGTCCCCGCCCGGCCCCGCCTCTTCCCACCCCTTCCCCTCCCTGCCCCTATTCCAACCCCTTCCCCAAATCCCTGCCCCGGCACCGCCTCTTCCCCGCCTCCTCCCCTGAGCACGCTGCGTCCTCCCTCTTCCCCCCTCCCTCCTGGAAAGTCCTAAGCANAAAGCTGTGTTGATTTGTGCCTGCAAAAAACCCCACTCTACCCCTTCCATGAGTCCCCGCCCGGCCCCGCCTCTTCCCACCCCTTCCCCTCCCTGCCCCTATTCCAACCCCTTCCCCAAATCCCTGCCCCGGCACCGCCTCTTCCCCGCCTCCTCCCCTGAGCACGCTGCGTCCTCCCTCTTCCCCCCTCCCTCCTGGAAAGTCCTAAGCATCGCCAAACAGCTGTTTGGCGGCAGGAAGCACTTGTAGGTAGGTGGAGGAGTGGGCATGTGGCGCGCTCAGGGGAGGGGGCTTGGTGGGCTACAGGAAATAACTCCGTGGGCCGCATGCAGCCCGCATGTGTGAGACCCCTGATCTAAGGGCATGTCTTTATGAGGAGAACTCAGGAAAATTAAGGTGAATTAACTAAAAGTGTTTAATATCCATAAACTAAAGCATATTAAACACTGTGTAGGTGGTCTCATTCAGCAGTAAAGTGGTCATAGTTCACCATAGTTTAGGGAAGATTAAGCTACAGCAAACCAAGGCCAGTTTAATCCTGAATGACAACATCCACACAGGAGTTTAATACACTTCGATTTACGCACATAACTTCATACCTTTAGTTGATTTGCGTTAACCTTCCAGATTGTCACCATGTGGACATGACATACGATAAAATGATCAGGCTACTCAAGTATTCCTTGATACATCTCTATTCTTATGATACAAAAGACTGTACTTGAAAAATGCAATCACTGAGGTTATTTAAATGGAAATACTTTGTCATTTAAGGCAATTGGTGAGTTCTTAAGAGCCACCATTCCAAACGCACACAAAGGGCTATGCATATCTAGGAAGCGGGTGTTTTATTTTTATGTATTTTAATTTCTTTTATAAACTACCATGCTTGCCAACCAGCAGCACACTTATGTCATCAGGTACCATCTATACCATTCTCCGTTCCTCTCCCCAAACTCGCCATCAGATTTCTTTACCCTTCTCAGTAACTAGGCAAAAGATTATTTTGACAGAAATGAGGCAAATACAGTGGTGCTGGAACAGTTTTTGGAGTGGGAGCGCTGAGCTGCACCTCTCTTACCCGCATCTGCGGCCCTCACTGCCCCCTAGACTTGGGGCTAGGAGCAGGACTGTGGCTCCGGAAGAGAGGGATGCGGACAGGGGTAAGGCGGCGGAGGCTGGGGCCACAGCTAGGGGCGGGTGCAGAGCCTCAGGCATGGGGCCATTAGCTGGGACCCCGCATGTGGGGCCAGCCGCATGGACCCCGGGCCTGGCAGCCGGGACCCTGGGGCCAGCAGCCAGGCGGGACCCCGGGCACAGGGCCGGCGGCCGAGCAGGATCGTGGGACTAGCAGCGGAGCCCCCAGGGCCGGTGGCTGAGCAGTACCCTAGGCCAGCTGTGGAGCTGGCAGCTGGGACCCTCGGCGGCAGGGGCACGGGGCCAGCGGCCAGGATGCTGGGCGCAAAACTTGGGGGTGTTGCGGCACCCCCCGCAACCTATTTCCCGCGCCTATGGGCAAATACAGTTAACACTAAGACTCACTGTTTCCACATTCCAGAAAGAGGGTTGGTGAAGAAATATCTTTTACTGGACCAACTTCTGTTGGTGAAAGACAAGCTGTCAAGCTTACACAGAGCTCTTCTTCAGATCTGGGTATCTTTCCACATTTATAATACAAGGAGTATGCAGTAGTTAAAAATAAAGCATAACCAATTTAGCTAGGTATTGCATTTGTCAAATCCACTCCATCGCTAGATTAGTACTGGCATAGAATTCCTAATCTATGTCTAATACGCATTTGTTGTCTTTTCACAACAAAGTAATAGTACCATTATTAACAAAAGTCCCCACGCTCAGTCAAATGTAAAGACAGGCCTGCTGCAACAATATGAAAAAGAATTAATTACATCCACAAAGAGCCCACATACTCAACAACTAATTTAAAAAAATGAAGTTGGGTTTGCTTCCTGCCGTACTAGGTTTATGACTACTCTAGGTCATACAGCAGTTTATTTTGTAGAACTGGAGAAAGAGAATTGTAGGCATTGGGTACATCTACACAGGATAAAAGACCCATGGCACGGTCGCAGCTGGCCCAGGTCAGCTGACTCTGGCTCGCGGGGCTTGGGCTGTGGGGATAAAAATTGCTGTATAGACGTTCGGGCTCAGGTGGGGTCCCTCCACTCTTGCAGGGTCCCAGTGCCCAGTCTGCAGCCTGAGCCTGAATGTCTACACAGCAATTTTTCAGCCCCAGAGCCCAAGCCCCTTGAGCCCGGGGCAGCCGCGTATTTATCACTGTGTAGATCTACCCATTCAGACCCTCCCCATTAGCTCACCCTGCAACTGTTGGGAAGACATTTAACTTCATTGTTATTCAATTTACCTGCCTCTAAGATAGGTAAGTATTATACACATTTCCTCCCAGGAATGTTTTGAAGACTATGTAATTGTTTGAAAATCACTTTAAGATCATCCACTGAAAGGCACAGTAGATGTGTCTAACAGCACCATTAGCAATAGCAGAAGCTGACAGTGCCACCAGTATTTGCATTTGGTTCATATGTACTTGGCTACAAATTAGTTACACAAGCATGTGTGCAGTGTTGTAGCCACATTGGTCCCAGGATATTAGGGAGACAAGGTGGAATATCGTTTATTGGACCGGTTTCGTTTGGTGAAAGAGACAAGCTTTTGAGCTGCACAGAGCTCTTCTTCAGGTCTGGGGAAGGAACTCAGAGTGTCACAGCTTTTTTTTGCATAAATAGTGAACACATTCTATGAGATCATTCAAGGTGAGGTGGCCCATTAACACCTCTGCGGTCAGACGACAAAAAAGGAGGGCTAGTGGGTTACAACTACAACAACTCCACAACCCACAGAACAACACCTCTGGGAGAAACCATGGCACCAAGACCCACCACACGGACGCTATACAACATCTCAACATCAATTTATCAAGTCTACTTCTAACCGTAGCTGTGTTATCTCCAATGGACTGACCTTCTGCCCCACCACAGAACCTGATACCATACTAACACATGGAGAACTAGAAGAATTATTTCACAACAAGAATTCTTTCACAACAATGATGATACTACCTGTAGCCAGATGCGCCTCCCTCCCCCGCCCCCATTTGCTCTTTCAAGTGCAGTCTGCACAGTTTCCTGTTATGCTGTTACAAAGCCACAAGCAGCGGAAGCTCCCCAATGATGTTAGATTCTTGCTTAAAGCTGTATTGCTCTATATTACCAATTGTATTCATGCTTATGAACATGTAATCAATTAATATAAGGAATGAGTGAGATAGTGTGAGTGACAGCCAATGGCAAAGCAAAGAAGCAAATATCACCTTTTATGGAACCATGGTATTATCTTGGTGAAGGTATAAATTTTGAGACGGGCGGCCAGGACAGTTACCAACAAGGAAATGTAACAGCACACTAAACTCGGGACCAGACCAGAAGCAGTAGAGCCCTCCTGCGGATCCGAAGGGACTTCGGGGACTCTCGACACCCCACGGCTGATCTCTGGCCAGCTGTCGCCTGGACAGCCTCAGCCATCTGTGAAATCGAAACCAACATCCGCGCCTGCAGCCTGCCAGCATGAATGTGTTGTGTGTCTGAGTATAATTATGCAAATAAGGGAAGCAATAAATCAACCCTCAATGCTGCTCTAGTTCGCCCTCTGTTTGAGTTTATTTCTTGGCTGGTTCCAAGAACAGGTAACACTACCCACAACTACTACATCCCCACCAACAGTTATAAGAAAAAAGAATTATCTGCCTGGACATCCCACAGTGGGATCATTATGCTGATTGCTTCAGGAAAAAAAATTGACTGTGAAAACCTTACTAAATATCAGATGCACCACAATCTCTCTACCACTGAGAGGACAGCTATACAGTCCCTGAAATCCAACCACCAGATAGCAATCAAATCAGTAGACAAAGGGGGGTGCCATCATAGCCCTCAACCATGATGACTACGTCTATGAGGCCAACTGACAACCCTACATCACCACCAATTATGAAGAATTCAGAGAATACCCCAAAACACAATTCACCCAGGAATTTAAGGATATGATCAAATCCTCTCTCAAACAACTCCAAGAGAACCTCTACAAATTCATCCCCCAGGAACCCACCCAAGGGACCTTCTACATGCTTCCCAAGATACAGAAACAAGGGGAACCCAGGCAGACCAATCATTTTTTGGCCACAGCAGTCTCACTGAAGAAATATCAGAACTCATAAAAAAACATCCTCCAACCACTCCTTGCACAAAGGGACAGTTTCCTCCAGGACATAACCAACTTCCTCCAGAGCTCCACAACATTAACCACCTCCCTCAGAACACCATCCTTGCCACCATGTATGTCACTTCCCTATACACAAACATCTCTCAAAATGATGGCATCGCTGCCTGCCTCAAATATCTACAAGATAATGGACAACACTCTGATCTCCACCCCAAACACATCACCAAACTCATCCATTTCATCCTCACCCATAACAATTTTACATTCAACAACAAACATTTTCTCCAAACCATGGGAACAGGTATAAGTACTAGGATGGCTTCCCAACATGCCAACTTCTTCATTGGCCAACGTGAAGAAGAATTTCCGGACAAATGTACCACAAAACCAATGATATACCTGCGATATGTCGACGATATTTTCATCCTTTGCACAGACGACCTAAATTCCCTCACAGATTTCTACCACAAATTCAACCACCACCCCACCCATCAAGCTCTCTGTAGAACATTCCCACCCCAGCATTAACTTCCAAAACACTATGATCAGCTTCAACAATAGAACCTTATGGACAAGAAACCCACTTCACAGGCATTAACAGTCCACTTCACATTGAATGGTTTCTTAGAATATGTGTAAGAGGCTTATGCTAAACAATCTGTTCCACCTTTAGTTAGCTGTGACACTGAGTACTTCACCAGACCTGAAGAAGAGCTTTGTGTAGCTCAAAAGTTTGTCTCTTTCTCCAACAGAAATTGGTCCAATAAAAGATATTACCTCACCCACCTTGTCTTTCTTACACAAGTATGTCAGATGTCACAAACCTACTTTCAGCCTAAAGTGATGTCAGAACCAGACTCCAAATTCTCCTCTTTAGCCGCATGTAGTGTGTGTTGGCGAGGGTGAGAAAGAAAAAGAACACATGTGCTATTGTGGTAACATTAGATGGCAAATATTATTACAGCACACAAATACAACCAGAGAAGGTTAATAACACAGTAAGAAGTTTATATTAAAAAGAAAAACACTTGGGAAACAGGATTTAGTTATTTTTTCTTCCTTTATTCATGCCCTTAATCAGTGTGCTACCAGGATCCTGTACTAGGAATTCATTTTCCCCACCATCAGCAAAGACAACTTTTATACTATTTATACACTTTTTAAAATACATCAAAAACTTTAAATTACAAGGTATTTTCATTGGTATTATGGGATACTTTTTAACTAACACCTCCAATATGATAACAGGGCCCCTTTTAGTTTCTGTCTCACAGCCAGAGGTAAACTAAAAAGGCTGGTGGGATGTCACAGATTTATTAAGCAGCAAAGAAATTCAACTCATTAACTGAAATAGAAAGACAATCCCTCGGGATGGTTTATTCAGATAAAAGTCTAAGCTAAATAATCCGTCAACAGCAGGTAGCATAATAACGAACTTACCCGAGGGCCTTCAAAACACCTCCAGGTTTGTAGATACCTAAAAGTTTTGTGTAAGTTTAGCCATTTGTCACACATCGCTTTCTGATAAAAAGCAATTTTATATGCATCTTTCTGTAACACACATATAGAGTGTGTCAGCTATATATATTATTTGTTCAGATTTATAAAATGTAACTATAGGCTCCATCCCATAAATTAAAATCATCGCATAAGCAAAGGACTGCCCATAAATATACCCTCTCCTCAACAGACTCAGAGAAGGGAGAAAAAACATCAACAGGCTTTGCCACATAATCAGAGGGTTAACAAATCTGGGCTCTGGCGGACCAGGAAGGAGAGCAAGTTCTAAAACCCAAGGACACTGCACAGAGCCAATAAATACCTCTCATATATATTGAAGGAGCTCTGGCTCAAGCATTTCTGCTGACCTCAACTGTGGGTAACCAGATGGCAAATCATTTAGGGCTTTATCGGTTAAAATGAACACACTGAATACCAATGTTGACAATGCAGCACTAGTTTAATGTGTTGTCAATGTGCAATTCTACTTAATCAAACTGTGGTACTCTACACTAGTGCTTCTCAAAGCTGGTCCGCCGCTTGTTCAGGGAAAGCCCCTGGAGGTCCGGGCCGGTTTGTTTACCTGCCGCGTCCACAGGTTCGGCCGATTGCAGCTCCCACTGGCCGCGGTTCGCCGCTCCAGGTCAATGGGGGCTGCGGGAATGGCGGCCAGCACGTCCCTCGGCCCACGCCACTTCCCGCAGCCCCCATTGGCCTGGAGCGGCGAACCGCGGAGAGTGGGAGCCGCGATCGGCCGAACCTGCGGACGCGGCAGGTAAACAAACCGGCCTGGACCGCCAGGGGCTTTCCCTGAACAAGCGGCAGACCGGCTTTGAGAAGCACTGCTCTACACTACCTTCGGCTTCTGAATGCTCCCCAAATGTAGGCCCACATTACAGTAGGCTAATTTCAAGGTGACAAAGGCATAGATAATTGTGGGAAGGTTTGTATTGAGGGGAAAAGATCACATTTGTCTTGCCAGACTCAGATGGGGAAAAAAATATCACTCTTTGCCACAGCTGCTACCTGGGCATCCAGGAGCAGCTCAGGATATATAACAGCACCTCCAAAATGCACACCTGTTTCACAAATGGCAGTCACATTCCCCCAACAAGGGGTGCTGATATAAATTTCCCCCAACTCTTCTGGCTGCTTCTCTCAGCCCAACATCATCTCAGTCTTATCTGGACTGAGTCACTGCCAGCTAGTTCTCAAGCTCATTCTAGGCACCGGGTAATTAATTCTATTGCTCCAGTTGGGTCAGATGTGTTGAAGACAGAGCTGGGTGTCATCTGTATACTGAATACATTGCAGCCTATGTCTCCTGACTAACCCTCCAAGAAGCCCCACATAGACACTGAATAGTAATATAGATAAGACATATGCAGACATTTATATGATGAAGATGAGTTTTTTTAATCTTTAATGGTGTACTGGTATACTACAAAAACATGCTAAATGGGAGATGCAACACTAAGATCATGCAGCAGGTTAGTGCAGCACTGGTGATATTAGTGCATCAACCTCCTGCTCATCATTAAGGAAAACAATCCACTTGTAAATTGCTAGGTACTAAAGCAGTGCAATTGTTAAAATGAAATTTCACTCATATCCAGAATCAGTTTCATTAATATTGGAGAGAACAACTATGTTTTAGGGGCTTGTTTGGTGCTCTTACTGGACCAGCTGCCCATTAGTAAATAGACTATGAAGGTACCTATTATTTTTCTGATCTATAGCAGAGTCTACTGTAAAACAACCATGGGAGAGCCAGATAAGTTGTTCTTGAAGCCTATGTAGCTGCATGCTACACCGTTAAAACAAATGCTGCAAAGTGACAATGTCTACATGTACAGTATGCACACAGAAATTCCACAGAATCTGTGGTATCAATTTGCATTTGGTTTGGCTTAATCACCATACATATTGACAAAACTGCCTGAGAGACGCATTACAATGAATTTTAAATTACAAGTAAGCACCATCTGTTCTCATACAGTGCCTCCCCTCCCCTGCTCCATATTCCTTGTTAACACATCATCACAATGTCAAAATCCCAAAGCATTCAGGCTGTTTCAGAAAATGAATTCTTCTCATAGTAACATTACATGTTACAGAGTTTTCTGAAGAATCTAGGGTATTTGTACCATTATTTTTTAATAGTAGAGTCTATTGAACACAGATAACCCAAGGCTATTTAAGAATCTTTAAGAGGAAATTCAAACTCCAGTGACTATTTTATTATAATGTACTCTATTGCATTCCATTATTCCGAATCCTTATTTCCCTTAAATCCAATTTACACATTGCTTCCCTGAAAATCTCATTAACTCAATGTAAATGTACATCCAATAGGTAATTCATATTAAACCTAGTAAATTATAATCTGAGCTAACAAAACCAATGACATTCAGATTTATGACAGCACATCTGTTACTCAAATTCACATACTGCTGTGGGACATATGTAAGTTTATGCATACCCTTGTGCATAAATATATCTTACGTTTTTCATTTCCTCACTTATGTCTGATTTAGTTTCATTCTTAGGTTCCAATCCTGCTATTGATAAACACATGGGCAGACTTCTGCACCCACGTGTGTTATCCATTGCAAGATCAGGGCCCTAATTCTATTTTATCTTAGAATTTCAGAAATTAGCCATGGAAAAGGCCTATGAAATCACCTAGTTCATTCTCCTTTTACTGCAGGATTGTTCTGGATAATAATATATTCTTTGACTGATTTATCCAGTATATTTCTAAATTATTCAAAGCAATAGGACTTCCACCATTTCCCTTGGGTGACTACAGTATTCTTCAGTCTAATAAATCTCACTATTTGAGATTTCAGCTAAATTTTCCTTTCCTCAGTTGACAATTCTAAGTCTATTTATATTTCCTCGAGTCATCTTAAACAATATTTCCCCATCCTTGATGTTTAAGTAGGTAGATGATTCTCTTTTCCTTCAGATCACAGTTAAGGTGTTATTTCAAGCAAGGGTTATACTTACCACTAAAGCAAGCACTAGTTATTCCAGTCCCCCAACTTGATATACTGATGTTTATCATCACCCTTTCTTCATGGTCTCCATTAATCTTCAGTCCACGTGAGGGTGCTCAAATCCAAGAGCATTTTAATGTATTTCAAACATAAGATTTTGTGCTTTATTGAAGTCTGTTAGCTCAACCGTTAAGGAATGTCCCAGCCATTTATCCTCCTATCCCTGACTCAACCTGACTCCCTGTGCCATGAGACTTCTGTGGAGATGGTGCAGAGCTGGCTCTGTACCAGAAGTAGACACCATTTGTGCCAATGACATTCACCAGGAGGGCCATGTAAAACATCGAGTGAGTTTCTTTCCTGTGGGGTCCCACTGGGATCAGTTCTTGGCCCTATGCTATAAATGACTTGGAAGAAAAATATAAAATCATCACTGATAAAGTTTACAGATGACAAAAATTTGGGGAGTGATAAAGAATGAAGAGGACAAGTCACTGATTCAGAGTGCTCTAAATTGCTTGATATAATGGGTGCAAACAAAATGCATTTTAATACAGCTAAATGTAAATATATACATCAGGGAACAAAGAATGAAGGCCATACTTACAGGAGGGGGAACTCTTTCCTTGGAAGGAGTGAATCTGAAAAAGAGTTGGGGGAAGTGTTGTATAATCAGATGAACTTGAGTTCCCAGTGTGATGCTGTGGCCAAGAGAGTTTATGTGACCTTTGGATGAATAAAGGGGGGACTCTCAAGTACGAGTAGAGGTTATTTTACCTGTTTATTTGACACTGGTGTGGATTGCTGCTGGAATACTGTGTCCAGTTCTGGTGCTCAGAATTCAAGAAGGATGTTGATAAATTGAAGAGAGTTCAGAGAAGAGCCACAAGAATGATTACAGAATTAGAAAACATGCCTACATATCTTAAAAAATAGAAGGTTAAGGAGTGACTTGATTACAGTCTATAAGTATCCACATTGGGAACAAATATTTAATGATGGGGCCTTCAATCTAGCAGAGAAAGGTATAACAAAATCCAATGGCTAGATGTTGAAGCTAAAAAATTCAGACTAGAAATAAGACAAATTTTTAATGGTGAGAGTAATTAATCATCGAACAATTTACCAAGGGTCATGGTGGATTCTCCATCTCTGACAATTTTTAAATCAAGATTGGACTTTTTTCTAAAATATATGCTATAGCAGAGGTGGGCAAACTACGGCCCGCGGGCCACATCCGGCCCGCGGGACCGTCCGGCCCGGCCCCCGAGCTCCTGGCCCGGGAGGCTAGTCCCTGGCCCCTCCCCTGCTGTTCCCCCACCCCCGCAGCCTCAGCTTGCCCCACCGCCAGCACAATGCTCTGGGGGGCGGGGCTGTGAGCTCCTGGGACAGCGCAGCTGCAGAGCCCGACCTGACCCGGTCTCTGTGCTGCGTGGTGGCGGCGGCGGCATGGCCCGGCTGTAGCGCCGCCAGCCACTGGTGCTCCAGGAGCGCAGTAAGGGGCAGGGAGGAGGGGGGGTTGGATAGAGGGCAGAGGAGTTCAGGGTGGTGGTAAGGGGGCGGGGGTGTGGATAGTGGTCAGGGGGGAAATGGGGTTGAATGGGGTCCCGGGGGGGCAGCTAGGAAGGAGGGGGGGTTGGATGGGGCAGTCAGGGGACAGGGAGCGGGGGTGTGTGGATGAGGCAGGGGTCCCAGAGAGGCCGTCAGGGAACAGGGGGGTTGAATAGGGCAGGAGTCCCGGGGGGGGGGGAAGGGAGGATAGGAGGTGGGGGCCGGGCCACGACCCACTCCCCTAACCAGCCCTCCATACAATTTACGAAACCCGATGCGGCCCTCAGGCCAAAAAGTTTGCCCACCCCCGTGCTATAGGAATTATTTGGGGGATATCCTATGGCCTGTGCTATGTAGGAGGTCAGACTATATCAGTGGTCACCAACCAGTGAATCTTGATCGACTGGTCAATCTTGAAGACTCTTACAGTCGATTGCGATCTCCAGCCACTAAAAGTCTGGTGGTGCAGTGGGGCTAAGGAAGGCTCCCTGCCTGCCCTGGCCCTGAACTGCTCCCGGAAGTGGCCAGCACGTCCCTGCGGCAGCGCGGCCCCTGGGGGGAGGCAGGGGGTCTCCGCGCACTGCTCCAGTTTGCAGCTCCATTCCTGGCCAATGAGAGCTGTGGGGGCGGTGCCTGCAGAGAGGGGCAGCACATGGAGCCACGTGTCCCCCGCCCAGGGGCCGCAGGGATGTGCTGGCCGCTTCTGGAAGCGGCGTGGGGCCAGGGCAGGCAGGGAGCCTGCCTTAGTCCCACTACGTCACGCCTGGGAGCTGCCTGCGGTAAGCGCCCCCAACGGGAGCCCACACCCCAACCCCTGCCCCAGCCCTGATCCCCCTCCTGGAGCCAGCACCCCGTACTTCCTCCTTCACCAACACTCTGCCCTAGCCCGAAGCCCCCTTCTGCACCCAAACTCCCTCACCCCGCACCCTCTCCCACACTCCGAATACCTCGGCCCCAGCCCAGAGCCCACACCCCAACCCCAACCCCAGCCTGGTGAAAGTGAGTAAGGGTGGGGGAAGAGTGAGCGACAGAGGGAGGGGGAATGGCGTGAGCAGGACAGGGCCTCAGGGTAGGGGCGGGTAGATCCTGGGTTGCATTTAAATTCAAAAAGTGATCTTGTGCGTAAAAAGGTTGTAGACCACTGGACTAGATGATCACAATGGTCCCTTCTGGCCTTAGAATCTATTAATCATATGCCAGGCTCATGGGCCCCTTTTTGCCAGCATAGCTGTTGCAGAAGGGCCAGTGGGAAAAAGTATTAATCTGTCCCCAATTCTTCCAGCAGCTCTATAGAGGTCAGGAGGCATGTGACCACTGCACCACCTTATTACACAATGCAATAATTGAGGTCCCAGCCAGCCACAAACAACCCCTTTGGGGAGGCTAGCATTGTTAGCAACACTAATCACAATCTCTCCCCTATGGTTTTGTCTTCACTACAGACTTCACCTGTAGGTTTTCCCCATAACATGCTCCGTGTTCACACATCCAGATGCCTCTGTCGATGCCACATGATGAAGCAGCAACCACCCACTGCTGCATTGGGCAGGCCCTGAATTAGCATATCCCATATATTGCTAATCCAAGGTAACTGAAATGAAAACATGCAGCTACAGCCAATCACAACAATCGATGCAAACCTTTCCAATTACCCCGGGGCACCCACTCCTGTGCCCTTTCTTGCCATCTACCTGTGCTCTGACCCCTGACTGGAAGTGATCTGCCTTCATATTCCTCTGCTTAGTATTCTCAGTCCCACACTGCTTGCAGCTTCTCCACCATTACTCATCTTGTAAATGTCACGGCTGGGTTGTAGGCGGCTAGACTGAGTAGTTGGAGCCAGAGACCCATGGTCACAACCGGGTCAGGATACTGAGAGGCAAGAAGCAGGAGACAAACTGGAAATCAGAACCACGAGTTGGGAACCAGACTCAGACCAAGGTAGGATCTCACAGGGTCTGAGGCAAGAGATAAATTGCAGGTCAGGAACCACAAGTCAGATACCAGGAGTCAAGCCAGGTCAGGATGCCAGGAAATCAAGTGGGGAAGCACAATGCACACAGTCTAGAGCAGAGTGGAGCCCAGTTGTTCAGACAGCTTGCTGTTCCTGTTACTGGCTTAAATAGGGCTAGCAGGCCAATCAACAGTTCTGGGACTCCACCAATTGGATCTCAGGGGCAGAGCCTCACATTGGGGCTGGGCTTCATGGGTCCCAAGTAAGCTATTGTGAGCAGGATTCCAGGTGGAAGGTTGAAGAGTGGTTGCTCCCATAACTTGCAGGCCTGAATTCGAGATCCATGGGTCATGACAGTAAGGTTGCAGCAGCTTGAAAAAGGGTTTGACATAATCATCAGTGCTGCTCAATCTCCAATCACCTTGATCCCCTCCCCATGCCCAACTCCTTCCATCCATTCCTTTACAATGATTTGGAACAGGCTGACGTTTGCTGGGCAATAGAGTCTGCATTTGTTTGAGATAAAACTGGATTTTTTTTTATTTGCAGCTGCCTTCAGTATATATAAAATTATAGGAATTCAAGGGTATGCAAAAACTTTTTTTCCCTCTGTGAGGACCAAATGAGTATCAGACTCATGGAGGGAGAAGAGGACACCTAGGAGACAATCAAGTATTAGTGAAAAACTTCAAAATTTGAGGTAAAAAAGAGACCTGCTTATGAAGGAGCCTGCTCTTGGAGGAGCATAAAAACTGTTCTAGATTATCAGAAAAGTGCCATAAGGAGGACATACGTTTAGTTAAAAAGCAAAGGAAGGAGGGGAAGCCACTGGCAGGTTCTCTCTGCCATGACTGGGTGCTGAAGGAGTGAGACATGGCATATCAGAGGGCCATGTTTAAGAGACTATTGGGACTTATGAGTCATCCTGCCCAAACCTCCACGCCACCAATGGCTAGCTCCATGGACTCACCCAAATGTTACCACATCCTACAAGCTGTAGACCACAATTCCATGGGGAAGGAAGCTAATGAGCCACGGAATCTCACATCAACAGAATATTCACTGCACTCTACACCTGCTCCAATGGAGGGAAAGAAAACAGATACCTCAATGATGTGCAGTTTCCTTATTTGTGACAAGGTTTTATGTTGTCTTATATTTGCATACATTTGTAATCATGTTAGCGTAGCTGGTCTTCCCACATTTTTATCAATCAACTTCAATAAATGCAAAAAGAAAGGAATATTTTTTTATTTAATTCATGTATAAACACTACATTTCAATACAAGACAAGAGCACAATGTGCCGTACAACCTCATTAATCAGCCTCGGTGCATTAAAGTGTAGCTCAAGAACGCAATTGCACAAGGCATCACTTACAGACTTTTCTGTAACAAAACCTACCCCATTAGTAAGTGCATTTGTGGTTGTCTGTAAACAAACAACAAAGAATTAGTAAACATCCCAAAGTATTCCCACTTATACTTACATATATTATGAAGCACACAACATACCCAAATCACATGTATGGCATTAAACACATTACAGTCCAACTGAGTTTTAACGGTGCCATGTTGCTTTCATTTTGGCCAAAAGCACATTCCACCATCATCCTGCACCTGCTCAACATGTATTTAAGCTGTCTCTTGTCTGGTTGGTGCAGGTACTGATAAAGCTTCATCACCCAGGGCAGCAGAGTGGAGGCTGGTTCACCTAAAATCACAGTTGGTACAGACACCCTACTGGTGACTGTGTTGTTAGAGAGGAACGATTTATAAGCTTGTCCATGCTGAAACAGGCCAGACCTTTGGAACACCCTAGAATCATGCACCCTACCTATGCATCCAGTGTAGGTTTCCATGAATATGACACAGTAATCCACAAGGGCCTGCATAACAATGGAATAATAATGTCCTTGCTTGCTTCAGATGGCAAGCACAGGATATGTATGTGGCTGGTATCAATAGCACCAAAACAGCTCAGGAACTCCATGAGTGCAAACCCAGCAATTATTTCAGAGATATTTTCAATTTTCACAACCTCTAGAGCCAGCACAGCATTAATTGCCTTGTAATCCTCCTTGAATGCTGTGCCAGCCATTGATTTGCCAACCCCAAACTGACAACTTCCACAAGGTGATAGCAACACACTTCTGGACCATTATTGCCTCTCTTATCTGGGTGTTCTATCACTCGAAGTCTGGGTCACACTCCTCATGAGCTCCAGGAATGTGGCTCTCTCATGTGAAAATTCTGGGCCCATGGCTGGTCATCCCATGTTTCCACCATAGTGAAGTCCCACCACTCTGTGCTTGTGGTCCTGATCCAGTCTGCATACAGGAGGGGTGTGTGTGGGGTGGGGGGTGGACTACCATGAAAAATAGCATCAGCTCGGTCCATGCCTCCATGTCCACATGGTCCCATTCTGTTGTTGCTGTTGTGCTTCTGCTTGTAAATACAAACCGCTGCCTCTGTCTTCTTCAGGATGGAGGTCGCCTCTGAAACACCCACCATGGTTTCTTGAGAGCAGTTCCTGCAGAGGCACGCCAACAAAACATTGCCCCCATAAAAACCAGCATCTGTCAGTTACATTTATTAGTGAGAGCAGGATCCATATCTTCAGCCCATAACAGCACATCACACCTGCATTCTGCCAGGAAATGAATTTTCCAGCCCTACACCATTTCCTCCCACAACTCCCTGAGTGGGCAGACAAGTCTCCCCAGAACACCCTGTGATTATAAATATAGAGTGGCACAGTGAGCTTTGACACTATGAATCATGGGATCCATGCCCAGATAGCTTTACTGCTTCTCACAGTTACATATAGTGCCCTTGCAGACATGGGGCGTGACAGCAGCATGCTGATATCAACAATGTAGTGGGTTAGGCAACTGCTCATTGACTAACCTGCAATTGCATACCCATGGTTAGCATGCAGTAAAGACATAGCCTGAGTAAAAAGACCACAATGTGCCCAAGTTGAAGTAGAAGGATATCAGAGAATGAGGGAGACACCTTACATCCTATCCACCAAGGCATCATGCACAGTTTGGCCCCAGAGATATTACTTTAATGTCACATTTCAGCCCTTAACTTTGTAAATCATTCAAATAAAGTGAATTACTTTATGAAGTAATCATCATTACTTTTCATGGTTCTCTTCCTTTCCGCTCACAGATAATTTCTTTTAATATTTGGTTCCATTATTTTAATAGAAGCCAAAACCAGAATTTACCAGACAGTAACTACAAAGATTGTTTTTTCCCCATTTTACACTATTGAGATCAAATTTGCTTTTTTATTCCAACTACCCACTGCCTTCCCTGTTATCAAAAATAATTGATAGTGGTTCAGTGTGTTTGTTAGCTAATTCTCTTAAGATCCAGAGACATATATACTCTGGACCTGCTGATTAGTATAGTTCAAAGGTTTTTGTTGGTTTTTTTAACCATTCCTCTTCTTTTTATCAACACCACAAATGAAAAAAAATCTTCATTTCTTCCTAAGTCTTAATACTTACCCATATTTTCTTGTGTAGAAACAATTCAGTGATTACTCTAAAATGGCTGATACAACCAATTCCATAAGACTTCTTATTTACAAGTAGACCATTTGGTACTTTCTAGTATTTGTTTTTCTTGACCATCTATTTGGGTCAGTTAGTTGTATCTCAAAGCAAGGTTGATTAATTTTTTTATAAATTCATTCTGATCCTAAAATATACAGAGTACTTAGATATATGGTGAAGGTGAGCAATGGAGAGGAACAAAAACATATTTTCAATAAACAAGAAGTGAAGTTTGCTAACAAAAAGTCCACCCTAGGGTTTGTGAAACTTCGTTTCTGTGACACCAAACAATCTCTGAGCCACAAAACCCAGTAGGATCAGTATTTGAAACTCCAGTTTATCATCCCAATATCTATATTTTAGCAATAGAAGCCTAAAATTGAGCATTTACTTTTTATATTGTGATTTTCTCTCTCTTTTCAATAAAATCTGCTTTATTGACAACAAACTGACCTGGGTTTTAGATGGTATGAATTGATACAGTCAATTTCTTACGCTACATTGTGCCTCAGAGAGAAAATCGAAACTCTGACCTTGAAATAGGAACTCATAATGGCTTGAGTACAGAGTCTAAGATCCAGAAAAGATTTAGCTCTACCTTGCCAAACAGTTGCACAGTACCAATGGAGAGGGCCTTTCTGAGCTCAGGTAGTGCCAGATAAATGACCTGAAAGTTACTATTGGCTACCACTGGAGGTAGCACTGCCTACTTGCTAAAACACCAAACTAGCATTGTGGAGGTTTAGCTTTAATTCACAGTTCTGCCACTGAGTTGCTGTGTGACCTTGGGAAACTCAACAACTTGGTGCCTTAGTCTCCCAATTTACAGAATACGGGTATGCTACCCACTTTTGTAAAGTGCTTTGAAATCTAAAGATGAAAAGTACAAAATTATCATAAATCATCATCATCGTCTTCTATCTTTTCATGCAAGCCTTAAACAAATCTACATATTTTTGCTTTATTCCCGCCCCTGTCTCCATTTCTCAGAGGCTGTTTATACCCTCAGACCTTTGAGAACTATCCTTGTGAAATCCAATAGGCTTTCCTATGTTCTTTCACAGCAATTCTTTTAAACATCCAAAAGAGCTTTCGTCATTTTTGTTTTTGTTTTTAAGGAACAATCTTTTATCAAGATTGCAAGTGAATTTATCTCAGGGAAACTAAACAAATGCCCTCGGAATTCTGCTGTGCGTTTAAGTGCTTGGCATATCGTCCAAGTACTGCTGTATGACACTGATACCATGAGTAAGTCAATCATAATTCACACATTTAAAACCTGCTCAAAATTTACTGATAACCTAGCTTGCATTTTGCTGTCACTGGTGTTTGTGTAGTGAAGTAACAGGTAGATGGAGGCTTCAACTGCAGTGAAATTCAAAACACAGCAAGAGTCAATGTTTTCTCTTTTTTCCCGTTTCAGTATTTCTATTTTACAGGAAATGTGCAGTAAAGGAAGGAAAGATGCATAAGATGCATAAGAAATAAGAGCTCATGAAAATAACAGCACTCAGGAGACCATTGTAAATTTATATTAGATATTAATATTCATCAACATGTTTATCAGTAACCTTCCCGAAATGGTGGTGAGGGTGGTCCCTATATATTGTAGATTCCACAATTTGTTGCAATTTCAAACACTATTGCTCTTTATTCCTATGGGCTAATTCTTTGATGGTCAGTAAAATGCTACAGTGTGGTGAGTTTATGGAATTTTACATCTGTTTTAGCGGTAACCTTGCAGTACGTCTGATGCTTCATATGGGTGCCGTGTAAGAAATTAGATAGATTAATAGATTCAGTTAGGGCACCAGACTGAGAATCAGGAGACATGAGTTCTGTTCCAAGAATTGTCACTGACTCACTACATGACCGTAGGCAATTCACATAACTTCATTGCCTCAGTTTCCCCATCTGTAAAATGGTAGTAATCATACTTACCCACCTTTGAAAAACACTTTGCGATCCATTGATAAAAAGCACTATGAAAGTTCTAAATATTATTACTATTATTTTCTGAGTCATTATTCTAGTGGGAGCTGTCAAAACTTCTCAATTTTGTAAACAGCTCCATGTTATATTGTCTTGTAACATGATTGTGTAGGGTTTCCATTGTAAAGAATAAGTAATGAGTACTAAGCCTCATGGATGATGCTGTTGATCTGACAATAACTGTTGAGATTTCAGTGAAGCCTGGGGACTTAGGCACCTATCTCTCATTGAAATTCAAGAGGAGTTGGATCATAGAATTGTAGGACTGGAAGGGATCTCGAGAGGTCATCTAATCCAGTCCCCTGCACTAATGGCAGGCCGAAGTATTATCTAGACCATCCCTAGTAGGTGTTTGTCTAACTTGCACTTAATCTCCAAAGATGGACATTCCACAACCTCCCTAGGCAATTTGTTCCAATGCTTAACTACCCTGACAGAAGTTTTTCCTAATGTCCAACCTAAACCGCCCTCACTGCAATTTAAACCCATTGCTTCTTGTCCAACCCTCAGAGGTTAACTAAAACAATTTTTCTCCCTCTTCCTTGTAACAACCTTTTTATGTACTTGAAAACTGTTACCATGTGCCCTCTCAGTCTTCTCCAGACTAAACAAACCCAATTTTTTCAATCTTCCCTCATAGGTCATGTTTTCTAGACCTTTAAATCATTTTTGTTGCTCTTCTCTGGACTTTCTCCAATTTGTCCACATCTTTCCTGAAATATGGCACCCAGAACTGGACACAATACTCCCGTTGAGGCCCAATCAGTGTGGAGCAGAGTGGAATTATTACTTCTTCTGTCTTGCTTACAACACTCCTGCTAAGATATCCCAGAATGATGTTTGCTTCTTTGGCAACAGTGTTGACTCATATTTAGCTTGTGATCCACTATGACCCCCAGATACCTTTCCACAGTACTCCTTCTTGGGCAGTCATTTCCCATTTTGTATATGTGCAACAGATTATTCCTGTCTAAGTAGAGTACTCTGCATTTGTCCTTACTGAATTACATCCTATTTACTCCAGAACATTTCTCCAGTTTGTCCAAATCATTTTGAATTTTAATCCTATGTTAGATGTCCAATCTCTGCTAAACTTTTTGGTGAAAACTGAAACAAAAAAGTCACTTAGCACTTCTGCCATTTCCACATTTTGTTATTGTCTTTCCCCACTCATTTGAGAGTAATGGGGCTACCCTGTCCTTGGATGCCTATCTCCCATAGATTCCTTTAAAAATCCCAGCCAATACTGCCATATGTTCACTTTTTTATATGCTAACAGACTAAGAACTTACATTACCTGGTAGGGTGTAGGATAACTTAGAAAGTTCCTTAATTGAAGGATGGGGAGCAGTCAAAAATAAGGTAACAAAGTTTCAATTTTCAGATGTTTTTCCTTTGCATTAACTCTCTTTACCATATATGAAGAAGTGGTTTTTCCATATTCTCAAATATCTGATGTATAATATAACATTTTATTCAATGCTGTTAAATGGTAAATTAACGTTTATACAGAAGCAATGTTAACTATATATCCATAGACTCAAATACTCACCATACTGCAGTTACTGTTCGCTGAAATGCACTTCTTGTCATCACACCACTGGCAACCATTTGTATTGGCGGTACAACTGGCACAGTCTGCATATCTGTAACATCTGTCATCTGCAGCAGCTGTAGTACAAATGAGAGACAAAACAAATGGCAAGATGAAAGAGAGAGTGCGCCACATTTCTTAATTCACACATTTTTAACAGCTGCTTGGGACAATATCTGGCATTTTTTCATTGCAAACAATCTAAGATGAAATTTACTTAATAGGAAATCAACCATATTAGGTTAATGTTATTTACCCCCTTTAAAACACCTGTTCTTTAAACACATATTAGTTGAAGTTTCATAAGACCCTGACCTGTCAAAGAAACAAACAGTCCTTGATTTGTAACCTACAGACTGATACTAGAACAGTACATGGATCAAAGAAACATGTTAATAGCCTTTTATTCTATCCCTTGTTCATTAATTTAACAAAGTGAGTGAAGTATACTTTTAGGCTTGACCTCTTTACAAAAATAGTAGGTCATTATGCAAGAAAACAGCAGTAAAACAAGTAAAAACAAAACCTAACAGGATCATTCTGTAACTGATAAGAATCAATTCTAACTCTTAATTAATTTCATAAACTTTCAATACTGTATACAGAAGAACCTCAGAGTTACGAACACCTTGGGAGTGGAGGTTGTTTGTAATTCTGAAATGTTTGTAACAAAATGTTATGATAGCTTTTTCAAAAGTTTACAAACTGAACATTGACTTAATACAGTTTTGAAACTTTACTATGCAGAAAAAAAATGCTTTTACCCATCTTAATTTAAATGAAACAAGAACAGAAACAGCTTCCTTACCTTGTCGAATCTTGTTTTTTAAACATTCCCTTTTTTTTTTTAGTAGTTTACATTTAACACAGTACTGTACTATATTTGCTGCTGCTGCTTCTTTTTATTTATTTTTTTATTTATTTGGTCTCTGCTGCTGCCTGATTGTATACTTCGGGTTCCAAATGAGGTGTGTGGTTCACCAATCAGTTCGTAAGTCTGGTGTTTGTAACTCTGAGGTTCGACTGTAGTAAATTACCATGGTTTTAAAAGAACCACCATTTGGAATATAGTACAAAGATAAACACTACATATTTTTAAGGAAAATAAGTATGTGTAATGTACATTTTACTAGATTTTCAATACAAAGTATATTCAAAGAATAGTTTGTTCTCCAATATATTGTTTTTATTTTACTCATCTTAACTATTTCACTTGTCATGTTACAATAATAGATAGTTTTGATATTTCTATACCCAACATTCTCTTGTGGGAAATCAACTGGAGTTGTTATTTTGGGGGCTTGTTTGTTCATTTTTTGGGGGTTTCTGGCAATGAAATAACAAGTATGTGGCATTCTGGATATTTCTGCACTGCCATAATTAGCAGACTAATCACACATTACTTTTTAAAAATATGTTTATACTTAGCTGTGAGCATGGCATTTACCACACTGATTTACATGAAGATCAAAATGTATGTAAAACATACTGCAAAATAATCTGTTTTACAAAAACATTAACCAATCTCTGTTTTGGTTTTACCTTAGCTAAATCGTAACAGAACTTTAATATAGTCAGAAATCCAGTGGGATATATACTGAGCTGTTCCAGGTTGCCTTTTAATCCCCTCAGTATAGGCTACATGAAGTCTGGGAGATGACCTAAAAATGAAGTCTAGATAACAGGATACAGCCATTTGGACATCCAACGTATAAAGCTTTCCTCTGAGTTGGAGTGAGGCTTCAGAAAAAACATTGGAAGAGTCATGGTTTGATTCAGGTGGAATGGAGAAAATATCTTGGGCATAAACTCAGGGTGTGACCTGAGAGAGACCTTTTCTTTGTGAAAGATTGTGAAACATGAGTCAGCTAGAAGTGCCTGAAGTTCAGACACTCTCCTAGCAGAAGTAATTGCTACCAAAAACGGACAGAAGCAGCAAAGATGATGTTGCCAAAGGTTCAAAAGGATGATCCATTAAGTATGACAAGACCAAGTTCAGATCCCATGTGAGATGTGTTGTGGGTGTGTTGTCCTCAATGAAAACGTCAAAACAATTGCTTAGTAGTTGGTGACATGGACCTGCAATTGATTAAGCTAAATGCCTATGTCGAGGAAGCTTAGATCTCCTTCTAGAGACATCCTGGGCTCTTGGCTGGTACAATGAGAACCTATAGTGAGATCGAGTTTAAACTGTTTCCATTTCATCATTAGAGCGTAAACTCTCAGAAAGCAGAGTTGCTCAAGAATTTTTTAACATGCACATGGTATCATAAGGATTTTTGGGGGGGAAAAACAGCTTAGAACCTTTAAACAAAAGGTCTTTGATGGAAATAGTTGTAGCCATGGAACACAAAGCAGTGTCTGGTGCATCAATGGCTCCTTGAAGAGAATTGCAGGCTCTGAGACGTCTTTCAGATATTATTGCCATGAACTGTCTCTTGTATTCTTCAAACAATTTGTCTGCAAATTTCACTATTGATGACCAATTAATAAACATGTATTTGGAAGGCAAAGCCTGGTAATTTGATACCCTCAGTAGAAGACTTGCAATGGTATAGGCTTTCCTTCCATACAGGATTTATTAGCTGCAATAACTACCAGAGTCTGAAATACGATAGGTCAGTGGTTCTCAAACTTTTTTTTCCCCGAGGACCATTTGAAAATTGATGAGGGTCTCAGCGGACCACTTAATGATCTTTCCAAATGTTGTTTGTACCGTTAGCTAACTATTGTAAAGCCCTTTGGATAAAAGTGCTATATATAAAAAAAATAAACTTTTTTTGTTCTACAAATAAAAGCACACAACTCATATTTTAATATCAGTAGTCTTACCTTTCTAATGCGATGGATGTGCCCTCTCTCCCCTGCCGTGGCAGCCCCTGAGCTGGGGCTGGACAGGAATGGGGTTTCTCCCTCTCTCCCCCACTGCAGCAGCCCCCAAGCTGGGCTGGGAAGGAAGGGGGTCTCTCCCCTGCCACAGCAGCCACAGAGCTGAGGCTAGGAAGGCCATCTCTCCCCGGCAGCCACAGCCCTGGAGCTGGGGAAAGTCACCTCTTTTTCTGCATATCCCAAATTCCCCCCACCCTCTAAAGCGTATGCCTGCGCGGCTCCACTAATTAGATGCGTGGCCCTTCATTCTCTCGTGTGCGGCCGCCCAGGCGTGCACCTCAGAGGGAACTATTCACGGATCACCTGAATCGAGCTCGTGGACCACAGTTTGAGAACCTCTGGAATAGGTGAAATAGTAGTCAAATTCCTGTTGAGGAACCTGGTAACACCTGTCCACACGTTTGGCAGTATGTGGTACAGAAGCCGGTCTCTGCCAAAGTGTTGTGGCCAGCTTTAAAAAGGGCTTTGTAAATGGGAAGGGCAACACTTTCAGGTGCTGGAGCCTTCGGAATGTCTAAAAATTCATGCAGATTGCCCTGCACAATTTCTGCTTGCACCCATAGGGATATGGCCACCCTCATAAGAAGATCCTGAAAGATCTTAAAGTCTTGAGGAGGAGAGAACTCTGATGTTATGGTCTCATCAGAGGAAGATGAAGAAATGTAGGGAGGTAGTTCTGTGGTTTCTTCCCTGGGTTTCTCTTCCTCAGTTGGTCCCAACATTGGGGGTGGCTGATGGGCCAGAAGGGGGTCTTCCCTGACAGGAATAGAGGCTAGAGATGCTGACTTTCTTCCCAACTGCACTGCAGATGGGGATCTAGAAACACTGAGAGCAATCCAGAGTGCCCAGTAAGGCAAGGGTGGGTAGTTCAATCTCTGCACTGCACGCAGTGATGGACACTAAGCTGGCTTATAAGCTTTCCTGTTCCATACCATGGGTTAGAGCCATGTCTGTAGACCATGACCTGAAAGGTATCGAAAAGACCTTGCAAGATGAATAGGTCATACTCCATATTTGAACAAGAGGAGTTGCAGCTCTCTTCACGAAACAGAGGAGCTGCTCTGGTTGGTGGCAGGGGAGACAACAGCCAGCAATGCATGCTGTTGCATGGACAGTAATGCTAGAGTTGAAGCTGGTTTTGTTAGACAAGTTAGATGTCTTCAAGTCACCAGGGTCTGATGAAATGCATCCTAGAATATTCAAGGAGATGACTGAGGAGATATCTGAGCCATTAGCTATTATCTTTGAAAAGTCATGGAAGACGGGAGAGATTCCAGAAGACTGGAAAAGGGCAACTATAGTGCCAATCTATAAAAAGGGAAATAAGGACAACCCACGGAACACTGCTCTACAGCCAAAATGCTTCTGAAATAAATGTAGTCAAACTTTACTAATTCTGGGTCACTGAGAACGAAAATGATGCTTAAAATTGTTGATTGGCTCTAGTTTTCAAGATATGCTATTGGGTCAGTATATACGACCCTTGACTTGGGAATGGCGGAGGATAAGTGAGTTATAAAGGGAAGGGATCTCAATTTAAACCAGAAATGACTAAAATACATCTTTGACTGGATCTATGAATAAATCTATGACTGGGTTTGGACAGTACTTGCTTTTTAGNTACAGGTTGTTGGTGGAAAACCTCCTCAAGGCATACAAAAGCCTTGGTTGCAACATGTCACTAAAGATACATTTTTTGCACTCTCATCTAGATTTTTTTCCACCGAACTGCGGAGCAGTGAGCGACGAGCACGGCGAGCGATTTCACCAGGACATTGCAACAATGGAGAAACGCTATCAGGGCAAATGGAGCCCATCAATGCTTGCAGACTATTGCTGGACAGTGACAAGAGATGCTCCATTTAATGAATACAAGAGACAAGCCAAGAAGCGCCGAGTAGACACTGAATAGGACTAAACTATGTACATAATAGTTTTTTGCCTTTTGTTTCATAATAAATTTTATTTATATAACCCTTTTGCTGATTTTTAAAGTGTTACATAAACAGGACAGGTGAAATATTATCATGTAAAGCAACCATAAACACATGAAAAGACCTAGGTTTACAATTTATGATTAAAACTCTACTATCTACACAATATACATAGACATAAAATGTAAAAACTTAAATATCTTAGAAACAGTAGCCAATCAGTTGTTTTAATTGTCATATTTGAATTCAGCACATCAAAATACATAATAAATATCACATTTTATCTCTGAAGCAGACGACTTCTCAAAAATTGTAGACCAGTGGAATTACAGACCAGTCAGCTTCACTTCTCTACCCGGAAAGATAATGGAGCAAATAATTAAGCAATGAATTTGCAAACATCTAGAAGATAATAAGGTCAAGTAACAGTCAACATGGATTTGTCAACAACAAATTGTATCAAACCAACCTGATAGCTTTCTTTGACAGGATAACAAGCCTTGTGGAAAGGGGGGAAGCAGTAGACATGGTATATCTTGACTTTAGTAAAGTTTTTGATACTGTCTTGCATGACCTTCTCATAAACAAACTAGGGAAATGCAACCTAGATGGAGCTACTGTAAGGTGGATGCAAAACTGGTTGGAAAATTGTTCCCAGAGAGTAGTTATCAGTGGTTCACAGTCATGGTGGAAGGGCATAACGAGTAGAGTCCTGCAGGGATCAGTTCTTGGTCTGGTTGGTTCAATATCTTCATCAATGATTTAGATAATGGTATAGAGTACATTTATAAAGTTTTCAGATGATACCAAGCTGGGAAAGGTTACAAGTGCTTTGGAGGATAGAATTAAAATTCAAAATGATCTGGAGAAATGGTCTGAAGTAAATAGGATGAAATTCAACAAGGACAAATGCAAAATACTCCATTTAGGAAGGAACAATCCGCTGCACACATACAAAATGGGAAATGACTGCCTAAGAAGGAATACTGCAGAAAGGGATCTGGGGGTCATAGTGGACCATAAGCTAAATATGCGTCAACAGTATAACACTGTTGCAAAAAAAGCGAACATTGTTCTGGGATGTATTAGCAGGAGTATTGTAAGCAAGACACAAGTAGTAATTCTTCTGCTCACGCTGATAAGGCCTCAAGTGGAGTATTGTGTCCAGTTCTGGGTGCCACGTTTCATGAAAGATGTGGACAAATTGGAGACAGTCCAGAGAAGAGCAACAAAAATTATTAAAGGTCTAGAAAACACGGGAAAGGGAACATGATAACAGTTTTCAAGTACAGAAAAAGGTTGTTACAAGGAAGAGGGAGAAAAATTGTTTTAGTTAAACTCTGAGGGTAGGACAAGAAGCAATGGACTTAAATTGCCATGAGGGAGGTTTAGGTTGGACATTAGGAAAAACTACTGTCAGGGTAGTTAAGCATTGGAACAAATTGCCTAGGGAGGTTGTGGAATGTCCATCTTTGGCGATTAAGTGCACATTAGACAAATACCTACTAGGGATGGTCTAGATAATACTTTAGCCTGCCATGAGTGTAGGGGACTGGACTAGATGACCTCTCGAGATCCCTTCCAGTTCTATGATTCAGGTGGAGCCTGCAGCAGAGGACAAAATGCTGACTAATATCCAGACTCTGCCAATGGTGCTCACAGTGCCAGCATTATATATAGTGTTGACATTATCAATGGTGCTGATTGAGCAGAGAAGGAAGAGAGAACCAATGTGGCTGAAGCCGCTGCTGCTACTGGTACCAGATGGTGAAGCAGTAATAAATCAGACACAGACAGGTACAGCAAGCCTTTGCTGCAAAGAACATCTATAGCGTTGCTGGTACCAAAACAGGAGGTAAGTGCTCCACAGACAATACCCAACTGTGCCAGAGTGGAGGTAGTTCCCAGCAGCAAAAATGAAAGCACCAGTCTTGATGGCCATGTTGGAGTCAATGGTGCCAACTGAGACAGTACCAGTGAACATCGATGTTTATAACCTGATTTCAGCTCAGTGCCGGAGGACTTCTTAGATAATTTATTCTATTCACGTGACAAAGTATGAGACCTAGATAATCTATCAGCCTCAGAGGATGAAGATAACTTCTGCTTCAAAGAGGCTACAGGAGAAGAAGGTGGCCTCTTCAGATTTTGGTTTTGGGGCTGGAGCAGCCAGAGGGGCAATCCTCATAGAATCACAAAAGTGTAGGACTGGAAGGGATCTTGAGAGGTCATCTGGTCCAGTCCCCAACACTCAAGGCCAGACTGCACAATAAGTAGACCATTCCTGACAGGTGGTTGTGGAATCTCCGTCATTGGACGTTTTCAAGAACAGGTTTGACAACCTCCATAGGCAATTTGTTCCAATACTTAACTCACCTGATGGGAAGTTTTTCCTAATGTCCAACCTAAACCGCCCTTACTGCAATTTAAGTACATTGCTTCTTGTCCTATCCTCAGAGGTTAACAAGAATCATTTTTCTCCCTCCTCCTTGTAACAATCTTTTATGTACTTGAAAATTGTTATGTCCCCCCTCAGCTCTCTCATCTTCAAACTAAACAAACCCATTTTTTTCAATCTTTCCTCCTAGGTCATGTTTTCTAGACCTTTAATCATTTTTGTTGCTCTCCTCTGGACTTTCTACAATTTCTCTACATTTTCCTTATCAGCACAGAGTAGAATGGAAGAATTACTTCTTGTGTTTTGCTTACAACACTCCTGCTAATACATCCTAAAATAATTATTAGTTTTTTTGTAACAGTGTTACATGGTTGACTCATATTTAGCTTGTAATCCACTATGACCCCCAGATACCTTTCCGCAGTACTCCTTCCTAGGGAGTCATTTCCCATTTTGTATGTGTGCAATTCATTATTCCTTCCTAAGTGGAAGGAATTTGTCCTTATTGAATTTCATCCTATTTACGCCAGAACATTTCTCCAGTTTGTCCAGATCATTTTGAATTTTAATCCTCTCCTCCAAAGCACTTGAAACCCCCTCCCAGCTTGGTATCCTCCACAAACTTTATAAATGTACTCTCTATGCCATTATCTAAATCATTGATGGAGATATTGAACAGAACTGGACCTAGACCTGATCGCTGTGGGACCCCACTCAATATGACCTTCCAGCTTGACTGTGAACCACTGATAACTACTCCCTGGGAATGGTTTTCCAACCAATTATGCACCCACCTTATAGTAGCTCCATCTAGTTTATATTTTCCTGGTTTGTTTAGGAGAGGGTCACGTGAGACAGTATCAAAAGTCTTACTAAAGTCAAGATACACCACTTCTACCGCTTCCTCCCTAGCCACAAGACTTCTTATCCTGTAAAAGAAAGATGGTTTGACACGATTTGTTCTTGACAACTCCATGCTGTTACTTATCACCTTATTATCTTCTATGCATTTGCAACTTCATTGCTTAATTATTTGCTCCATTATCTTTCCAGGTACCAAAGATAAGCTGATTGTTCTGTTATTCCCCAGATTGTCCTTATTCCCCCCCCCCCTTTTTTTTAATATATATATATAGATATAGATATATATTGGCACAATATTTGCACTCTTCCAGTCCTCTGGAATCTCTCCCGTCTTTCATGAGTTTTTGAAGATAATGCTAATGGCTCAGATATCTCCTCAGTCAGCTCCTTGAGTATTTTAATTTGTATTTCATCAGTCGTTGGTGACAAAGACATCTAACTTGTCTAAACAATTTTTAACTTGTTCTTTCCCTATCTTAGCCTCAGATCCTACCTCATTTTAACCGGCGTTAACTATATTAGACATCCAATCTCTACTAAACTTTTTGGTGAAAAACAAAAAAAGTCACTTAGCACTTCTGCCATTTCCACATTTTCTGTTATTGCCTTTCACCACTTATTGAGCAGTGGGCCTACCCTGTCCTTGGTCTTCCTCTTGCTTCTAATGTACAGCAGAACCTCAGAGTTACAAACCCCAGAATTACAGACTGACCAGTCATCCACACACCTCATTTGGAACCGGAAGTATGCTGCTGTCTGATTGCGGAGACAAAAAAAAAAAAAAAAAACGCAAATACTGTAAAAAAAAAAAAGAAGCAAGTACTGTTTCAGAGTTAAACGTAAACTACTAAAAAAAGGGAAAGAAGCATTTTTCTTCTGCATAGTAAAGTTTCAAACTGTATTAAGTCAATGTTCAGTTGTAAACTTTTGAAAGAACAGCCATAATGTTTTGTTCAGAGTTACGAACAACCTCCATTTCTGAGGTGTTCATAACTCTGGGGTTCTACTGTATTTGTAGAATGTTTTCTTGTTGCCCTTTATATCTCTAGCTAGTTTAATCTCCTTTTGTGCCTTGGACTTTCTAATTTTGTCCCAACATGCTAGTGTTTGTTTATATTCATCCTTTGTAATTTGACCTAGTTTCCACTTTTTAAAGTTTCTTTTGATGAGTTTCAGATCATGGAAGATGTTCTGGCTAAGTCGGGGTAGTTTCTTGGCATACTTCCTTTAGTTCCTACGCATTGGGATGATTTATACTTGAGCCCTTAATAATGTTGCTTTGAAAAACTGCCAACTGTCTAACTGTTTTTCACCTTAAACTTGCTTCCTATGGGATCTTACCTAGAAGAACTCGCTCTCCTCTCATAATCAGGGTCAGGTTCTGAAAAAGAACACATCGCCTTCTCAAGAAGACAAAACTTGAGGCAGAGTTCTCTGGACTTTTGTTCTTGCTGGAAAAGAGGTACATATGGGATACTTGTCTCTAACATGTCCCTCTCCCAAACATATCAGAGAAACAAGCTTGACTATCTACCACAGGTATTACAGACCTGCAAGTGGCACACTGCTTAAATCCTAGGGATCTCTGCATGATAAAAAACATCCAGAGAACAAAGAGTGAACTACCTAACTGAACTACAGCTATGAAAACTATGTACAGTTTATTTTTAAAAGCTGCGACTCCAATCTCTTTGAATAATGAAACTGTTGAAGCAGTCTCCAGCTTTTGCTATTTGGGTTCTAAAGTCACTCTATAGAATATGGAATCAACATCATCTCAGCATGACAACCAAGTTCATGATCTATTCAAGGTGTAACCTCTCTGTACTGCTGTATAGTTGCAAAACATGGACACTATGCCTCTCAGACAGGGCAAAGCTGGAGGTGTTTCCACACAAAATGCCAACATTGTATATTGGACATAAAGTGGAACAACTTCATTCATAATGCAGATGTTTACGACTGCTCTGGTCTACAGACTACTGGGGCTATTATCTGCAGCTTACGCTATTCGGACATGTCAACAGAATGCCCCAAGATGTTCCGGTGAAAGCCATTCTTTGGGTGGCTTGTAATATATGAGATAAAATTCCACTAACCAAGGGATGGAGGCAGCCCAGTGGCAGACCCCCATTACATGGGTGCATTAAGTCTGTTTTGACGTTGGACTTTTGGCCTGTCAAGCCCTTGCAGCTACATAGGAACAGACAAAATTGCAAACGATTGCTACAGCTGACCATTCGGCTAAGCGCTGAAGACAACGACCATAGTGGTGAGGAGGCATTGACCCACATTATGCATACCTTGGATATTCACAAATGCCTGAAGGTCTACAGGACTTCTCCAGGATTAGAATGCCATTCCCCTTGCCCGCAATACGAGGAATCAAACCTCATTCCCCCTCCCTAATGCATGTTTCCACTGCCTTTTCATGATTTGTGTGTGTGTGTGTGTGTGTGTGTAAGTAAATGAATGAGAGGACATGATTTGGCTTTTTAGGTTGAAATATATATATGAATGAGAGGACATGATTTGGCTTTTTAGGATGATCAACCTATTCTTTTGGTTGCTTTTGAAGTTAGAAATTTTCAAGATTTGGAGGGGACAAAAAGAGTGGGAGGGACAAAGTCTTTTAGATCCCTTATGAAATGGTTTACAGAAAAATAAGTAAAAGACAAGAAAAATTCTTCAGAAGGCAATTTTGCATGGTTGACATCTTTCTATGCTACCCAGCATTTGTTTCGAGCAATCATCAAATCATAATATGTTTGCAACTTTACATCCTGATGGGAGACAGTTCAGGAGAAAATTGACTGAAAAGTAAACTAGGTTTATATTAGAGGCACAGCAAACATGCAGAAAGTATGATGGTAAAACAAACATTTAAAGTAGTGCAGCTGTTTAATATTATGCAGCTTATACATGTGTTGCACAGACACATTTTGAGTGAACTGTTTTATATTATTGTCTCAGAAAGATACACAGAATGAATATCTGTGTTCATGTAAACGACAAAAAAACACTTTCAACAGCAATTTAGCTTGCAAATTTTAAATTTACAGTTTAGGAATGGTGTACAATAGCAATTGATAAAGATAACTTGCTATTTGAATCAATACAGTTATCATGATACCAAAACAGAAAATCATAAGATAGAAACTAACACACATTTTGACATACTACAACATAAAGAATGCAAAAACTGGCTCAGTTCAGTGTTTTTCCAGCTGTGACTGTATTATAATCCCTTACCCAATTCTCCAGTTAGATCTGTGAACTATCTGAGCAAATGACACTTCCTCTATCCGCTATTTGCGTGTACAGACAGGACTATATATTGTTAATTGTCATTTTGGGAACCTGTGCTCTGGCTGCTATAATGGTTTCTATGGCTCAGAATAATTTGGGTAATTTTTTTTAACACCACAAAGCAGGGAAAGGTGGAGAGAGAGGAAGGTCAGTTCTCTGACTATATTTGAGCACCCTGGGCCAAATTCTCTTCTCATTTTTATCAGTGTAAATTCAGAGTAATTCTACTGATGTAAATGGAGTTATTTTGGATCTACTCCAGTGTAACTGACAGAAGAATTTAGGTCCTTTTATTTATTCCTATCAGTTATGGTTTGAGTACTTTCTCTTTCATTTACAGACCTGTAATTTATCACCCTACTCATGGTTCTGCAAACCTGGCACTACAAGGATGGGCTAACCGTAATCCTCACTAATATATCGCTCCAAAGGTCAGACAAACTTTCACCAGAGCATAAGCAAGATGGTCCATTTCAACTCATTATTAATGTAGAGTGTTCTTCAATCACCATTATATTTTGTAAGCACCACTTTATAGTGTTTTACGCAGGACAGGTGCAGGATAGAAAACATGCTAGATAGTAAGATTTATGAATAGTAGATGTGAACTACAACTAATTTATACAATATATGATTCTGAAGGGGTGTAGCTGGCCCTCTGCTGGAGGCTCTGCTATACCCTGCCCTAGTAAGGAGAAGCAAAGTTGGGTCCCTCCAGGCCTGCCTAAAAAGCTTGCACACCTCAAATTCAAGCTCTTTTCCTCATCTACTGGTCCACTCAATCTTGCTGCCACCTCCTCTGCCCCATTTCCCTTACTCCCCACTCTCACTCAGTCTAGTTTTTCTGCTTTTCACCTATCTTCCCTCTATCTGTGATGCCTCCTATATCTGGAGCACTGTTCCTGTCCTCATCCAATAAGCACCTTCTTTCTCTGTTCTCAAATTCCTCTTTAAAACCCACTGTTTTAAGCAATGCTTCCTTTCTTTTCATCAGTGATCCCCCTTCCCCTCTACAGCTCTTGAACCACATCTTCGCTAGTGTTTTACTAACTTATATAGACTTGACTCTCTTTAGAGATTGGGAACATGTCATAGTTTTGTTTGGAAAGCTATATATAATAGCTATATAATGTTTATAAAATTATTATCCGCTAACATTATAAAAACATAACACTGGCGTTTCTGATGTTAAAAGAAAAGCAGATGGGTCAATTTGATGATAATATTTCTTAAAACTTAGTGACCTCCAAAACGATGTATAAGAACAGCCATACTGTGTCAGACCAAAGGTCCATCAAGCCCAGTATCCTGTCTTCCGACAGTGGCCAATGACAGGTGCCCCAGAGGGAATGAACAGAACAGGTCATCATTAGGTGATCCATTCCCTGTTGCTCATTCCCAGCTTCTGGCAAACAGAGGCTATGGACACCATCCTGGCTAACAGCCATTGATGGACCTATCCTCCATGAATTTATCTAGTTCTTTTTTAAACCCTGTTATAGTCTTTGCCTTCACAACATCCTCTGGCAAAGAGTTCCACAGGTTGACTGAGCGCTGTGTGAAGAAATACGTCCTTTTGTTTGTTTTAAACCTGCTGCCTATTAATTTCATTTGGTGACACCTTAGTCTTTCTGTTATGAGAAGGAGTAAGTAACACTTCATGATTTTATAGACCTCTACCATATCCTCCCTAGTCGTCTCTTTTCCAAGCTGAAAAGTCCCAGTCTTATTAATCTCTCCTCGTACAGAAACTGTTCCATACCCCTTGTGATTACTTCCCTTCTTGGAACACTTAGAAGATATAAAATATTTTATTTCTTTTTCTTTCCATTCTGACACCTTAATTATAAAATCTTTCTAGTAAAAGGAAGGACCTGTGAGGAAACTAAGATATATCCTGTTATTCACCATTACATTTCATTTCTAAAGAGTTTTCCCTTACTATAAACTAAAGAGAGGGTGATAGCTGTCAATCCTGAAGCACTGTAGGTTAAACAACTGATGTTAAATATAAGAAAATGTCTTTATACAGTCATGGAAGCATTGCTACACTTGACATTATGCAAAATTATAATTCAATGAAGTGCAAAAAAGATTAAAAAAACCACTCTTACCTGTTTTTCTGGTACACTTTGCTTCAAGGACATTGTTAGCACGTCCAGATTCCCAGGATTCACAATGGTTTTTGTTCCACAGACATCTTATCCCTGGACCAGCATTTTTACACAGTTCTTCTTGTCTGAATGCTTCACAGTCTGGAGGCTTGTACACAAGGATATCATTCAACAGAACACTTGAAAAACCCCCAAATATGTACATGGACCTAATGACAAAAGAAAGGGAATATAAAATAACTGTTTTTATAAATAAAGCATTATTAAAGCTATATCCTCTTGCTTTTTTAGCCACCTTTACATATATTATGGCAGTATTCTTCACAACAGTCAAATTAAGACTGTCAGTGTTTCCCTTAAAAACCTCAAAGTTCATGTGTTTTTTTCAAAAGTTTGCTCCAAGATGAAGCTTAAAGTATGTCTAAACTCAGACAAAACTATATGTATTAGAAAAATATAGAGCAGTACATAGAAAATGGGTGGGAAGAAGGAAAAAGGACTGTGCAGGGAACAGTATTATTTTTTGGTGTGAGGTAATGCGAACATATACTGTATGAACTAGATGGTCTGCAGTAATAGATTGGGAACAAAGAGCATTTCTCTTTGAGACAGAAGATTCCAAGGACAAGTAACACCAGCTAGCAGTCATGGACATCTCTCTTAGCTAGCAGTAAATTTCTGGATTTGATGCAATAGTTCTTCCCCCTTCTCATTTAAAATTAAGAAGATCTGAAGAATTAATCTAGAGCTCTCTAGCATCATATACTCCCAAAGGGACCTCTTGTTTGGTAGTGATACAGGTATCAATGGGCTCTGAGGTACCTCCAAAGCAGTACAGTTTATGTTAAAGAGCTATAATAATATAATAAGATCTGAAGAACAACTGGGTATTTTACTGCAATTTTAATTCATTGTTAGCAGTCAAATCTTAAAGCTTCAGATATAGTTTAGATAAGAATCTGAATCCTTTAAATTTCACTTATCACTATTTGTGAGAAACTAGCAATAGATATACTCTTTCATTATGAGCAATTCTTCTCTGCTAATGAAACAATCTACACATATTTCATTAGTGAATTTGAAGTGCTGTGTTTGCTGATCATTGCAATTTGCAGCTGTTATTTATCTCAAGGAACTATTTTAATAAATATTATATATTATTGCATTATTTTTAAAGTAATATAATATTCATGTGTAAAGTAACTTATATACTCTATAATTATTGATGTGTTTAATTATTTACACATTCAGATGATTGGAAAGTGATAAATCATGTAAAAAAGGCAACATACAATTGTAGACATTTAAAAGGGATCATTTATGGTATCAACAGCTGCCACATGTTAGGACATATGTGAAACCCATGAGAGAGGACCAATGAGAAAATGTTCTTTGAGGTCCTCCTAGCTAAGTTTCCTATAAAACTATTCCTTCAGAGCAGGGGTCCCCAACGCGGTGCCCGTGGGCGCCATGGCGCCTACCGGGGCATCTATGTGCGTCCACCTACTGGCCGCCGGACAAGCAGCCACCGAAATGCTGCCGAGAAGCGGCAACGTCAAGAAGCGTTGCCACCAAAATGCACCTCTTGATGTCGCTACTTCTCGGCGGCATTTCGGCGGCTGCTTGTCCGGCAGCCACGCTCCTCAGTGGCTAGTCATCCGGCGTCCGCCACACGGAAAGGTTGGGGACCACTGCTTCAGAGGGATAATGTTTGCCCCACCATCATTGGATGAAGCAAGGAGTTTGGCCATCAAGTCCTGCAAACCTCAAATGATCTGCCAAAAGCTAAAGCCACTTGCACAGAGGCCATGTGTGTCCATGCCAGCTCTGGGGCCCACAGTATTGACCTCCCATTCCCTGCCAAAGTAGCTATGTTGGGTTTCCTCTGTGGACAGCAACCTTTACAAAGGGTTTGCTGGGGGTTGAAAAAATAATGTAGCCTAGAGCTGGTAACTGTTGGTACATACTGACTAATGATGATCACTGCATGGGAATCATGTAACGCTTACTTTTTCACACAAGTAGTAAATTTCTCCTAGAAGTTTATGATTTTTGACATTAAATCACCTACAGTGTGTTACTGAATTTAGAAAATTTAGAAAAAGTATTTATACATTACATCCAAGTGATTACTATACTTGGTGTTGGATTTCAAACACACTGTAAATCACTAAACATCCTCGCCACACATTAAGTATTGGGGACCTTTGTTCAGCTGTATGGTGAAAGTGAATTGCCCCCTTAACTGCGAAGATCCAGAAAGCAGGTAGGAAGGGGGTTGTTGCCCCTTTATGCACCCCTCTCTCCCTGAAAGGATTACCAGTTCCAGGTAAAGATGTAGGAAGAAACACAACCGGATGAGGTCAGTTGGGGGAGGAGACGCTGCACCCTTCCAGCTGACTGGAAGTGTGTGGGAGGTTATTTATACCCAAGGCAGTTCCAGGAAAGACCTCTAATGCAGACCAGGCTAGCATCACCTACCCTCCCCACCCATGGATCTTTATCTGCTGCGGCCATTATGCTAGTCGCCCCTTTTCTCAAGGGGGGGCTGGGAAGGAATTTTCTCTCACTGCTAAAAAGGCTGAGGCGAGGTGGGTTTTTCACCTTTCACAGCGGGTTAGGGACCTGCTGGAGTAGGAAGGGGGGCTGGGCCTGTACATGTACTCCATATAGAATGGTTATATGGTGATCAGATAAAATTCATTGGTAAAGGATTTAAACAAGGCATCCTTTAAATGAGCAGCAACAGGGGATTTGGGGCTCCTGCAACTGGTATGGCGGGGAGTCAATCCCCCACCCTTTATAGCCCACTTAATGCTCACAAAAGGGGTGTATGTGTGTGTGGGGGAGGGGTTGTAGAAGCAGAATGGATGGGACCAGGATTGAAAAAGGGGGAGGGCTGACAGCAGCCCCCTGAGTATATGGAAATATATATGGTATTACCTGCACTGTACAATTATCTGCCAGGTACTCCCAGATATTTAAGAATAAAGTTTCAGCATAATCAAAAACCACATCCAGTGCCCCCTGTCCTGGCAGAGCCAGACAAATGTTCTACCCTCAGGTTTATATAAACATTCTCTAAATCAACATGTTCCACAACTACCCCAAATAAATGATTTGATGTACTGATGACCAGGATATGTTGAGGGCTACTATTCATATTAATAAATAACATCATCTGTACACATCATGGAATTGCACTTTATGTAAATGTAACTGTCATCATAGGTTTTTTTTCTTCCTGCAAAAATGGTCAGAGACATTTAAAACATGCTTTATTTACCCATTACTGACAACTGCAGTGTGTCCAAATCTGTTCAAATCTCGATGCAGATTAGGTTTTGGTAAAATTTTCCATTCATCACAAGCTAAAAGACAAAAGGAAAGCATATGATTTCCTGTAATAAAGTTTCAAGAGACTTTTGCAAAATATATTACATATGTAAATGCCAAGATTAAATCAAAGCCATATATAGGCTATTTTTAGAGGAAAGTAACAATTTGAAACATGTCTTTTTCAAATGCCTTGATTAGCAATGCGAGTATATGATACCCACTTGAAAAACAAATATTCTTTCTGTTCTAAAATATATTTAAATACTTATAGGATACAAACATATTTAAATACTTCATTAAAATAATTTTTACCTTAGTGATAACTAATTTTTCAAATGTCGGGGTAAAATATAAAAAACTCCAAAGCAAAAGTCACTTCAATATAAACTTCAAGTCTTTGCAATATCAACTTTAGCTTGGTTATCTAGACAGACTTTAAAAAAAAAAAAAAAAAAAAAAAAGTATAGTACATTGTCCTTAACTTTAAAGCCAAAGGTATTGTTGAGAAATAATATAAAAGCAATATATTGCTACAATGTAGTCTGCTTTATTCTTTCAACACACTAACGGATATGAAATTTCTCTTTCCCCGCACCTAACCTCAGGACAGCATACTTATGTCACTAATACCTTGCTATAAATCAGGTGTTTTCTTTTTTTTAAGCACAGAATAGCCATAAGTGAGTAATTGTGAGATTTTAAAATATAAACCAAGTAATTCAAACCAGCAAAAATGCCTATTCAGTAATATGAGCATGCACAAGGGCTATCATTAGAGAGAAATATTATATTATCAAACATTGGAGGGTGAAAAGCGCACAGGCAGCTATTTAACAATGAGCCAGGCTGACCTACTTCAAAGCACTTTTACAGCTGTTCAGGGACTTAGGTTTGTTGACTAAGTAATTAAGGTTGCCTTTGGATACACATGCAAATTAGATTTGCAATGCAAACTATTTATAATGTTGTAGAGACGCTTTGTATTTTTAATGTAAAATTATCAAGATAGGATGTGCAAGAGCTGTTGCAAACCCATTTTATAGGGGGAAATAGGATGGGTATAGCCAATTCGGTATAATGGCTATTGATAATCACAGGAGAATAGCTCTTCACACCAGACCAAAAAAATCAAAAACAAAACAAAACACTGTTTTGTGAAGGTGGGACAACTAATAAACAAGAGGCATACAGCAAATTTACAGATTTTTTTTAAAGTTATTTATTTTTAGTGCTAAGAACTATGCTAAACATTTTACAAAAATTAAAAAAGACAACTTCACCAAAAAAAATGTATAACCTAAAGAGAGCACAAAGAGATAAAGAAGGTTGAGAAATTATGAGATATTTTCATTTTCATAGTTTATAGGAAAATAGAGAACTATTTGAGGGATTATAGGAGAAACTTTTTTTTTTTGTTTCCTTTTTTAAGGAGAGATGCATCTAGAATCATGGAGGAAATCCCAGTATTGAAGAAAGTCATGGTTACTTGTTACTTTGTTGAATCAAAATGATTTAAGACTGTGTAGTCTGAAACGTGTGATAAACACAAAAGGTGTAATCAAAAAGAGTCAGGCAACTTTTTTTTGAAGTACAAAGACCTTTAATCACAGCCAAATTCTCTTATCAGAAATGTGAGGCCATAAAATATCTAACATATTGACAACAAAATGGCAGAGATTTCAAAATCAGATGATGACTCAATCAGTTTACCAATATGAAGAGACAAGAAAGTAAAGCAACTTTTCATTCATAGAAAACTTCATTTATTCAAACCAACATATCCAGAGATCTCTCTACTTCCTTAATCTCCTTCTTCAATCACAAGAAACTGTTGCAATACCAACAGCTTCAATAAGAAGAAGGTGTTGTCGGTGGTATCGATGTGCTGCAGAGGCAGGAGGCGGCGCCATAGTCTGTTGCGTTGCCAAGCAGCCAGGTGACATGTTTGAGCTGCTCTGGTGGTACCGAGGCAGAGACTGTAGGGTCTCCCTTTACTGCCTTTTTCCAAGCCAGCCTGCTTAGGGTCTCCTAAAGTGGATCACCCCAAGGGACCCTCCTCAAAGAAGAAGTGAAGGTTGCAGTCGGAGTTCCTTGCACCTCTAGTGTGTTTAGAATTGAATGCTGAGTATCACGGGGTTCAGATATAGTTGAGTGTTTGGACGTAGAGGGTTCCTCAGTACCAAGACTGCTTGAAGCCTCATGGGGTGCAAGGTCATGGTAGAGCCTCTTAGGTCAAGCTTCTTGCTAAGGAGATTTGGAGCTACTCTTTGCAGAAGACGTGGCAGAATTCAATTTTTATTTATGTATTTATTTTATAATTTTGATGGATAGAATCATAGAATATCAGCGTTGGAAGAGACCTCCGGAGGTCAAATCCCCTGCTCAAAGCAGGACCAATCCCCAGACAGATTTTTGTCCCAGATCCCTAAATGGCCCCCTCAAGGATTGAGCTCACAACCCTGGGTTTAACAGGCCAATGCTCAAACCGCTGAGCTATCCCTCCCCCCTTATTTTTAAGAATGATGTTCAATTTTATCAATTTAAATTTTTGATTGTGGAAAATTATGAGCAAGTCAGACAATTATTTAATGACAGTACATACTGAGATTCAAAAACTGCTAAATGACTGCTAACACAAACTGTCAACATCACATATCAAAATATAAAAAGTACCTATCCTTAAATCAAACTCTAGTTCTCAAGTTGCATTTTTCTTACTTTGTGTTTCTGTAAATTTCAATTATAACGGATGGAAATTTTTTTTTCGTCAGCTTGTGTGTGTGTGTGTATGTGTGTGTGTGTGTATGGCAAAATTGACATTTACTGACCTTTACCAATAAAAATCTCATTCTTCCAAGCCTAACTATGAAGTACGAATGGGGTAACTAGCTAAATAAGCAGCATTGCTAGATGCTCCATCTCAGGCCAAGGCGGTTGAGATGAAACTGAGGGCAGTTCATCCATCACAGCCTGTGTACCCTCCATACAGGGCACAAAGGATAGCTAGGGAGCATGTGAGGACTGAACGGGCACTGTTGCCAAAAATCTCCAATTGAAGATACCAGGGGCACATGTGCACCTGAAGTAGAGCACCCCCAGGGACATTACTTGAAGAACTTCCAGCTCTAACACTAGGCCAGCAATGTATCACTTTTGATCACAAACGTCAGAGCAAGGTGAGGATGATATTAAACACAAAGATGCGTGTATCCCATATCCCTGTGGAACAGCAGTATTGAATGCAGTTATGTAATTTAAATTACACAAGAGCTTCAGACAGACATATTATTTATTATGAAAATAAAAGTGATGAACAATTATGAATTCAATTTCTATTTCAGGAACATTTTTTCATTTAAACTCTACAAGGCATATTTTATCCTTATACTCTCCCAGCACTATCTTTCAGTTATACTGTAAATTCAAGTTCAGCTACAATTCAGTGCATGTTAGCAGAAGCGGTTTGTTTGACTACATGGGAAGATGTATGTATTTGATGACAGAAGAAAAACATTTAAAATTAAAACCATATAACACTATATTTTCATCTGATCTAGAAAAAAAATCAGAATGATTTTTGTATGTATATTTTTTTAACAAAAAGGTGAGATTTAACACAGAAGGAAAACCATAAAACCATTATTAAAAGCTGGTTTTAAGATAAGAAACCTTTGCAGACTGGAGATATAATAATTCCTAGCTTGCTGATGTTATTTGTCAAACTGGCAGGTCTTTTCAGTCGAGTAAAGGGAAAACAACATGTTACAAATAGCCTTTCCTCTTATCTCTTCTAGCCTTCTCAATAACTACTGAACATCGAAGAGAGCATTGTGCTAGAAAAATACTTTTGCTGAGCTTTAAATTCCTGATCAGGGTTTCTCTTGGAAATACAGATTAGTTCACGTGAAATGCAGGAGTTGCCAAGTGACTATATGCTTAGTACAAAATATAATTTGTTGCTGTTTAAATTTTGTCTTACTTATTGCAAAGTGCCTGAATGTTTAGACTTACTGAAAACTATAATTATCTTTCCCTGCTCTCTTTTCAGACACTATTCCTATGATTTAATATAATAAATTAGTACAAAAATTCTAAGAACCATAAAAAAGATGAGCAAGTAATAAGCATATCAGGACTTTTCAATACTGTTAACCCTTCTTCATTCTCCTTTCTATATTAAATCTAATTTCAACTGTAAGCTCCTTGGGATAGGGAGCAATTATTATTCCTGTCTGTAAAGTGCCATCTATAGCTATTGCATTGGGTAAATAATATCGTTTTCGGGAAGATTTAGTAATATGGTTACATTTCCCATGGTCTCAGCTTGTAAACTCATATTATATTGTATATAGTTGAGGCCTATTCCTCTCAAAGAAAATGGTATTAAGGAGATAAAGGATCTTCATTCACCATTTGTTTAGAGTAGAAGGTGACTAGCAAAACACTCCTAATGCCTTAAATTATGAAAGTGTAGGGAAGGCTTTCTTTCCCAAATACCTGTATAAAGGCATTATTTACACTAGGAAGTTGTACTGCTTTAACTGTACCAGTGTAGTTAAAGCATCATAGATACCCCCTCCCCCCTTTGCAGATGCAGTATAAAGGTGCTTATACCAGTATAGCTTTTTCCTGTAAGGGAAGAAGAACAACCTGTAACAGTATACCACCTTTATATCTGCACCCACAGTACCAGTACAACTATATTAGTTAAAAAAAAACTCACACACCTAACTGATGAAAGTTGTACTAGGACAACATTCAAGTACAGACTAGGCTTAAAATATTACAATCAGCTCAGATGTGCTAAAGACTGGTTGGAATGGAGAATCTGTGTATAGGACTAGAAAGGGAATTATGTCACCCCAGCTCTATATTGCAGATTCCTTTTTGAGTGACTTACACTTTTTTAGGATAAATTAAACCCACTCTTTAAAAGTACCTGTTTAGGTGTGGAAAGGCCCATAATATTTGCACTCTAACTTTCTGCCCAGTTTTTAATAATCAATCATTTAAATAGTGGGCCAAATTCTCAGCTGATGTAAATAGACATAGTTCCATTAACTTCAAGACTGACAAAGTCAATTGAGCTGTTCCAATTTATACCACCTGAGAATCTGAGCCACTATATCCAGTTCAAATCTTAAATTTATTAAAATCTAGGGGCATCAAATACCTGGCAGATGTCTTTGGAGCACAGGGTCTTTATTCATTTGAACTACAATTTGCTTTTGGTCTTTCCTGTAAACACTATTTTGGATACCTTCAGTTAAGACATTTTAAAAGTTAAAAGCCCTAGCATAAGATCAACCCTTGTAAATTTAATAATGTACTTAGGTCACTAAAAGGTTTTATACTGTATCTTGCTGAAGAGTGTTAAATGAGATAGACAGCCCTTTTGCAGTAAAAGCCAGAAAAGCATGTGAGGAAAACTATGGGCATGAAAGAGAGAAGCAAAGATGGCAAAAAATATGAGCTATGTGGGATCCACTTAGAGATTCTACTTGTGTATGCTTTTTGTACTAAGCCTACACCTAATTTACTTTTAATAGAGGCAATACAATAGCCATGCTGTATACTGGCAATATGATGAAACAAAATCAACTGAATTGTGACTTAAAAGCTCCATATGAACATCTAATTTCTATGGACAAGTAAAAGGTAAACATTCCAAGCACTGCCCAAGATTTTTGCAGAAGTCTTGTGCAACAATTTGAAAAGGCACGCCTGTATGTCAGAGAGAGACTGCAAAACAAAGCACAATACTTAGAATTGCATTGTCTTTCTCCCCACTGTATTACCCCAATTCTATCTCTGCCTATAATAGAATACTGGAATACGGTGTGCAATTCTTGTCTCCCATGTTCAAGAAAGATTAATTCAAATTGGAACAGGATGATCCGAGGAATGGAAAACCTATCTTATGAGAGGAATCTCAAAGAGGGTGGCTTGTTTAGCCTAACCAAAAGAAGGCTGAGGGGAGATATGATAGCTCTCTATAAATACATCAGAGGGATAATATACCAGGGAGGGAGAGGAGTTATTTAAGTGCCAATGTGGACACAAGAACAAATGGATATAAACTGGCCATCAACAAGTTCAGACTCAAAATTAGGTGAAGGTTCCTAACCATCAAAGGAGTGAAGTTCTGGAACAGCCTTCCAAGGGGAGAAGTGGGGGCAAAAAACCTAACTGGCTTCAAGACTGAGTTTGATAAGTTTATGGAGGGGATAGTATGATGGGACTGCCTATGATGGCAGGTGGTCAATCATCGACTGCCAGTAGCAAAACTACCCAATGGCTAGAGACAGAATACTAGATGGGGAGGGCTCTGAATTACTATAGAGAATTCTTTCCCAGGTATCTACCTGGCAGGTCATGGCAAGTGTGTGGAGTAATTTAGTGGAAGTAATTTCAAGACATTTGTTTGCTGGCCCTTCCCTTCTCCGCTCTCCCAGTGCTCCTGAATCATATGGGGATGCCCATGTGCAGATGGAGCCTATAGGTGTCAGCAAAAGCCCCAGCTAAAGGGAAGTGACCCCATTATTGTGTATTGGTTCCTCCCTCTTCCCCCAGTGTTCTAATCCTTCGGAGGCTATCTGGGGAATGCATTTAGGAGAAGGGGAAGACTTTTGCTTATATTAGGCTTTCTAGGGCCACGTCAGGAATGACGAAGCATGGGGACTTGGTTGCCAAATACCCAGTTAACCTTGAAGTTTGATTTACAAGTTTAATTGGAATTATAAATAAAGTTGTGGCCAGAGCTATTCTTTAACCACATTTACTTCAGCCAGAATCATTCTGGGACATTAAAGGGTAGAGCAAGGCTGGCACCCAGCCATATAAGATGCTCCTCTCTTCCGCTGTCAAACCATTTTTCTTCCCTGATTTTAGCTCAGATTTTTTATCATTAACAATTACAAATACTTTCAGCTCTTTTTAATTAAAAGAGAATTGTATAGTCAGTGCACCAAAGTTCATTCTGGACTCTGCATACACTTTTTGTTTGGCTCAGTGTTTTAGGATTCTGGGTGGACAGCAAATAAAATATCATTAAAGTTTGGCACAAGACTAGCAAACTTATTTTCCAGTTTATTCCACATAGAACAAAGCTTTTTCTTTGTTCTGATAATAAAAAAGTCCCTCCTCTCAGCAAAACGTAAAGCCAGACCTGTTTGAAACAGCATGAAATAAATTTTAACTACAGGTGGAACATCCACAACAGAGCCTACATATAGAGTAACAAATCCCTAAACTGCATTAAAAAAACAAGCCTGAGTTTGACTACTAAATGAAGCAATTAGTGCATTATACTATTATGATTTTGCTTTTCTAATACTGCAGTGATAAATGGCTAATTGCTAGTACAGACTGCGCCAGAGCTACATTTATGACTTAAGTGCTCAAGAATACATAAAATTTAATCCATCGCAGCTGCTGCTTTACATTCTCTTTGGGACAGCACACTGATAATCCATTTGTAATTATAGATTTTTTTGTTCAATGATATAACACTCTTTTTATTAAATACTGTTTTCATAGATTTTCAAATTAATATGTACTATCTCTGCTGTTATCAAAGACTGGAATTAGAGTATATAATTTTAAAAATAATTTATCTATAAACAAATTTCTATTTTTTAACAACAAATGTAAACAAACTCTTTGATTACAAGTGAAATTAAAGTTAGTCTCAGGAGTCAAACTAACGCATTTTCCAGACAGGAAAGAAAGCTTTCAATATTTATTTCAGTAACATGCAAACAACTCAGTATTTTATGACTAATACTGTATTGGACAGGCAACTGAATTTACATTTAGTGTAATATTAATCTATATATTAGATATTATATTATATTAATATAATCTTTGGGAATCTATCAGCAGAAATCCAGGTTCTAGAGAGGCCTGCCTGAGACACACTATGGAATATAATATCTTTTTTAGGCTGCATTGTCCTTTTACTGAATGATCCCAAAATTCTTTATACAGACACAGAGTCCTGAAATGCAGCCACATCCAGGTAGCAGATGAAGCAGCTGTTCTGCTCCAGGAACACTAACTCTTGTTAATATGTATATACACCTAGACACTCCCTGCCAATCAATCAACCAATAAGCATTTCTAATGCACCCAGATACCTCAGTAAGTGGTATATTTGAAACAATGAGAGAACACACACTTCTTCATTTGAAAGGAGAAGGAGTAACTTAGGCACATAGAATGTAATTGTTGAAGTTAGAATTCGGCCAGGACATCATAGCTGACACCCTTACCCTTGCAAAAAGCACCATATTCATCAAAAGTAGTATGGACTCTGTTTTAAGATTCCTCTCGACTTCAGGGTAAGAGCTGTGCCTACTGAATCACCAGATGAATACCACCATTCTCTGGAGCACTGGTTTTCTTTCCAAGCTTCCCATCAAAGTATTGATATGGCCCAATCCATCTTGTTTTATAAACTTTAATCAGCATAAAAATCCATCAGATTTAAAACTCTGGTCGTACTTCCAGGCCTGGTCTTCTCTAGGAAAAAATGGTCCGTTCTTAACTGCAGTTAAGTTAAAATCCTAGTGAAGCTAAGGCAGTTTGTAGTTTTCACACTAGTTAGCAGGTTGATTGAGAGACTAGGCTCCCCCACAGCAGGTAGAGTTAAAAATTAATTCATGTGAACACTACAAACTGCGTTGGCTTCACGTTTGTTAACTCCAATTACCTAACGAGTTAAGAAAACACCTTTTTTCCTAGTGAAGAAACAGCCTCAAGTCCACAGTGAATTAATTTGTGGATACAATGATAGGGGTAGAGAAAAATGTGTATGATCTCTTTAACCCTAGGCAAATCATATGCAGAACCAACCAAAACTGTTTGAATAGACCAACAGAGTTTTCATTTAAATAACTCATCTGGGACCAAGATCTGCACAATTTTAAGATTTTCTCTGCTGAATATATCCTATAATGCTTTTTCCAAACTTTTGAAAGCTGAGCTCCCCGTCAGGAAAATAAAACCAATCATACCCCCTGCCTTTAATCCCACCATCTATTATTTTCATCTTCATTTATGCATCTTCCATGCCAGGCTTTCTGACTAGTTCCCTTGTGGCCCACATTTTTGAAGACTCTGCTTTAATGAATAAGATCCAGCTTTAGAAAATATAACAACGGGCAATATATATATAGTATATATATATATACACACACACTATTTTTTGCAAGCCTACAATATTACAGAAAATTAGGTAGCAGTTTATACACGATTTACATACAATGTTCATCAATCCTATAAAGTGAGAATATCGCAACAACCAATGGGAACAGATAGTGGCCTATCTGTAGCAGCACAAGTGAGTGTGGGGGCATGAGGTGACCTTTAATTACTCGTGCCAGCTGGCATAACTACACCAGTGCTCTGTAGGAAGAATGCTACACCAGGTAAAAGCATGGCAAGGGGTACTTCCCCTTGCTGCAAAGGGGAAACCCAGAAAGCAGAATGTGATTTTCTCAATCACACTTTGCCTTCTGGTCTGCTCCAAGAGCAGCACAACAATGTACTACCCCTTGCTTTGAGTTCATGGCAAAGCCACAAATTAGCACAAGAACACAAGTAAAGAAGGACTGCTTTGTACCTTATTGCTAGCGTACAGCAGTCCTAACACCAGCATAGCCATCCCAAAGAAGATCACCCAAATATAGGGGAATCTTTCAGCAGTTTTGTGCATCTTACAATATAAAAGATGTGCACATCTTCATGAAAGAGTTGCACATTCTACAATACAGTGTCAAAAAATTAAGCACAATCATTGTGAATGTTTTCTTCCCCCTGGGACCAAATTGGCGGGGACCTGCTGGGTTTTTCACCTTCCTTGCAGCCAGCGCCGGCTCCAGGGTTTTTGCTGCCCCAGGCAGCAAAAAAAAAAAAAAAAANAATAGCTGGACGTGCCGCCCCTCTCCCGAGTGGCCGCCCCAAGCACCTGCTTGTTCAGCTGGTGCCTGGAGCCGGCCCTGCTTGCAGCATCCTGGAGGCACAGTCAGGTTGAATAATAATTTGTGGCAGTAATTGGTAAGAATGTTAGTTCATCACAATTTGCAGCCAATTTCCAGTGCGATTAGAAGGCTAAAAGGGATGGGTCCCAGAAGTAAAATAAAAGACCTGGGATTCTGCAGATATGCTTTGTGCCCACAGGATAGGGGGAGACCTCATGGCGTTCATGGGCCAAAGTCCTCTCCCCCGTTTTAGTATTCTCTGTCCCCCTCAAGGGAGAGAGGAGTGTATGTGAAAGGATTCAGAAGAGTGAGCTAGCTGAGTCCTAGGGATAAGCTGAGGAGAGTCTACCCTGAGTTATGGGTTATATGATAGGAACCCTGTAACTCTACAGTGGAATCACTTAAAACGCCTGATATGTGAAAGTACGGGCGACAGGGTGGGTAGTGCCCTCCTCTGTGTTAAGTTTAATAAAGTTGTGGCTGCTGCTTAAAATCCATCCCTGTGTCCATCTTGACTCGCCAATGTGTTCTGATCAATCTACTTGAATCTTGAGTCTGGGTACACAAGAGAAAGCAGGCTCCAACCAGCAGCCACTATTTATTACTTCCTCCCCATGAGCAAGTGGGCAGCCAGGGACAAGGAGTGAAGTGGGAAATGGTTGGATGGAAGGGTGGTGGAGTAAGTACATCTGGTAACAGGTCAACAGCACACTTCTCACATCATGAGCAAAACAGAATCTCCACAAGAATTCTGACTCAGCGGGGTGTTGCCCCATACACTGGGCTTAGGGTTTAGTCTCTATCTAGCCCTAAATTATTTACTTTAATTTTATAAGAATGACCCTAAAAGTTAGCATTTCCCTCTTCCCTCCCACAATCTTGGAATTTTTGGTGCGTGACTTCTGAAATACAAGGAAAGGTCAAAATGCACAAATACCACATTCCCTAAATATACAGCAAACACACTTTTTCAAAAATAAAAAAAAAAGTTGTATAACAAGTATGAAACACACAAATAAAATTTAATATTTTAATAATGTAACGAGAACAAAAGCTACACTTCAGTAAAGTTTGTGCATGTCCACATAAACGTGCACGTTCATATAAATTAAGGGTACAAAGTAATTTTACCTATGTAAGTCTCAATCCTTAAATGAACTAATACTTTGGCCCTGATCCAGCAAACCACATAAGCATGTGCTTAACTTTCAGTATGTAAGTAATCCCATTGACTTCAGAATCTTAGGGATAGATTGCCACTTTCCTGATTAAGAGGCAGATAGATGCACCTCACCAGGAATGGGAATAGAGTAAGCAAGCGCCAAGGCTCTGCCCAGTCTCTCCCTGCCTGATTGGGGTGGCAGGTAGCAGAGGCATAGCATTCTTACCCCCTGCATGACCAGATTCAAGGTTTGAGGTGGCTCCACAGATGCATAAGGTGTTGAGGGGTCAAACCCCTTTATGCCCCTGGGTAGGTGAGCAGCCCAGGACACAGTCTGGGGGTTTTGTCTTATGTTTTTTAAACGATCATCTGCCTATTTCTGTAAAACATAGATGTAATATAATTCTATTCCTCTGCTCCAGACCCTTAATATATCTCAGGGATTTGGTCCAGGTTTTGCCACAAAATGATAGTGTCTAACAATTCTGCCCTTGCAGGCAGACTACTGCATACCTAGCTGATACACAAACGCCGTATTTTAACAGACAGTTTGATCTGGATGGCCAGAGTAATTGCAGACCTTATGGTACTCAACTCCACAGGAGTCGCACAGTACCTAGCATTTACATATCTTAGTAATTAGTCTTACAGCAGTGTCAGAAATTAATTTAATTTCCAGAATAGAGTGAGAATGTCAGTCATTTCCAAGGGGTTAGCACCACAGCTATAATCTTGAAGGATCTGAAGACAGACATGTGACAGGTGTCAAACCAATATGTCACCACCATATTCAAAGTTCACTAAGATGAAATCCTCCTGTGGGCACAGTTTATGACCATGATGCCATGTATATTACCATATAAATGTCAATGTTTTTAAAATTGCCACATGAATGTATGCCAGAATCTAAGTTTCCTTTTAAAACAAAAGCATCTCTCTATCCCTTACATTTGCAAAGAAAGCCTTCAAAAGAAGAACATGAATCTACAAACAAACAATAGCTCTTAGAGATGTGATCCCATTTATCTCAATGAGATAATTATACTGAAATCTCACAGTAATTTAAACATCACTAATTACTTCACTACTGAGCATTAGTACCAGAAACACCAGGCTCATGTGCTTGCTTGTCACTGTGGGATGTAGTGGTTGATACTTGAGCAGGGTGCAATGGGGCAGCTATATGCTGCCAAAGATCGTTGAGGCGGGGAATAAAGAATTGAAACCTACCTCCTACCAAATTTCAAATCACTTCTGCTTCTATCCAAAAGGATGAAGGAAAAAGAAGGTGCATCCCTTTTTCAATAATAAAAGTCACAAATGTCTTCTGGGGACTGTGACAGGGTTGGGACTCACCACCGCAGTGCCTCCCGCTGGCACATCTGGGAATTAGCTCTGTCCTCTGCGGGGCGCCCTCTGCCGGTGGTGTCCCATCCACCGTCTGCTCCCCTGTTGGTGTGTGGACCTGCATTGCTCCCTGCTCGGCAGTGTCCTCTTCAGTTCCCGGCCAATGGGAACTGCTGGGGGAGGTGCCTGAAGCAACAGCCACACACCCCCCTGCGCCCCTCCTCCCCCAGGTTCCAGCTGCTTCCTGGTGCGACGGCGGCAGGGCAGGCAGGCAAGCAGGGAGCCTGCCCTGCCCCCGGTGCGGGTCGGGCCAGAGCCCGCCCCCCGGCACTCCTCCTGCACCCCGACCCCCTGCGCTGAGTCCCCTGCCGCACCCCAACCCCCTGCTCTGAGCCCCCACCGCACCCCACACCCCTCCTGTGCCCCCTGGGGGCAGGGAGGGGGCAGAGTTGGGGTGGAGATTTCGGGGAAGGGGTTGGAATGGGGGCAGGGAAGGGGTGGGAAGAGGCGGGGCAGGGGCGGGGCCTCATGGAAGGGGTGGAGTGGGGGCGGGGCCGAGGGCGGCGG
>QXTE01000048.1:6228493-6244141 GCA_003942145.1 Platysternon megacephalum
GGGGGGGGGGGGGAGGTGTCAGTAAATGCGGCCCTCAGCCCAATGTACTAGTCCTCATGTGGCCCTCGAGGTCATTTGAGTTTGAGATCCCTGCTCTAGCCATAGCCTCCCTGCCCTCCTTCTCTCCCCTTGTCAGACTTTGTCCCTGGGCCGCTTCCCCTTCGGCCCTGTGCACCCGCTCAGCCCTTTGTAGCAAGGCCTGCAGCCTGGGGTTTTCCTTGGGTGGAGCTCCCCAGCTCATTCTGCCCTTCCCCAGCACTCCTCTGTCCAAGGTGCTACCTTTCAGCCCAGGAGCCAGTCCTCCTCCCTTGGCAGGCAGGGAGAGATTGACTCTCCTCCTGCTAGGCAGCCTTTATATAAGGCCTAACCCGGCCCTGATTGGCTGCCTCTGCCCTGCCCTGATTGGCTCCTAACAGGCCTCTGTTGATTGGCTGCCGGCCTGCGCAGCCTCAAAAGCCTGTTCCAGCCTTTTTCTCAGGGGGTGGGGCACTGCCCCACCACAGGGACCAAAACCAAACAACTTCTGAATGACTTCTCAGATAGATAATACATTAATATATTACTCTGCCCCAAAATTTAAAAATATCAGAACAGCACCATTATACTTAGATTCATACCAAATTCACGGCCATGAAAAACATGTCACGGACTGTGAAATCAGATCTCCCCCGTGAAATGTAGCTACTGCAGGGGAAAGAGAGGGGCTTGGCATGGGGCGCCCCAGTCGGGGGCTCCTACCATTCACCAGGCTCCACTGCTAGTCCACTGGGCTGGGGAGGGACAGGTCTTCCTCTGCACAGCTGCTCTTTGGGGGGGGAGGGGTGATATCAGACCCACCTCCAGGTACCTCCCCTGGCTGCAGGAAGCTCCGTAGCTGCACTGCTTTCAGAGCCCACTGTACCCTGGAAAAGCCTGGACCAGAGGACCTCTGCATCACCAGTATTGAGAGACAATCTCTGCTGGTACCGACTCATTTTATGGAACCTACTTGCCCTCCGTCTATGCCATTTACGATGGTGTTTCATCATTCAGTACCGACATGGTTCCCATGCAGACTCTTTCAAGGTACCAAGAAAGATTTCCAGTCAGTATTGACACGACTTCCCCCATCACTACTCCACCGGTCAACTAGCTATCAAATCTTTATACCAGTAAAGGTTCAGGTACCTCCCCAGAGCCTAGGGTACCAACTCTACCTCTGGTACTGGTCCCGTACACTCACCTGATCCCTCATCTGACTCAGAGTTGTCTATACAGGGGCCCTCTGTTTTCCTGCTGCCTTCCCCTGAGGTTCAACCCAAGGAGGACACTCCAAGCAGGAGACATACTCACAGACTCTTGCAAGGACAAACTTAGGGCACTCCCCCTTTCTTTGCTGCCCCTTGAGCAGAGTGCACATCTTGATGTGTAGCACCCAGAGGGACATACTCAAACAAAGAGCTGCAAAGTTCTGATTGTAGACTTTACCCATTCTCTCCAGGACTCAAACGTGAAAGATAAAGAACACAGTGATTTTGTCATATCAGTTTCATTTTATGGTCCAGACGTTACTTTTTTTGCAACTTGGAATTTCCATCCCTTTAATTATTTTTGTTTTTGGTAATCAACTTCTGAATTAAGGTTAAGGTTAAAAATCAGCAGAATAGAAAAAATACAGTACAAGTACTAAAGTCATTTTAAATCAACAACAACAGAGGAAATAATTTGTCATGAATAATTGATCTGACAAATTTAGTCTCTTTCACTGTTTATGGAATATCTGTTATGGAATAAACAGTTGGTAAATTAGTCTAATTTATTTGCTATTCACAATAATTCAGAGGTTCCAAAAAGCAATTTCTAGGGTGCTCTACTTGTAACTCTTTTCCATCCTGAAAACTGATCCTCTAACCATACCCTTTTGTCCATTACTCTTGAGTCAGTTGTCTATACCATTGTGATGGGGTATACAAACCCCACATTGGGATGGGAAGGGATTAAAAGACTATTCTGGGCCCAGCTAGCCCCGCTCCTCCAACCTTGAAGAGCATGCTCCAACTGGAGACAGGGTTGAAAAGGGAGCAACCCTGCTCAGAAGGGGAAGGCTGCAGAAAAGTGCTGATCTACCCTGCAGGTTCCTGAAAAAAGAAATCCAAGACGCCTCCCTGAGAGACCAGGGACTGTATGCTGAGCCTGGTTAGGGCTGATAGAGAGAAAATATAAAAGGGAAACCAAACTATCTGGGACTGGAAGCGGAGAGAGCAGAAGTAGGAAGCGACCCAGGGAGGGTAACGCTGAGGGTCCACAACCCTCCCCAGGGGTCAATGCTGCTGACCCTCCTAAGGCCCTGGGTCGGAGCTCAGTGGAGTGGGCGGGCCTGAGCTCCCCTACCACTATCCTCCCCTGCAGCCGAGTGGACTCTAACCACTAGGTCACCTAGCCCACCGAGGATCCTACTTCAACCATAATATTCTTGCCTACTCTATAATTCTTTAATAAGCTGTAAGTTTATTACAGAAGTACCTAACTCAACATGAACTTCTATATCTTATCAAATTTTTCTGACCAAACTTTTCTTTAAAATATTGACAGATACAAATTTAACTAAAATCCTTAAAATAACTGGCTATGGTTCACTTATCACAAATAAAACAGACTTATCCAAAACCACCTTCAGAAACGCGACTTAAACAAATACAACAAAATTCAGAACAATAAAACACAAACAGTCACTGTATTAATAGGCTCAATCCAGTGGTGCATTATTTTAACATACCTTCATAACCCTACATGAAGTACATTACTTGCCAGTGTAGAAATAAGAAAGTCTGTGGGTACTAAGTATTAGCAAACAACCATGGTAAATTATCCATTCAAAGTAGTGACCGTTATAACTAGTATATTGCTTTCATTTACTGTGGAGTTTAGCAAGTGCAGTTCGTTACTTGAAATATGAAGCCAAGATTATTTTTTTTAAGAAAAGCAGAGCAGAGGTTTGTAAGCAACAAGTCTTTGCAGGTTCTTGTAAATGAACAGTCAAAGTCTGCATTAGCATTTGATAGAGTAACTTGCTTGCATTTTTCAAGGATTTTTTTAGCATTAATTGAGGATAGTTTTTGCAATTTAACATTTATAAAAAAGACATTACCAGATAGGCAAATAAAACTGATCTAATAATCAGTTCAGGAAGTGATGGTGGTAGAATTTCAAAGAGTTTAAGATCAGAGTGGACATGGCCTCGGAGTGGGAAAGAATAGAGGGAGGTGGAAGGAGCCTCTTCCCACATAACCTTGTAAAGGACCAGTTACAATGGGAGTAAGAGGTTTAGGAAACTTAAGAACTCCAGATGGCCCATGCTACTGCAAGTGATAAGGTCCCCATATCCATTATAATGTGTATTTCAGTCTGCAGGAATCATGGAGGCAGAACCAGACCTTTCAATCACTCTCCCATCAACTCCTGTACTCCACCGGATTGAGAAGAGTAAGGGGAGTCAACGGGAGAGTGTCTCCCGTCGACACTGCATAGTGTGGACCCCGCAGTAAGTAGATCTAAGGTACATCAACTTGAGTTACGCTATTCACATAACTCAAATTGCATAGCTTAGATCGACTTTTCCCTGTAGGGTAGACAAGGCCTTAGATGCAAAGAGTTCAATCACCAGCCCTCCAGACTGATTAATAATGAGTGAGATATTTCTGGGTTTAGGAGCCACTCAGCTAATCAGACTTCTCCCATATAAGTCATTCTTCTCCTTGGTGGTCAGTACAAACAGATATAGAAAATTTGCTCCACCCTGGACAGATATTTTTCTTCATGTAGTAGAGCTCATGGTTATTTTCCCGGAATTATGAAAACCCAATCAGACACATTGACTGCTGCTACCAGAACACATCCTACCTTTGGAAGGTGCAGTGCCCTGAGACCTCAGTGAATCACTGTGTTCCGGCTGGTGGATTTTGTGCTCTCTCTTTTTCTGCTACCCATTCCCTGAATTGAACTGGGAGGATCCCTTCAAAAAAAATCTGATTCTTTGCATTCACAACTGGGAGTGGCGAATATACAATTGGAGCTAGATTCCTGCCAATTGATGAGATAGGGTGAAATGCAGAGGGGATACCTGGAATTACAGGATAGGTATCATATCAACACTATCATTGAAGCATGCCTCTGTATGAGATGAAAATTCACAAAAGGCTCCAATAACAATTGTTTTTTGTTTACATGGCACCATTTGTTTACCTTTATGACCATCTTCATCTTCTGTTAACATTCTTTTGAGATGAGACCTTGTACCTGATCGTACTTATCCTCGCCCAGCTCTATGATTGACAATCCTAGTACCATGTGTGTTTTTGTCCTGAATCCAAGATATTTCTGGAACCATATCACTGTGTATTTGCTTCAGCTTTCTCCATTCAAAATGCTGATAAAAAAAATTGTCTGGGAAGAGGTAAGCCAATTTCTGTCTTCCCTAAAGGCACTATTTTTCTTACCATGATCCTGGAGAGAGAGCCTGAGAGCACATGTAAGATCAAATGGTAATGATCAAAGCTGGGAAAATAAAAAGGTTCCATCCAGCTACAAAACATGAAAATTATCTGAGGATGGTAAAATGGGGATGCTTTGAAAGACAAAAGGAACTCATTTATATTTTTCAGTCAGGGCTCTATTCTGCTTGTCCTTGATTCTTTAAGACTAGACATAGGATAGGGAGCTGCAGTGCTCCAATCTGAAGTGGATGATGGATTATTTCATTCATGCTGTGGCCTTGCCATTGGTTGCAGAGACTGGCAATGAGACAAAGCTGTTCCTGCAACTCTTGCACTGTTCCATGTGTCCCCTTTTGCTCCAAAACTGAGATATCCTAATACCAGTCAGGAGTTTAACTACATATAGGATTGGGTGGGAGAACTGTAGATAACCCTGAGGCAACAGAGGACAGCTACTGACCCTGCACTTGTTCTAGCTACCACTTGCATAGAAGTATTTTCTTCTATTGTACTTCATGTAGTGCTTCAATTTGACACGTGAACTGTATTCTTTTCCATAGTGTCTGGCAGAAGTTAGGATTGTAAATTGACTTGTCTGATGACTCTCAGCTTCCCATAAAGTTACCTATTATATCATTTACGGTATCTGGGAACTGATTTGTCTGATCTCAAAGACCAAAAAACCAATATACCTGCATGAAACAGATTTGAATCCCACTTTAATTTTTTTTCTTTCCAGGGAGAAACCCTTACACCATGCAGTTATTAGGCTGAGAGGGACCATACTTCCAATACTGTCCACCCATGTTAGCATTCCTTGTGAAAGCAGGTGGAGGCTGTCAGGTAACAATTCGTATTTATTTATTTTTGTTGGCTGATGCCACCTGAGAGTTTTCAAGGAAGGCGCTGAGATGATGCCTGCCTGGACTTCCCTGCCTGTGATGGGCCTATATAGTGAGGAGGCCACTCAATCAGGTAAAAATCTCCTCCAGTGATACACATGGAGTCTCTGGCCACCAGGGAAAAAGCCACATCAATCTTTGGCAGTGACAACAGATTAAATGTTGACTGGTGCACACATATGGAGATCACCTGAATTAACAGCTCAACCACAGCCCACTACCTCCAGGACAATGAGTAACTAGGGGCAGAGGTTCAAGGAGCTGCCAGAGTTACCTGTACACCAATCCAGGTAAGATACCAGCACCAGCTAATATCCTAGCAATTCCATTGTTTTTAAAACTCATTCCATCCTACATCCTTGTCATTCTTCTGTTCTGATGATCAGGATATTTGTTGCCATGTATGTAAACAAGGTAATGAATATTAAAATATTAAAATCAGGGCATTGCATTATGTGCATAAGATCTCCAGATTCCTGAATTTTCAGCCTTCACAAGTATGTGCATGTGCAATAAGCATCTAAACTTTCTGAAAATTCGGTCTTTAACAATGATCATTGCAGAGGAATACAGGAAATAATAAATAGCTTTTGTGGGTAACAAAAAGCCAGAACAAACAATATATAGCTATGCCACACATAAGAGATATAATCAGCAATATCCTATAGGCCAGAATGTGACAAAACAGTATAGGTTCTATCTCTAGAGTTCAGTTTGTTTCTAGACAACACCCATTTAGCAGATGGAACTTGTAGCAAAACAATACTACATCATTTGCATGGGGAATGGTAAGAAACATGATGCTGATAATATAGCACTTTTTGTCTTCAAAGCACTGCACAAAAACATACGATGCAGCTGAGGAAAATAAATATTTTAGAGCTTTATTTATTTCACAACTAGGAAAATTTCAATAAAGCAAAGATTCAGTGTTTGCTGCAGTTTCCTGAACAAAATATGTTTATGTCTGACGTGCACTGTGAGACTGTGTATTTAATTTGGCCAAATGAATGACACAGAAGGTTAAGTTTGTATCTAATTAATCTTTACACAATTTTCAAAATACAGGGATAAAATTACTACATCTATTTCTTTTTTATTTTATCAGTTTAATAATGCATGGCAAATGTGATTTGTAAGAAAACAAAGATACTGTGCTAACTGCAGTAATTATCTTAAACAGAAATAATGTAGCATGACAATTTTAAAAAAATCATAGTATATTTTCAAGAAGTAGAATAAAAATCTCCTTCTATGTGTAGTTCCTAAAACTACACTTACAAATATCCCAGTACTTGTGCTATTTGTCAGGAACCATGGGATTGAGTCCCCTCACCTGAGCCCAGCGCTAGTCAGTTCAGCTTTCAGGCAGGTTAATGAGCCCAGCTGGGCTGCAGCAGAATGGCCTGATTGGCCAGTGTGTCCAATAGGCTGAAAGAAGCCAAAAGGTCTGCATTTAAGCTAAGCAGCAGTTCCCTGATGTGACGGGTTGGATCACAGAAACCCCCTTGGGAGCTGCCAGACTGATGTGCAAAGGCTACTTCTGTTTCTGTTCTCCCTGCCAGCTCAGTGGTTTCAGCTCCCTGTCTTGGTGAAGCCAGACACGCCCGTCTGCTCCAGCACAGACTCAGGGTCTGAATAACCTGTCCCAAAGCTGCAGGTTTACCTGAGAACAGCTCACAGAAGTGTGCTTGCCCTTAGCACTCAGATGCACAATTCCCAATGGGGTCTAAACCCAAATAAATCTGTTTTACCCTGTATAAAGCTTATACAGGGCAAACTCATAAATTGTTCGCCCTCTATAACACTGATAGAGAGATATGCACAGCTGTTTGCTCCCCCAGGTATTAATACATACTCTGAGTTAATTAATAAGTAAAAAGTGATTTTATTTAAATCAGAAAGTAGGATTTAAGTGATTCCAAGTAGTAACAGACAGAACAAAGTAAGTTACCCAGCAAAATAAAATAAAATACGCAAATCTATGTCTAATCAAACTGAATACAGATAATCTCACCCTCAGAGATGCTTCAGTAAGTTTTTTCTCAGACTGGACACCTTCCAGGCCTGGGCACAATTCTTTCCCCTGGTACAGCTCTTGTTCCAGCTCAGGTGATAGCTAGGGGATTCTTCATGATGGCTCCTCTCCCCCCTCTGTTCTCTTCCACCCCTTTATATATCTTTTGCATAAGGCGGGAATCCTTTGTCCCTCTGGGTTCCCCCACCCCTCACTGGAAAAGCACCAGGTTAAAGATGGATTCCAGTTCAGGTGACATGATCACATGTCACTGCAAGGCTTCATTACTCACTTGCCAGCACACACATATACAGGAAGACTCACAGGTAAATACAGCCATCTGCAGACAATGGCTCTGGTTAATGGGAGTCATCAAGATTCCAAACCACCATTAATGGCCCACACTTTGCATAATTACAATAGGCCCTCAGAGTTATATTTTATATTTCTAGTTTTAGATACAAGAGTGGTACATTTATACAAATAGGATGATCACTCTCAGTAGATTATAAGCTTTGTGATGATACCTTTTGCATGAAGCATATTCCAGTTACATTATACTCACTTATTATCATGTTTTTACAAAACTATTCCAATTACATTGTATTCACTTATTATCATGTTTTTACAAAATCATATAGACTGCACAACGTCACACCTGACTACTCAACATTTAAGCCCACAGCTGTGATTGCTCCAGCCCCTTGCTCCTGCCTTGCATTCAGCCTTGTTCCTGCCCTACTCCAATCCAGTCCTGCTCCCCTGCTCGCTTCTGACCTTGACGCTGACCATTGGCTCCAGTTACTGACTTCTGACTCCAGCTCTGACCCAAGGCTCTGCTTAATGACTCCTGACTCCAGCTCTGTCCTGTGACTCTGTCTCCCTGCGCCTGTCCCTGGCTCTAACCACTATGCAAGACTCGGGCTCTAACCACTAGATAAGACTGCCCACATTCTGGTCCTGACACTGTTGATTATCAATTGTATGTGACAATAAAATATAACCACTGCAGATAATCAAGTGAATTATTTGGTCTACATGTTTTATTACGGCAAATAATGTGGCAAATAAAAGTGTAAGCCATTATATGTTGATCTGAAATGTATCTTGTTCTCAAGTTATTAGGCCTCCCTTTGTATTAAAGGTACAAACAAATGTTAAGTAAAAGAGATGAAATATCAATCAGATAGCAATGAGAAATTCTGAGGTATAACATATGGGTATATTTAAAAAAAACTAGATTTGGTGCAAAGTGAAATGGCTCAGAGGCATAGGCTCAGCTGCCTAATGGGGTTGGCAGGAGACAGCACATCACACCTGTGCACTCTATATTGGTTTACTGTTCACTTCAGGAAGCAAATGTACAAAGCCATATGTAGTTTGGGTTCAAGCTATTTAAGAGACCATCTCCCTCCCTTCTCCCCATGCACTACTAGAACAGTTCAGGTCAGCTGATGAACTCCTGCTACTTAGATTTCAATATTGAGTATTCTCAATGAATTCCTACCTAGAACTCCTTCCCACTGTTGTAACAGAGTTTGTGTTTATTAGTTCTCAAGGACTGTTGAAAATCCCATCTATTTATTCTTGTCTCATCATAACACTGGTTAGTAGGAATGGTTTTAAGGAAGGCTCTGATTTTTCACTAGGGATGTTGCCTCTTAGTTTATATTTTTTTAGAGGGTTGTTGTAAATTTAGGTATTGCCCTTTTTACAGCCTTTTTGAGAAAGTCTAATGCTTGAACTATGACTGGACTTTTAACTCCATAATGTATAAATGTACCCAGAGACTTGGGCAAAGGGAGCACGTTTTTGTTGTTTATTTTAAATAAATATAAAGATAAAGTTTCCACGATTGGATGATTAAATATCAGTTGATAAAGGAATATATGAATTTCTCCCTTTTAAAAAAAAAAAGTGATAGTCCACCCTTCAAAGAAAATCCACAAACGTTTGTAATATTACTCAGCAATCTTCATTTGCCTTCCCTTCAGCCCCATACTTGGCACCCTTAAATCATTCTGCAGAAGGCTTATACTTCAGACAATGCATGTCCAAATGTTCCTGTAATTTTTTTTTACTTTTTAACAACCAATCCCACCGCCACAATTTTAATATCCACTCTAGATTGATACAATCCTGGAAAAAAGCAATGTCAGCAACAGTATATTTCAAATGCCTAAATTTTCTTCTCATCTTCTGGTTTCACTGTTCTATATTTCACCTATATAGTATAGATCTACAAGCCAAATCAATGTCCACTCCAGTGATATTAGCATAAAGGGACATACAGCTTCCTTTTCAAACACTTTCCCTTCACGTGGATCTCAAAGGGGTTCAGCTCCAAATATCTTATTCAGATGTTTTGGAAAAGACAGTTACCTTTTCCGTAACTGGTGTTCTTCGAGATGCGTTAGTCATATCTATTCCACAGTAGGTGTGCGTGCTTGCCACGTGCACCGTTGCCGGAAGTTTTTCCCCTAGCAGTACCCGTAGGGGAGCGCCCCAGTGACCCCTGGAGTGGCGCCTCCATGGCGTGGTATAAGGGGCACAGCGCGCTGCCCCCACCCTCAGTTCCTTCTTGCCAGACAACTCCAACAGAGGGGAAGGAGGGCGGGATGTGGAATAGACATGAGCAATACATCTCAAAGAACACCAGTTATGGAAAAGGAAAATGTCTTTTCTTCTTCGAGTGATTGCTCATGTGTATTCCACAATAAGTGAGTCCAAGCGATATCTGTTGGAGGTGGGTAGGAGTTCACAAATTCTCGGGACGGAGCACAGCCCTGCTGAACCCGGCGTCATCCCTGGTCTGGGAGACAATCGCATAATGTAAGGTGAACATATGCACTGAAGACCACGTTGCAGCCCTACAAATGTCCCAAATGGGGACAGGAGCCAAAAAGGCAGCCGACGAGGCCCGTGCCCGAGTCAAGTGCACTTTCACAATTGGTGGAGGAGGGATTCCCGCCAGGTCATAACAGGTACGGATGCACGAGGTGATCCAGTTGGAGAGCCACTGAGTGGAGATTGGCCGACCTTTCATGCGCTCGGCCGAGGCGATGAACAGTTGTGAGGACTTTCTAAACGGCTTAGTCCGCTCCAGGTAGAAAGCCAGAGCCCATCTCAGATCCAGCATGTGGAGGCGGTGCTCCTCAGTGGATGCATGGGGCTTGGGGCAGAGGACCGTCAGAAAAACGTCCTGACCCATGTGATCGGCAGAGACCACCTTTGGGAGGAACGAAGGGTGTGGGCAGACCTGGACCTTATCTGTATGAAACACCATGTATGGGGGCTCGGAGGTCAGGGCCCTGATTTCCAAGACCCGCCTAGCCGACGTGATCGCAACCGGGAAGGCCACCTTCCACAAGAGATGTGACCAGGAGCACGTGGCTAGCAGCTCAAACAGGGGCCCCGTGAGATGGGCCAACACCAGTTTTAGATCCCACTGCCTAACATACGGGAAGAGGCGATCTAACTCCTTAAGGAATCGGCCAGTCATAGCAAAGGAGAATACCGTGTGGCCCTGCACCGGCGGATGGAAGGCCGATATGGCCGCCAGGTACACCTTGACTGACAAGGGTGCCGGGCCCTGGGTTCCAAGGTGAAGGAGGTAGTCCAGAATAAGATGGATCGGGGCAGCAACCAGGGAAACGCCCCGCTTGTCCGCCCATCTGGAAAACCGAGATCACTTTGCCAAGTAGGTTCAGTGCGGGGAGGGCCGCCTACTTTCTAGGAGGATGCGCTGAACCCTTTCCAAGCACGTGCTTTCCTCCCAACCTAACCATTGAGCAGCCACTCCATGAGGTGGAGTGCCGTTAGGTTGGGGTGGAGGCGATGGCCCTGGTCGTGGGAGAGCAGGTCCGGGCGGGATGGCAACGGCAACAGCCACGGCGGGGCGACTGCCAGGCCCACGAGGGTCCTGTACCAATGCTGCCTGGGCCATGCCGGGGCAACAGAAGGACCCGGGCCTTGTCTGTCTTTATCTTTTCCAGGACCTTGCCGATCAGTGGGAACAAGGGAAAGGCATAGAGAAACTGGCCTGACCAGGACAGGAGAAAGGCATCGGAGATAGCGCCCTGTCCCAGCCCCCACCTGGAGCAGAACCGGGGTCAGCGACGGTTCTGCCGAGTCACGAACAGGTCCATTGGGGAATTCCCCACACTTGGAAAAGTCTGTGCACCACCTCTGGGTGGAGAGACCACTCGTGCTGAGAAGAGAAGCCCCTGCTCAAGCGATCCGCCCACGCGTTCTGGGCGCCCAGCAGATGGAAGGCCTGTAGGCAGATATCGTGGGCTATACAAAAATCCCACAGCCTGAGGGCTTCGCGGCAGAGGGCAGAGGATCCGGCCCCGCCTTGCCTGTTGATGTATAACATTGAGGCTGTGTTGTCCGTGAGGACCCTGACCACCCGACCCTCCAGGTGCGAGTGGGAGGCCATGCACGCCAGCCGTACCGCCCTGAACTCCTTGACATATATGTGGAGGGTCAGATCCTGAGCCGACCACAGACCTTGGGTCTGAACGTTCCCCACATGGGCCCCCCATCCCAGGTCTGATGCGTCAGACACCAGCTCCAGCAACGGGGCCCTGCCCCTGAACGGGACCCCTTGGAGCATGTTTCTCGGGGAGGACCACCACCATAGGGAGGTGATCACTGGCTTGGGTACCGTGAGGACTTTGTCTATCCTGTCCCTGGCCTGGGAGAACTCCGAGGCCAACCAGACCTGGAGGGGCCTCATCTGAGTCTGGCGTGGCGGACCAAATACATGCACGCCGACATGTGACCCAAGAGCTGGAGGCACGCTCTGGCAGTTGTCACCAGAAACCTTGTGACCATGTCGATGAGCCCCTTCAGAGTCTCGAACCTGTCCAGTGGGAGGGAGGCTCTGGCCGACGAGGCATCCAGGACTGCCCTGATAAACTCTATGCGTTGAACCGGGACCAACGTGGACTTGGTGTTGTTTACCAACAGGCCCAAAGTGGTGAACGTGGACAGAAGGAGCACCACGTGATCCCACACCTGCGACCAGGAGCTGCCCTTGACCAACCAGTCGTCTAGACAGGGGAAGATCTGGACCCCTTGGCGCCTGAGGTAGGCCGCCACCACCGACATACATTTCATGAATACCCTGGGGGCAGTGGACAGGCCAAATGGGAGGATCGTAAATTGGTAGTGTTCCTGCCCCACCGTGAAATGGAGGAAGCGTCTGTGGCCCTCAAATATATGAATGTGGAAGTACGCGTTCTGCAGATCGAGGGCGGCGTACCAGTCCCCAGGATCCAGGGAGGGGTGATGGAGGCCAGGGAGACCATGCAGAACTTGAGCTTCACCATGTATTGGTTCAGGCCTCGCAGGTCCAAGATGGGCCCGAGTGCCCCTTTGGCCTTCGGGATAAGAAAATAGCAGGAGTAGTACCCCTTGCCCTTGAACTCCCCAGGCACCGCTTCCATCGCTCCCAGGCCCAGGAAGTAAACTGGAGGGCGTAGCCCCGGGAGATGGTGTTGAGGACCCATCGGTCCGAGGTCAGCCGCGACCACTCCGGGAGGAAAGCCCACCACCGATTGGAGAAGGGAAGCTTTATTGAGGGTGGATCCCTGATGAGAACTGGCAAGGCACCCCCAGACGTCCCGTCAAAACCACCTTTTCCCCGCTTGCTTGCCCTTGGAGGATCCAGGCTGGGGGGCAGGCCGAGACTGCCTCTGTGGGCGCCTCTTATAGTCCCGCGACTTCTTATAAGCGGCCTCATATTTTGGGTGGGTGGCCTGAGCGGGAGTCTGCTGCGGTTGAACTTAGGTTTAGCCGGAGCCGGAACATAGAGACCCAGTCTGGAGAGTTGTGTGGGAGTCTTTCAGGCCATGCAGTTTTGCATCCGTTTGTTCCGCAAACAGAGCTTTGCCATCAAATGGGAGGTCCTGCAGGGAGGTCTGCGCCTCGCTCGACAGCCCAGAGAGCAGGAGGACAATGAGGCCAGGGTTTGCCACAGGGCATTTGAAATTTTCGCCACCCCTTCATGGAGAGGCAAGGCCCGGTGCCGAGGAGAACAGCACGTTAAACAGGGAGTCCGAGGGCTGCTCCATCCCCTCTGCTTGGAGGTGGAGGCTTGATGCCACCCTTTTTAAGAGTTCTTGGTGGGCCCTAAAGTCCTCCTGTGGGACGGAGGGAGGAGGGTCCGTAATCGCCTTATCCGGGGAGGGTGAGGAGGCTGGCGCGGTACTTTGGGGGTCCACCAGCACCGGAGGGTCCACCACCTGGTCGGTCTCCGGGCACGGTGCCAAGAATGTACATCCCACCTACTCCTTCCTCGGAGGTCTGGAGAGGGAAGCTGATGGTCATTCTGAGGCTCCGGCCACCGAGCGAGCCCCCACCGGGGGCTGCATCGGGGGCCACAGTGCCCACTGGTACCATTGGGCCGGCCACAGGGCCCGGTGCCACTGCACCTGATGTGGCACCAACGGAGCCGGCTGGCCTGACCCATCGATGAATGACTACGAAGGGAGGCCGGGCTGACATACGACCTGCCGCTGTCCCTGGACCGGGAGGAGCGGCGGCTCCGGGAGCGATGCCGACCTCGGAACCACGATCCCGACGTGGAGGACCGGTACCATCGGTAACAGCTGCTCCGCGATCGGCTCCGGTGAGCGGACCCACGACGGCGAGATGATGGCGATCGACGCCCGGGGCTGCGGAGGCGGTGCCATGGCAGTGTCCTGGAGCGGGACGCCAAACGGGAATGACGTCAACATTCGTGCCGTGACGGGCTGCGATAGCCCCTCCGAGACAAGGACCTTTGGCGACATCTCCCTCGGTCCCGACAGTGTTCGCTCCTCGAGGCGGAGCAGTGCTGAGAGTCTCAGTCAGACAGAACCCAACCAGACAACCTGGTGGGCGTCGAGGGCGATCCACGTAGACTTTGCCCTGAACGGTCGCTGGGCAGCGAACGGCGTCAGGAACGTTCCCTCAACCGAGACTGGCACTGAGCCGGGGGTGACTGCGGAGATCCCAGCGGTGGCTTGCCTCTGGAGCGCGGGGCCGACATCGGCGGTGCTCCTGGTACTGGCATGGACATAACATCCCAGGCCGCCTGCAGGGCGTCCGGTGTGGAGGGCATCCGGGGAGGCCTGCTCCAAATGGGCCTGGCTACTCCGACTTGATTCGGAAGCCTAGAGGCCAGTGGGGATCGAGGACTGCCCGATGCGGGCCTAGCCTCTGTCCCAGGTTTACTCAGTGCCGCGGCGAAGAAGGCCTCTTCCTAACGTAAGAACAAGAACATAAGAATGGCCGTACTGGGTCAGAGCAAAGGTCCATCTAGCCCAATAAAGTGGCCAATGCCAGGTGCCCCAGAGGGAGTGAACCTAACAGGTAATGATCAAGTGATATCTCTCCTGCCATCCATCTCCACCCTCTGACAAACAGAGGCTAGGGACACCATTCCTTACCCATCCTGGCTAATAGCCACCATGAATTTATCCAGTTCTCTCTTAAACGGTTATAGTCCTAGCCTTCACAACGTCCTCAAGTAAGCAGTTCCACAAGTTGACTGTGCGCTGTGTGAAGAAGAACTTCCTTTTATTTGTTTTAAACCTGCTGCCTATTAATTTCATTTGGTGCCCCCTAGTTCTTGTATTATGGGAATAAGTAAATAACTTTTCCTTATCTACTTTCTCCACATCACTCATTTTATATACCTCTATCATATCCCCCCTTAGTCTCCTCTTTTCCAAGCTGAAGAGTCCTAGCCTCTTTAATCTCTCCTCATATGGGAGCCGTTCCAAACCCATAATCATTTTAGTTGCCTTCTCTGAACCTTTTCTAATGCCAGTAGATCTTTTTTGAGATGAGGAGACCACATCTATACGCAGTATTCAAGATGTGGGCGTACCATCAATTTATATAAGGGCAATAATATATTCTCCTTCTTATTCTCTATCCCCTTTTTAATGATTCCTAACATCCTGTTTGCCTTTTTGACCGCCTCAGCACACTGCGTGGACATCTTCAGAGAACTATCCATGATGTCTCCAAGATCTTTTTCCTGATTAGTTGTAGCTAAATTAGCCCCCATCATATTGTATGTATAGTTGGGGTTATTTATTCCAATGTGCATTACTTTACATTTATCCACATTAAATTTCATTTGCCATTTTGTTGCCCAATCACTTAGTTTTGTGAGATCTTTTTGAAGTTCTTCACAGTCTGCTTTGGTCTTAACTATCTTGAGCAGTTTAGTATCATCTGCAAACTTTGCCACCTCACT
>QXTE01000048.1:6244356-6365960 GCA_003942145.1 Platysternon megacephalum
GTTCTTCAAACTCCTCTTTGGCTTTTCTTATTACATTTTTACACTTAATTTGGCAGTGTTTATGCTCCTTTCTATTTACCTCACTAGGATTTGACTTCCACTTTTTAAAGGAAGTCTTTTTATCTCTCACTGCTTCTTTTACATGGTTGTTAAGCCACGGTGGCTCTTTTTTAGTTCTTTTACTGTGTTTCTTAATTTGGGGTATACATTTAAGTTGGGCCTCTATTATGGTGTCTTTAAAAAGCGCCCATGCAGCTTGCAGGGATTTCACTTTAGTCACTGTACCTTTTAATTTCTGTTTAACTAGCCCCCTCATTTTTGCATAGTTCCCCTTTTTTAAATTAAATGCCACAGTGTTGGGCTGTTGAGATGTTCTTCCCACCACAGGGATGTTAAATGTTATTATATTATGGTCACTATTTCCAAGCGGTCCTGTTATAGTTACCTCTTGGACCAGCTCCTGCGCTCCACTCAGGACTAAATCTAGAGTTGCCTCTCCCCTTGTGGGTTCCCGTACCAGCTGCTCCAAGAAACAGTAATTTAAAGTATCGAGAAATTTTGTCTCTGCATTTCGTCCTGAGGTGACATGTTCCCAGTCAATATGGATGACCATTGCCAGGAAATGACTGATGCAATGAAGTTTTGGATCTTGCAAATATTGACTATGAGGGTAAAATTATGGCCAGGAACATGTTTGTTTTGACCCCTGCCTGAGAAATTCTGTTAGGTTCAAAAGCTCTTCTTGATTTTCCAGATTTGGTGGGTATGAATCCTTTCCACTAACCATCCAGTCACAAACTGGTCTGTTTCTCTGGGCAGGGCATTGATTGGGATGTTGTCCATGCATAGATATACAAACATAACTTGCGACCTGTGCCTTGCTGAGACTACTGTTGTGTGTTTAAGACTCTGGGTGAGGAGGGTGCATCAGGAAGAAGAGTTTTGTACAGGAATTGTGAGCTCTTGTTGATGGTTATAAATTGGCCATCAACAAAGTTCTGGAACAGCTTTCCAAGGGGAGCAGTGGGGGCAAAAAACTTAACTGGCTTCAAGACTGAGCTTCATAAATGTATGGAAGGGGTGGTATGATGGGACTGCCTACGATGGCAGGTGACCCACAGGCAACTGACAGTAGCAAAAGTCTCAAACAGCCAGTGATGGGACACTAGATGCGGAGGGCTCTGAGTTACTATAATAACTGAGCTGGGGAAGGCTCAGACATCTACCTCTGATTACCTCACAGTAACTCTCTCTGAACTCTCTAGATATATAATATTTCTACCTATCTAGCAACAGACAGATTATATCTCATTTCTCATGCCCAATCTGAGCCCTATGTATTAAATCTTTACAGATATCAGACCCTGTAGGAAGACCCTGACTACTATGTAGTGCATTCCTCCTCCCCTTCCCCCCACCCCTCCCAGCCAAAGCACCGTTCTTTCCTCTGGGATGGCCAATGAAGGGCACCCTCTAGAATAATAATCCACTGATTAGCCAGATATAATAGCAGTCATGGTAATGCAAAATCTTATCCTTCCTCCCTGCTTCATTTGTGATGCAGCCTATATCTCCATGGAAAAACTTTAGATATCACCAACCTGAGAACAAAGATCATGAGTGTTACATTTGGGGGAAAATGCAGAAATTTTGTAAGCTCTGTTTGTGAGCTCTCTCATGCTGCTGTTATATATCTTTTGCAACTTACTTTACTACTGCAAGCCACCCTTCCCACCCCCTCCTAATTTACCTAACTCAGAAAATTACATTTTCACATTCATGTTATCTTCTTGTAAGAAAAAATATCTGACCAAAATATCACTGAGCAGTCCTTAATTTTACTTCCAAATATCAAGCCAATCTTCCTTAACCCCTTAAGTGACTTTTTTCTCTTTAGATTTGTGACTATGACATTTTAATTTTCATCTTTACAAAAGGAATGGTAGCATGCACATTATGCTGTATATCTACCGAGCAATAGGAGTGCCCCTTCGTGGGACCATGTACATGCTGCACATTGTGAATCTCTTAATGTGGAATTTAATGTGGTTCCAGGCTTCACCTGAAGAATCAAGGTACTGTTTGATTTCTTGTCTTTTATTCCTGTTACTCACTGAGTTTTGAACATCTAAGCACTATCTGAAAAGTGTTACAAGTGTTACAGTGCTTAATATAGACACACACACATTTATTCTTCTGTTTTTATCTTAGGGATAATTGAAACAGGAAATTTAACAACTGACCTAAATATATCCACTGCTCCAAGCCTGCCAAACCTTTGACATCAGCCGGCCAATTTATATATAACCACTTGAAAAATGCATTTGTTTGTCTTTTTTACACATGCTATTTGGCAAGTTCTTGGCAGATTACCCGTAACAGGCAGGTCACTTTTATCATAAATCAAAGATTATCACTGCCTTCTGGAAGCCAGAAATGAGGTGATTCAGGATAGAGATCAGAATCTTAACGCCTTGGTTTGCTGCAAGTTCCCTAATGGACAAAATGCAGGCTAATAAAGCACATGGAAAGGAAGCACATCTCTATCAGTCTAGCAATTCCAGGTATGGGATTTTATATGCAAAAGCAATCTTTATCGTTTATACTACCAGAACATGGGAGCAGAAACACATAAATCTGGTGAATACCAACCACTGGTGCCAATGGATTAATACATGCTCTTTAACCTGAATAAAACCATCATATTGTCAAAGACACACTCATTGAAAATGAAGTTTTATGCTTATACAGCTGCCCAATACAAACATCTGGAATACATATGAAGAAAGTTTTTCAAGGTCAGAAACCCTATGGTTCATTTGAGATCAATAAGAGAACCTGCATCAATGGTACCAGCAGCAGCACATTCTGCTACACACTGAGATATTCAACTATAAACTGAGGCCTTGTGAATTAGAGACTGACATTTTACTGAGATTATACATGTCTACACTACCACTTATGTCGGCAAAATTTATGTCACTCAGAAGTGTGAAAAAACACCCCCCTGAGCAACATAAGTTTTGCAGGCATAAGTGGTAGTGTGCACAGTGCTATGTCGGTGGGAGAAGCTCCTGCCGACATAACTACTGCCGCTCATTGGAGGTGGTTTAATTATGTCGACGGGAGAGCTCTCTCCCGTCGGCATAGAGTGGCCACACGAGCGATCTTACAGCAGCGCAGCTGCATCGGAGCAGCTGTGCCACTGCAAGTCTCTAGTGTAGACATAGCCTTTGAGTCTAGGTACCCACGAGTTCCTCATACTCAGTTCTAGTAGCTGTTTTGGTTGCAAAAGAAGTTGTTCATCTAAGTTTACTGTCCAGGGCAATATTTCACAATAGCAAGTTGACAATGACTGTAGGAGGCAGGATAATGAAAGTGATTGTTAATAGCAACAGAAGGGAATTTAATCGCATGTCTGAACAAATACTTCTGAGGTATTTCAGTATCCACTCACTTCTCTTTATCTCTATCCCTAGCACTGTGCTCTCCTGCAGAAGACTTGCTTTTCATGGAGATTCTTCAAAATGATCAAATATTTCCTTAACTGGATAGGCTGCTTGTTTCCTGAGGAGTCCCAAGACAGCCAGTCTTTTCCAGTGGAGTCACAAGCTAGTCCAGGACAAATGAACACAATATTCTCTTTAGGCAATTTCTTTTTATTTTCCCTTTTAGATTCAGAAATCTCACTGTGAGAACCATTCACTGAACAGTGAATACTAATAAGCATTCAGGGTTTTGATTAATCCATTGTTGAAATAATCATAAGAGGAAGAAAACTTAACAGGTTGCTGTATCCATACTTAATTTTTTTCTTCCAAAACTCATGCTTTCCTCAATGCCCAAATGGAAGGAATGGTGTATTCCTTCACTTACATTTCCATCTGTACTTCAGAAGATGGATATGATGATTTATGGGAAACCTTATGCTGTAACAAAGAATCCCAGTCTTCAGGGGTTCTCTTTTATAAATGTTTCATGATTCACAGCAGTAGGCTCAGTGTATTTACTACAGTAATTCAGAAAAAAAGTAAAAAAATGTTGACTTTCAACAATATTTTAAATACACCAACATCTGTATTTAGTGTTTTAAATCATTAATTGTTTTCTATTTTACTATTGCAATTGTTTTAACTATTTGCAGCATCTTCAGAGCTATAAATGGTGGGTTTTATAAATGGCTTATTATACAATGAGAATGAACACAGCTACCACTAGCACAATTTCATTTAGTTTTGAACAGAAAATGAACAGATTAGATCAGATCCTCTGGTGTGATCATAAAATCACTGAAATTGCTGCCGAATACCTCTTGTGAGATACTGAGTCCCCACAATTTCCTGGGGAAAATGGATAAACTGAGTATGTTCAGCACCATCCAATACTGGGACCTTGTTTTATATTACATTTCTTGAAAAGACAATTTATTTTTTTGCAATTTGATTTTTCTACTCATGATATAAGTTTGTCCACAAAGAGGCTATTAATATGCCTATTAAAATTAAGTTTTGTTTAAAAAAGAAGTCTATACAGGAAAAAACTTTAAAAAGATAAATTTCCAAACTCTGATATTGTCACAGAAATACAATCAATAAACCTCAATTTTCTTTAGATACAGTAGACTACCATAGTCTGAATTATTTAACGTGACTGCATCACTCCCAATACTTTCCATGCTACTTTCAAAGAGTTTTTGAAACAAAATCTGTACATTCTGAATTATTCTAATATCTGTCTCTTATTTTATAGCTTTAACATCACAAATAAATCAGCAATACCTTACATGTTACAATATTTGTTTCTCTAGTTAAGTAAAGGTTTTAATATGAATGAAATTCACTGATTGTTGTGGTATATTTGAAAATAGGGTTTGTGTGCTAACTCATGGTGAATCAAGGGAGTACTTCAAGGGAAGATCTTGAAGATGGACACAGAGATCTTAACATGAAGAGAAAATACTATATTGTTGTGTTTTATATTTTGGGGGAGAGGGTATTTTAAGCATTGAGAAACACAAAGAGACAATTTTGGTCCAGTTTTACATAATTTTTTTGGCTTGCACCCTGCATCTAAGAAACTACACAAAGTGATAATGGAAAATCAAAAAAACGTGCTTTGTCACACATCCTAACAAAAAATAGCTTATAAACTTTCATAGTTCAAATGGAAAAGATACATAGACCTTTTCTGAATGAATTCTTATGCTTCATAAATCAAGGCTGTGATTCTTAAACTTCACCTGATAAGTAAATCTTACATGCAGTACCTACCTATGTCATATGCCAGAAAGTCAGCCGAAAAGCACTTTGCACCATTACTCAGAGAAGTATCATTATGGGTATTTCCGCCAAAAATCAGCATAGCTCCACTTATTAAGACAGCTGAATGAAGATACTTTGCAAAACCACTCTCTTTCAAAATAGTCCTAGAAAATATAAGAATAAAATAACACATTATAATATATTAAAAGCCTATCCCTTTTATGATAGATGACAGTTATAGCTAGGGTTCCTACATAAAATACAAGAAAACCAGTAAAGTTAAGTAGGGTACCCAGTGAACATAATATAAAATATACTCATCATTTCTGAGATAATAAATTTGCTCATATCATAATAAAAGTTTCTAATTCAATAAAAAAATCAAAATCAAAAGATCCATTTTATTATTTTACCAACTGATTTATCTAAAAAATTAGATCAGCTATGCATTACTCAGGAAATATGTTTGTCTACAAAAAGATTAACTTTTTAACCCAAAATTTCTATTAGCATGTGCACACAATTTTTTGGCTAGAGAAAGAACAGTTATTCAACTTTCATTACTGTTGTTCTTTGAGATATGTTGCATATATCCATTATGCTAGGTGTGTGTGCATCTCATGCACTGGTACCAGTGACCCGTCTCTAGCGGTTCCCACAGAGGCAGCCATGCCTGAACCATGGTGTCGCTCATGGTCCAAGCAAAAGGTACCAAGGGTGAAGCTGCCATGCCCACCCTTCAATTCTTTCACACCAGACTCTTAGATGAAAGACTCCAATGTATTGGGGATGGAGGGTGGGTCATGTAATAGACATATGTAGAGCCCTGCATGGGGGACGCAGCACGCTCGGGGCAGGCAGCAGCAGCCAGTGGCTGGGGCTGGGCAGCAGGTCGGAGTCAGGGCTGTCCAGCACCCACTCGCCGTGCTGCTTCCTGTCCAACAGCTTGGGCCCCTCAGGCAGCGCCATCATCCCCACCATAGCCTGGCCCGGCAGCCCTGGCTGCGCTCCCAGGCCCAGGCCCAGCCCGCCGGCTCCTGGGCAGCAGGGCCCCAGCACCCCACCCCTCAGCCCCACTGTGATGCAACACACACTGCTGCTGCCGTGTGCTGTCGCTCGCGAGCCCCTGGGTGCAGCACGCGATTCAACGCCCCTTTCCCCCATCCCCATGCCGCGCCGCTCCTTCTCCTCGGAATCCCCACCTCGTGCTGCCTCTTACCCCCAGTTCCCACCCTCACACTGCATCTTCCCTGCAAGGCCTCCCCTCCCCGTTGCTAGCCCTTGTGAGACGGCTTGCTCCTGTGGGTACAGATGCAGAAACAGGTAAAAGACAGCTAGCGGATTGTTGGTTGGATTGTGGGTTGATCTTGACAGATGCAGATCCACATTTTTGTATCCACACAGGGCTCTAGACATATACAATGTAGCTCAAAGAACAACCGTTACAAAAGGTGAGTGACCACTCTTTCTTCTTTTAGTGATTACCTATTTCCATTAGACTAGGTGACTGCAAAGCAGTTTTCAGGGAAGGTGAGGCTAGGCGTCTCATCAGAAAAGGGACTGCAAAACTGTTTTCCCAACAAGAGCAAAGGCATGGACTGTGAACTACATTATCAGCACATTACCCACAAAGGCTGTGGATGCTGGGTGAGCTCTAGCTGAATGCACAGACAACTTTTCCATAGGGGTGTTGTAACATGACAATGCAGCTGGTGATCCACTTGGACAGCCATTATGCTGTTGCAGTATGCCCCCTCATTAATTATGCATGGGAGACTAATAGTTGGGAAAAGAGCCAAAAGGGCTTTGGTTCTGTCTAGATAAAAAGCCAGGGCTTGGCAAACATCCAAAGTGTGGAGCTTTTGTTTGTCTTTATGGAAATGTAGCTTTGTAAAGAAAACTGGTAAATCTATAGACTGGTTGAGATGAAAATCAGACTCTCCTTTGGAAAGAAACTTAGGATGTGGCCTAAGCTATACCTTTGTCCTGGAAAAAAAACAGTGTATGGAGTGTTCTGTTACTAGGACATGCAGCTCTCCTACTCTCCTTGCGATGTGATGGCTACCAAAAAGCTACCTTTGCTGAAAAGTGTAACCCCAAACAGGAAGCTAATGGTTCAAAAGGGGAACCTCATAAGTACTGATAACTAAATTCAAATCCCCATGTGGAGCAGGGTCGCTAATGGGTGCAAACATCCCATCTAGGTCTTTTGAGAACCTGTAGTAATTGGTTTAGAGAAAAACAGTCCTCACCCTGATATGGAAGTGGAACGCTGAAATTGCAGCCAGGTGCACCCTGATGGAGCTGACAATCAAACCTGACTCTTTCAGGTGTCACAAATAGTCCAAGATTTTTGAAGCATGGTCTGCATAGGCCCAGACAGTCCATGGTTAATTGCCCAGATAGAAAACTGCTTCTACTTACTAAAGCGAGTAGCTCTCGTGGATAGAGTTCCTACTTTTAAGTGTGACATTTTGGACCATTTCAGAACAATGTCACTCCTCAGGGTCTAGCCACGAAGTTGACGGTTTGGGTGTAACACCCAACTGTGATCTTGCGATATCAGGTTCTTGACTGGAGGCAGGGGAAAAGGTTCCTTGACTGATAGCTTGCAGAGGTCTGAATACCACAGTTGTCTTGCCCAGGGTGCCACAATGAGTATCATTTTGTCTTGGTCCCGCTTCAGCTTGAGGATGGCCGTGGAAATAAGTGGTATGGGGAGAAGGCAGGGATAGGAGTAGAGCAGGTCCCTGCCCGAAGGGAAAAGAAACACCCCTGAGATAGATCCTGGGCTGTGCCCTGCCCTCAGACAGAACTGGGAGCAGTTCTGATGGGTTGTGACTAAATCCACAGTTAGGAGTCCTCCTATTTGAACCACTGATCTTAGAATAAGTGTGTTTGGGGACCACTCATGATGCAAGGTGAAGGATGTGATTAATCTGTCCACTATGACATTGTGAACCCCCACAGGTGTGATGCTACAAGTGACAAGGAATTTTATATGCAGAAGTTCCGCAGCCTGACTGCCTCCTGGCAGAGGCTCTTTGATGTGGCTTCTCCCCTGCTTATTAATGCACAACACTGCTGTGGTGTTATTGGCAAGTATTTGGACAGTTCTGTTGTGGGTAGGAACTGGTCACCCGCTATGGAGTTCTAGAATGTTATGTGTAGTCCCATCTCTTGACTGGACCACAAGCTTTGAGCTTGCCAAACTCCCAGATGGTCTCCCCACCCCATAGTTGAAGCATCTATTACTAGAGTCATGGAAAGAAGAGGCAGGGAGAAGAAGTCTCCTGCAGACATTGTTGTGGCTCATCCACCAAACCAGTGAAGATAAGATTTTGCCAGGGATACATACCAGTCCATCCAGGTGATGTATCTGAAGGCAGTACACTGACCTGAATCATGACTGTATCCCTCTGAGATGAAGTCTGGCATCTGGGTTCATGTAATTGCATGCCACCATGTGCTCCAGGAGCTTGAGGCAATTTCTCACTGATGTCTGAGGGGCACACAGAAGTCTCGGATGGTTAGGAGTCAGAAAGGCCCTGCCTAGGGTTGAATCCAGAACTGCGCCGATAAATTCTATTCTCTGGGGGGGTGCTATGGTCAATTTCTATCTGTTAATTCCAAGCCTAGGCATTAAGCAGCTGGAGTGTTCGATTAATGCATTTCTCCACCCCCTGAAGGGAGCAGCTCCACAGCAGCCAATCATCCTGGTAAGGGTACCCCTGGGCATCCAGTGGTGGAGGCATGGAGCCACCATTCCCATTCATTTCATGAAAACCCTCAGTGCAGATGATAGGCCAAATGGTAGAACTGTAACTGGAAGTGGTCCCCTCTTGCTAAAAATTTTCTGTGACCAGGGTGAATGGCTACATGGAAATATGCATCCTTTGAGTCTAGGGCAGCATACCAATCTCCTGGATCTAATGAAGGGATAATAGCTGCTAGGGAAAACATGCGGAACAAACACTTATTGATTTATTTATTAGGTACCAAAGGTCCAGAATAAGCCTGAGACCCCCTTTTGCTCTGGTTATTAGGAAGTACTGATTCAGAGGGGTACTTCTGGGGCTCCCAGAGAAAGTAGATTCTGCTCTTCTTGCCTCAGAACTGATTTGAGAGATGAGTCCCTGAAAAAGGACAGGGAAGGTGGGAAAGACAGGAATTGGAGGGTATATCCCAATTCCACCAAGCTTAGCACCCAATTGTTGGAGGTGATGGACTGCCACACACTTAGGAAATGTGACAACATGGTCTCATGGGGACTGAGGGGAAGCCTGTAAGATCTGGTATAGTCCGCATACCATCTTTGATGATGAAGTCAAATAGGCTGTTAAGAGGCATGCAACTGCCTGGATGAGGAAGCTGTGGATGTGGGTGGGGGGAAAGACTTCAAGCTTATACTGATCCAGCTCTCTAGGCAAATACTAGTGTACTGAGTGTGAAACTTTGGGTCTCTACAGACCAGCTGGGAAGAGAACAGGGATTACAACACTTCCCTTTTAAATGTATGCAGTGCCTCATCTGTTTCAAGGAAAATAAATTACAGCCCTTGAAGGGGAGATCTTCAGTGGTTTGTTAGACTTTGGCGAGAATTCACGAAGCCTGGAGCCATGTATATGGTGCATGGTTACTGCCATTGCCATGACTCTGGCAGCTGAGTCCACTGCATCCAAAGAAGCATGTAGAGCAGATCTTGTGACTGTATATCCTTCCTCCAGGAGAGACTGACACTCAGCCTTGGAGTCCTCAGGCAGTTTTATTAAGGAATTTCAAGATGGCATCCCAATATGAATATTCACAACAGGTCAACAGAGCCTGATGGTTTGCTATGCACCATTTTAATCCCTCAGTTGCATATATTTTTCAGCCAAAGAGGTTTAACTTTTTTTTGCATTTTTTTGCCTTAGGAGGCACTTTTGCTCTACCTTGGCAGTTTCTTTCATTTTCTGCTGCCACTACTTGGGAGGATGGTGTGGCATGTTGATAAAACTGCTCATACACCTGAGAGGAAATCTGGTTCTTGTGCTCCGTGAGCTTTTTCACTGGCATGAAAGATGATTGAGCTTGCTATAAAGTTTTAACAGACTTGCAGGCTGCATAGCTGCTTCATTTATAAGGAGAGAAACTTTCCCTGACATAGCTGTGTATAAAATGTCTATGATCTTGTGAGGATTTTCTTCCACAAGTTGTATTTGTATCCCCCGTAGCATAGCCATTCTTTTCAGGAGTGCCTGGTAGGCCTTAAAATCATCCAGTACCAGAGAAGATGATTTCTATATCAGGGCCTCATCTGTTGAGGAAGATGACATATTCAAAGGGGACAGGTTACAATCCTCTTGGGGCTGGTTGAGAAATGCAGACCTGTCTGAAGTCAACAATGGGCAATCCTGAGCCTTGGCCCCTCAGTGAAGGCTGATATTGGAGTCAAGCAGCCTACCAGTACTGTAACAAGGAGACTTTGCCTGTGGGGATATATTTCAGTAGTGTAGCAACTGGCTGGTACCGACTTCCAATGGTCTGTCAGTTCCGAGTCAGCAATATTCCCTCCTCTGGGACTAGTTTCTGTAGTGCAGTGGAGATGATAATCTAGAATCCGGAGGCATCCCCCATGGCAGTGGTCCCCAACGTGGTGCCCGCGGGCACCATGGCGCCCGCCGGGGCATTTATGTGCACCCGCCTAGTGCCCAGCAGGGGAGAGAAGCCGTGGGCCCCGCGCCTGCTGGGGACAGAGTACTCCGGGGCTGTGGGCGCCGGTGTTCTCTGTCCTCGCGGCTTCTCTCCGGCTTCTCTCTTCTCTCTGGATTCATATATTATGTAATATTAAATATTTTTTTCGTATTATTTAATGTACAAATACAAAATAAGCCTTGAAAAACTGTTGGCGCCCGCCACACTCTTCTGAAAACATGAATGTGCTACTGGCCACAAAAAGGTTGGGGACCACTGCCCCATGGTATCCAGTAGGGACAGTGATGGGGTTGGCACAGTACCAGAGACCAAGTGTGCTTAGACTCAGCCCTTCAGTCTCTCGATCTTCTCTTGTCAAGACAACTCCTATGAGAGCAACAATGATCCCTAGAAGATGCCCTGGATTCCTGTACTGGGAGACATAGGAGGGGAGGAGGAGTACTCCCCAGGCCAGGGATGCATGGTATCAGGGATTACATTATTGGAGATTGGGAGTGAGTACCACAGTCTAGTTGTAGATAACAGTAACAACCAACTTCAGAGTTGTAGCCGTGTTAGTCTGTATCAGCAAAAAGAACGAGGAGTACTTGTGGCACCTTAGAGACTAACAAATTTATTTGAGCATAGGCTTTCATGGGCTAAAACCCACTTCATCGGATGCATGCAGTGGAATGTTGCCAACTCTGTCCACATATCTATTCAGGGGGACACCATCATAGAACCTAATCACATCAGCCACACTATCAGAGGCTCGTCTACCAATGTGATATATGCCATCATGTGCCAGCAGTGCCCCTCTGCCATGTACATTGGTCAAACCGGACAGTCTCTACGCAAAAGACTAAATGGACACAAATCAGACGTCAAGAATTATAAGAGTTATAGTTGGTATGGCACCCATTTTTTCATGTTTCTGTGTATATATATCTTCCTACTGTATTTTCCACTGCATGCATCGGATGAAGTGGATTTTAGCGCACAAAAGCTTATGCTCAAATAAATTTGTTAGTCTCTAAGGTGCCACAAGTATTCCTCGTTCTTTTTTAGTAACATCAAAGGCTTTCTGGCTATCAGCACCATGCATTGAGGTACAGCAGTTATCATTGGTCTTGGAGCTGCCTTCATAATCAATGGATCTTGTACCAGACCTGAAGATGCTGGTATCATAGCAGACCCAGATACTGAAGGCAACATGTGCACCTCATGAAACAGCTCCAGCAAGACACTATCAGTCTGAGTAGACGGTGAGGGCAGTACCAACAGGCTCATGAGATCTTTCTCACCTTTGTTGGCCTCTGGTACCAAGATGGGCCTTTGCCCTGCTATGATCAAGGATGACAGCTCTAGTGCCTTCTCTAGGGAAAGCAGCAGCACTCAACAGTCCTGGCTTGTGAAACAGATTCAATGGCTCTTCCCTGATCAAGCCACTATGGAGTGGTATCAGAGAGCAAAGAGTCCCGCACTGAGGATTTTGATGATGCAAAAACCATCTCTTTCTTTAGCTTTGGAGGCCAAGCGGGCTCTGAGTATTTATGTCTCTTTGAGGAATGCCCTAGTGCAGTGTTTCTCCTCCTTTCTCTGCCTTCTGGTAGGGCCAGAGGAGCATAGACAGGGAGGAATTCCCTCTAACTAATCGAGGCAGTAGCAATGCAGGGTAAAGGGTGATCTCCACAATAATGTACCAGAAGTGTTCTACTCTTAGCATCTTGCCTTGCATGGAGCCTCAGCAAATCAGATATCTGTCCTTGTGATGACCCTCACTCAAGCAATTCAGGCAGCAAGAGTGAGGGTCACTCACAGACATCAGTTTGCAACACCCAGAAAAAGGTTTGAAGGCGGCACAGGTTCCCCCGGTACCAGGCACAGCCCAGAGTCCACTGATTTACTAATGAGGGAGGCAGGGAGGAAACGAGGGAGAAAGAAAGAACAGCCCACTCGAGGAAGTTCAGAGGAACAACTGACAGCATGTTGTGACCACTGAGCACAGACAGTAAGAAGAAATAGAAGCGTAGATGTGGCAGCTCCATATTTTATACCCTCAACTCAGAACAGGAACAGCACCAGGGCCTTTTGTGGGAGCGGATAAGACCGCCAGTAAGGAATTTCCTCTACATTGCCTCCAATCCTAGGGCCCAATCCTACAAACCCTTATCCAGTAAGTAGTCAAAGAGGTTGCTTGATCAGACCCTTACAATGAATTACATTACTGTACTCTGCATTAATACATAATGAAACCATTTTGCCATTAAACTTCACATTAACGTTGCTCTGAGCTAACATTCTTTCTTTCTAATTGCATAACACAGTCGCCCTAAGGGTGCACTGATTGTTTTACCATCATTTTTACATCACTGTGATTCCCTTATGTGACAGTATGTCTCATCGCTTTGATATGATGTCAATTGACTAAAAAATTAGAGACATCATTAAAAAAAGAATAAGAATTATTGTGCGTAAAGAAGCTGGGAGGTGGGTGTTGAACCTAAATACAGAATCTTGCCCTTCAAAAACTTTTTTTTGTAAAAATACCATAAAAGGAGACAGTAATGACTAACTGCAGTACCTAATTTTTTTCTGTGATGCTAATAAAAGAGAATAAGTCAGCACATCCATAAGCACAGCCATACCTTTCAAACTGCTTCCACTTTTAGCCTCCACATTTTTTAACTAAGTGTGGGTTGCATTTTTTTGCTATTTATAATGAATACATTTTGCAGATAGAGCACGAAACACACAAAAGTGTGTTTTGCCGACCTAAAATTAGCTTCACCTTTTAAATAATTTTTGGCCTAACAACTTAATATTTTATGGCCAACATATTTTTCAATATATTATTCTTGCTTTTATAATTATTTCTGAGTGTCCAAAATGTGCTAGATGCCTCAAAGCAACAAGTATATATATGGTCCCAGCCCACAAGAACATGCAATCCAACTTTAACAAGACTTCAAAATAGGGTTATAAACATGCAAAAAAGCAGGAAATGTTGAAGAACAAGGGTAACAATAATAAGATCACATGCTTATTCAGCTCAAAGAGGCATGTACACATCTTGATGGTCATGTTGCTTTTATTTTCCCCTCTCCCTCCCCTAATTTTTCATAGGCAAGACAGCAAAAGTTAGTTTTTAGGAGGTATCTGAATGAGGTGAGAGGTGGCTAGCAGACCAGGTTTAGGGAGGGCATAGTAAGCGCAGGGTAGCATGGAAGAAGGTGCAGACAGGTCAGAGAGAAGATGATAAACAGGGTATTGTGGCTGAAATCACCACTGGAGTGGAGCCAGGATGGAACACAGAAGAAGACTATCTGCGGTATATACTCAATTTATGTTTACCACCATATTCTTCATTCTCTGTCCTATATTCTCCAGACTGAAGGCTGATCTATATTATATACAGCTACAAACAGCCTATAATGGGCTTTCTAGTATCTGGGGATTAGCCAGAGAGATCCCTCAACCACACCCCTTACACCAGAGGTCAAGAGTGAGGATGGTACACAAGGTACTACAAGGACCTATACCACCAGAAAATTCCCCTGCACTGGGAGGCTAGGTTAGGCTGGCTGGGTTTAAGGCTACTAGAGCAATGGCAAAGCAGTTTTGATAGATGTATGAATCTAGTACAATATCTTCTTTTTCATAATTATAGAATAGTATTAATTGTTGATTTTTTTGTGTCCATATTTAAAACCCAATAAAATATTTAAATAAAAAACACATAGAAACCTACTATTGTTATGCCACATTTATCAACAAAATTAAATGGCCAAGATATTAAACCCTGGAAATCAGGGTACAGAATAAACTAAATTATTTTTGCACTCCATTGTTCTTTACAAACTACAATATGGATTTGATCCTGCAAGGTGTGATCAGCCTGAACTACTGGTAATTTCAGTGCAGATGAGGGCAATTAAGTAATTGCAGCAGTTGCTCACTTCATAGCATTCTACACATACCAGACCTCAGCCTTAAAAACATGTCTTTTGCCAACAAATTTGTTCTGGAAGTATGCAATTTTGGGATGGAAAGATAGCAAAGTTCAGAATAAACGGAAAGCTAAAATGTTTTTGGGTTTTGTGCCCACTGAAACTCAGGTAAGTGTTAGCCCCAAATTCACTAAAAAAAAAAAAAAATAAATATAAAAAAAAGTGTCCCTGTGTGTTCCTACATATATCAGACAGATGTTGAGAAACTAACAAGACTTGTGCTTAACTTTTACATCACTCTCAATGCTTCTCTTTGTTCCATTTCAACCTCCTGCCTTCTTTGTATGTTATCTGTTTACACTGTAAATGCCCTGAAGCATAAATTATTTTGCCTTCATACCTGTATGTTACCTTCTTGGCACAATGTTGGTGCTATAAAGCTAAAAACTAGCAATGATACTTCAAAAGTTGCCAATAAAAAGTCAAGTTTTACCCAAAGTTACCACAATGTGGTATTCTGAAATCCAGTTACTTTGCACCCTAAGTGTAAGAAAATCATACAACATCTCAGATGCCACTGTGTGGTAATTGTGGGTAAGTGTTCACTTGTAATGTGGTATAACTGCTATAAATGGATACAGAATTAAAAAGGAAAGGAAAACTTCTCAAAAATATCACAGAAGATAATGTACTATATATAAATGTATAGTCAATGTTACAATTATTTGCTGAAAAAAAATGTTTACTTAACCTTTCTGTCACTGACAGGTTTCAGAGTAGCAGCCGTGTTAGTCTGTATCCGCAAAAAGATGCCACAAGTACTCCTGTTCTTTCTGTCACTGCTATTCTTCGAAATGTGTTGCATAAGTCCATTACACTGAAGATGCGTGCACACCTTGTGCAATGGTGCTGGAGAGTTTTCCCTACCAAAACATGTAGGGGCAGCCCTAGCCATCTTTGAGTCCTCATGCTGCAAAGTGAGTGTATAAAGGCAGAGTCACCCCGCCCCATCCTCTCAAAGAACAACAGTTATGGAAAGGTATGTAACCATTTTTTCTTCTTTGAGTGCTTCCATATGCTTATTACACTGTAGGTGACTCTGCAGCTGCTACCCCAGGTGGTGGAGTTCAGAGTCTCATCAGAAAAGGTACTGTAGGACTGCCTTACCTATATTTACATCATCTCTTGATTGTGCAGATAGTGCACGATATCTGTTGAAAGCATGCAAAAGGAAGTTGATGTGTGGTCTCAACTGCATCTTGCCACTGTACAAAACCATGTACAGTGGATCAATTACCAATGCATTCAGCTCACCTACCCTCCATAGGAGGTGATGGCTACCAGGAAGGCAACCTTCACTGACAGGTTTAAAAATGAGAGCACGATGCCAGTGGCTCAAAGGGAGAGCCCATAAGCACAAACAACAACAAATTCAAATCCAGGAAGGTGTTGGGTCTTTGATGGGCGGAAACTGTCTATTTAGTCCCCTCGTGGATATGGTCATGATGAGATAAGTAAAAAACATCTTACCATGTGAGACTTTTTGGGGTTCACCCAGGCCAATAATGGGTTCAGTCACTGTCTTCCTTGTAACCTTAGGTGTCTTGTGGCTTGCAGCTTTTATCCAGAGCTCTGACCCCAGCAGCCAGCCCACAAGCCTCACCCTGGCTTTGTCCAACCTGGTTACTCCTTGCAAGCTGACCTTAGTACCCCTCCAGCTCTGAATTCACCCCCAAAATCGTCCTGCTGCAGGGATCAGTCCCTCTCACTGGACCCTCACAAAGAAAGTGTTAGATTCACTGCCTTTACAGAGACAGTAAAACATGCCAACCTGTTAGCTTTCTAGAAGCACACACTTTATTGAACTTACACAGCACTGATGATTTCTAACCAAAGCAAAACAAATTTAACAACAAAAATGCATGGATTAGGTGATGCCAAGTAAAAGAGATAAAAATAGTAGAAATAGTTACAAGCAAATAAAGTGAAAACATGCATCCTGAAGTCTAAAATGTAACCTAGCAAGATACAGTCTTTGTTTAAGATGGTTTCTCTCACCCACAGTCTCCTTTCCAGCTTTTTTTTTTTTTAAACTGTCCGGCCTGGCCAGGACCCATCATAGAGATTGAATTGCTTGGTTTCTTTGTCTCCTAAGGTGAAAGATAAAGATGGAGTTTCTCTCCTTTCCTTAAGAAGCGACGAAGAGTCCTGTGGCACCTTATAGACTAACAGACATATTGGAGCATAAGCTTTCGTGGGTGAATACCCACTTTGTCAGATGAATGTAGTGGAAATTTCCAGAGGCAGGTATAAATATGCTTTTTACAGATCCAGACTAACACGGCTACCCATCTGATACTGGTCTCCTTTCCTTATAATCCAAAAGAGATTGCCTCTTACAAGTCAGGAAGCCCTCCTGGGGATTCAGTTTCCTGTATCTCTCAGGGGTGCAGGAGCCATGTTGATTCTGTTTTTCGAGTTCAGCCGCAGGATAACCCCCCACTGGTTTAGCTTGATAGCTTAGTTTGCTGTTAATCCTTAAATGGAGGAAAGCCCCCATCCCTTTGTCTAGGACAGACATGTTTATCAACTTTACCTAGGTGAGGCTATCTTCTTGTAAACCTATTCTAGTAACATCATACAGAGGGAATTAATAGCTTCACATATAATATTAACACATGCATTTTACAATTAAATTAATAACCATCATGTTATTGAAATTCATCTGATACCTCACAAGGTGTATTTTGTATAAATATTATTGCAGTAGCATGTAGGGTCACACCATCAGTGTGAGGATGAAAAGCCGAGATGGCTGGCCAGATGCACCCTAATGGAGCTAAGTGCTAAACCTTGATGTTCAAAGGTAGACCAGGGTCCTCTGAATTTTTGTTCGAGTTGGGGACACACAATGGGAAGCAGACCAGATGGAAATGTAGCTCTAGTGGAAGGTTTACTGCTATTAAGGAGTACATTCCAGACTGCAGCTGAGCAGTGTGTCTCCTCTGCATTCAACCACAGAGGAACCATGCTGTGAGGTGCAGCACCTGCCCAGGTTCCATGACAGCAGGTCTCTGTTTACTGGTAACAACACAGGTCCTCAAGTGGATAGTTTGCAGTTTTGAATACCACGTGTGTCTCAGCCAGGCTGGGGCCATAAGGATGATCCTGCCATGATCTTTATTGAGTTTGAGGATCACCCTGGAAACCAGGGTTATTGGCAGATATGCATACAGGTCTGTCGCATCTTGGGCGCATTTAACATGTGCGATTTCAGCTTTACGCGGTCGGCAAAAACAAGAAAGAAAAAAAAAGAGAGAAAAATAACAATTTAAATACTGTTTCTGTAGTGCAGGCGATTCTGCCCGCCATTACACTCAATGTAATTTTGACTATACGCGGTTTTCGCTTTAGGCGCTGACCGCGGAATGTAACCCCAGCGTAAGATGAGACAGACCTGTATAGGAACTCTTTGTTCCACAGAAACAGGAAGGCATCTGATATTGATCCTGGGCTGTGACTCACCCTGGAGCAAAAACTGGAATGCTTCCTATTCTGGTGAGTCGTAAACTGGTCCACAGAAAGAAACACCAAGGCTAGCATGTTCATGCTGAGGGACCATTTGTTATCCAAACTGAATGATCTGCTCAGACAATCTTCGAGGCTGTTTTGGACCCCATGGAGGTGAGACGCTCTGAGCGTGACTGAGCTCCGATTACACAAGTTCCACAGCTTGATAACTTTTTGGGAGAGGCCAACTGATATGGCTCCTCCCTGTTTCTTCAGAGAAGTCAGCAGTGGTGTTGTCTGAACAACCTTGCTTTGAATGTGAGGGAGGAAGTGCTGGCATGCCCGGAATATTTATGTGCAATCTGGCTCATATGCAGTCCACAATCCCTGAGCTCAGAGGTCACTGAGATATGTTTCCCACCCGATGGCTGATGTGTCCGTTACTAAAGTCTTGATAGGGAGAGAAGGAGTGAAACAGACTCCCCTGCAGACGTTGTCTTAGCTCATCCTCCAGATGAGAGATAACAGCACCCTGTCTGGGATTCGCACTGGCTTGTCTAGGTGATGAATCAGAGAGGTGCAGCCCAGCATGGGGAGTGACAAATGTACGTGCTGCCATGTTCCCCAAGAAACAGACAATTCCTCTCACTTGTCTCAGGATGGTACTTAAGGGATGCTGAGAAGTCCCATATATTTGGGAACTAGCAAGCAACTAGAAAGCCCCGGAGGAGATCGAATCCAGAACTAAGCCAATGAATTCTATCCTCTTGCAAGGGCACAGAAGTTGACTTTTCTAATTGTTTCATTTTAGGTCCAAGATGTCAAACAGACACAGGATTTTCTGGACAGTGACTTGCACATGATGTATGGACCATCAACAAAACAACCAGTCATCCAGATAAGGATACACACACATTTCTTTTGCATAAGTAAGCAGCCATACCACCATGCATTTGGTAAGTACCCTCGGAACTGATAATTGGTCAAAAGGCAGGACAGTGAACTGGTAATAGTCATCTCCTGCTTCAGGGGCCCCTCAACAACAAACCTCAGGAATCTCCTGTGGCCAGGATGGATTGCCACATGGAAGTGGACATCCAGTAAGTTAACATGCCGTTCTCCAAGATCTAGGGAAAGGGTAATTGTAACCAGGAATACAATGCAGAATTTCAACTTCCTGATGTATTTGTTGAGGTTCTGAGACCTCCTCTGGCTTTGGGTATTAGAAAATATCTGGAATAAAACCTCCTGCCCTGATAAAATTAAGGCATCTCCTCTATCACTCCCAAAGAATAAAGTCTGCACTTCTTGTGTTTGCACAGACACATGAGAGGGGCCCCTGAAGCAGGAGCGAAGGGTTGGAACTGGGTGATAGAAAGAAACTAGAGGGTATATCCCGATTCCACCAGTCCAAGGTGGTGGACTGACAAGCCCAAAGAAAATGTGACAACTTGTCCCAGAGAGATGGAGGAGGGTCTATAAGTTACAGGTTGGATAGGACACTGTCCTCGAAAAGAGTCAAAACAGCTGCTTGGAGGCTTGTGGCTGCCAAGAAGAAGAGAGTGAGGAAGTAAAGGGCATGGACATCCTCCTGTGTGACCTTTACACCTCCACATGGACTGGTCAGGCTGCCAGAAAGCATAATAATATTGTCTGAGCTGGTACTTCAGGCAATATTTCATCCTCTTTGTCATAGGCAGATCGAGGCCTAAGGACTTGAGCACTCTCCTTGAGTCCTTTAGTGTGTGCATAGCCCCATCTGTCTTAGAGTACAAGGCACAGCCCTCAAAAGGGAGGTACTCAATAGTTTGTTGCACCTCCACAGGAATCCCAGAGGCGAGCAACCAGGATGCTCTATGCATAGTCATCGCTATCACCTTGGCCCTGGCTGCAGAACCCACTGCACCCAAAGAAGCCTGTAAAGCTGAACAAGACACAAGGCATTCCGCTGCAACAAGTGACTGGAACTGCTCCCTGGAATCCTCTGGTAGGCTTACTAGCAAACTGGGATCATAGAATCATATAATATCAGGGTTGGAAGAGACCTCAGGAGGTCATCTAGTCCAACCTCCTGCTCAAAGCAGGACCTAATCCCAACTAAATCATCCCAGCCAGGGCTTTAAGCTTTAAGCTTCAAGCCTGACCTTAAAAACCTCTAAGGAAGGAGATTCCACCACCTCTCTAGGTAACCCATTCCAGTGCTTCCCCACCCTCCTAGTGGAAAAGTTTTTCCTAATATCCAATCTAAACCTCCCCCACTACAACTTGAGACCATTACTCCTTGTTCTGTCATCTGGTACCACTGAGAACAGTCTAGATCCATCCTCTTTGGAACCCCCTTTCAGGTAGTTGAATGCAGCTATCAAATCCCCCCTCATTCTTCTCTTCTGCAGACTAAACAATCCCAGTTCCCTCAGCCTCTCCTCATAACTCATGTGCTCCAGCCCCCTAATCATTTTTGTTGCCCTCCGCTGGACTCTTTCCAATTTTTCCACATCCTTCTTGTAGTGTGGGGCCCAAAACTGGACACAGTACTCCAGGTGAGGCCTCACCAATGTCGAATAGAGGGGAACGATCACGTCCCTCGATCTGCTGGCAATGCCCCTACTTATACAGCCCAAAATGCCGTTAGCCTTCTTGGCAACAAGGGCACACTGTTGGCTTGTGAGTTGCTTGTTGGCTAGTTTTTGGCTTGTAGCTTGTTTGGCTTGCAGCTTGTTGCTTCTTTTTTTTTTTTGATCGGCTCCTGGCAAGCTGGGGCAAGGGGGGACAAGCAGGGGCAAGGAGGGAAGAGAGTCAGGGGTGCACAGCGGGCTCACCACAGTCCCAGACTGCACACCGGGGATGGGGGGGGATCTAGTCACAGAGTGTTGGGGTTCTTAGGGACTGGCTTGTTTTGGCCTTGTTTTGAAATGGGATTAGCTTGATTTTTGGCTTATTGTGAAAGTCGGGGTGCTAATTTACCGCGTGAAAGTTGGCAACTGTGCCAGTAGGGTGTCAGCACAAGTAACAAGAAAGCAAATCCTGAAGTCCAGCCTGGAATTACTGTGCCCGAGGAGTCACTGGATGAAGCTCTCTGGCCAGTGTTACACAGGAGGTCAAACTAGATGATCTAATGGTCCCTTCTGGCCTTAGATGAGCTGTGATCTTTAGTCAGATTCTGTAACACTCCTGCCATTCCTGATATTTCTAGAGTTAAAAGAAACAAGAAAAAAAATTAAACCACATTTCAGGCTCTCTTTATCATAGAATCATAGAATCATAGAATATCAGGGTTGGAAGGGACCTCAGGAGGTCATCTAGTCCAACCCCCTGCTCAAAGCAGGACCTAATCCCAACTAAATCATCCCAGCCAGGGCTTTGTCAAGCCTGACCTTAAAAACCTCTAAGGAAGGAGATTCCACCACCTCCCTAGGTAACCCATTCCAGTGCTTCACCACCCTCCTAGTGAAAAAGTTTTTCCTAATATCCAATCTAAACCTCCCCCACTGCAACTTGAGACCATTACTCCTTGTTCTGTCATCTGCTACCACTGAGAACAGTCTAGATCCATCCTCTTTGGAACCCCCTTTCAGGTAGTTGAAAGCAGCTATCAAATCCCCCCTCATTCTTCTCTTCTGCAGACTAAACAATCCCAGTTCCCTCAGCCTCTCCTCATAACTCGTGCTCCAGCCCCCTAATCATTTTTGTTGCCCTCCGCTGGACTCTTTCCAATTTTTCCACATCCTTCTTGTACTGTGGGGCCCAAAACTGGACACAGTACTCCAGGTGAGGCCTCACCAATGTCGAATATAGGGGAACGATCATGTCCCTCGATCTGCTGGCAATGCCCCTACTTATACAGCCCAAAATGTCATTAGCCTTCTTGGCAACAAGGGCACACTGTCGACTCATATCCAGCTTCTTGTCCACCGTAACCCTTAGGTCCTTTTCTGCAAAACTGCTGCCTAGCCACTCGGTTCCTAGTCTGTAACAGTGAATGGGATTCTTCCGTCCTAAGTGCAGGACTCTGCACTTGTCCTTGTTGAACCTCATCAGGTTTCTTTTGGCCCAATCCTCTAATTTGTCTAGGTCCCTCTGTATCCTATCCCTACCCTCCAGCTTATCTACCACTCCTCCCAGTTTAGTGTCATCTGCAAATTTGCTGAGAGTGCAGTCCACGCCATCCTCCAGATCATTAAAGAAGATATTGAACAAAACCGGCCCCAGGACCGACCCTTGGGGCACTCCGCTTGAAACCGGCTGCCAAATAGACATGGAGCCGTTGATCACTACCCGTTGAGCCCGACGATCTAGCCAGGGATATTGCTTCCCAGTTTGAAAAGTCATACTAAGACAGCAGAGCACTATGATTGGCAATGCAGAACTGCAGAGATGTTGTAGAATATTTTTTCTACCCATAAAGTCAACCTTCTTGGCATCTTTATTCTTGGGGTAACCTTAGCTCTGACCTGTCAGCTCCTCTCATTCCCTGCAGCTACCACTAATGACCTAGGTGTGGGGTGTAAATAAAACTGCTCAACCCCAGGAGATGGAACCTGATCTTTTTGTTCCATTCTTGTAGCAATTAGTGGAATGGAGGAGGAACGGAGGAAGGGGTTTGCTGGATTGTTTTGGCTGGCTGCATAATGGCCTTATTTATGGGCAAGGCAACCTCCCCTGTCCCAGTGGGCTGTAGAATGTCAATGGCTTGTGCATATTGTCTTCCATTAGTGCTATTTGAATAACCAGGGAGGCTGCCATTCTTTTGAGGAGCTCCTGATGCACCTTAAAGTCATCTGGGACAGGGGTGGTAGCCTCTAGTACCAGCTCCTCATCAGGAGACAAGGATGCCTGCAGGGGCGACAGCCTCTGATACAAAGTCCTCATCAGGCAATAAGGAGGATGCCTGCACAGGAGACAAGAGAGAAAAAATCCTAGTACTGACTATGATGTTTCTGTTGTGACAACTATGAATTTACTTGAATTGTGAGCTGAACTGTGCAAAATATGTAAAAGTTCAGAAGATATTACAATAATCCATAACAAATGATGATGGGAAAAGACATGAAAGGGAGACAAAATAACAGAATTCATCTAAACCAAAAAGGCCACATTGACATAATTCAAAGACTGTATTAAAATTATTCTAGTTAAACAACAGGAGATGTGGAGCCAGAAGTTAATGAGCCAAAATTGGTAGTCAGAAGATTAGGCCTAACTGGTGGATAAAATAATGAAGGGCTGGACTATTGCACCCATCACTCCCTTTTTGGGTCTTTAGAAGAAAGAGATTTTGTGGGGAAAGGACAACAAGGAAAACAGATGGAAAGAACTGATAGAGGCTACTGGAGCAAGCTTCACTATCATGGCTGCCATCTCCACCATTTCCTGGGACCCTGGACCCTCATCACCTTGATCCTGAGAGGTGACCTGACCAAAATAGGCCAGAGAGAGGGGGACCCAGATGACATCACCATACTTACCAGCTCCAGCTGGATCACAAACACCACCTGGGATAACAGTTATCATCATCTTTGATTCCATCTAAGTCAAGAGACAGTCAAACAAGGGGGCTTTACCTTCTAAGACTGGACTCTAACTAGCAAGGACATCTCCAGACCATCTCAACTAACTTCTTCTCTTTTCCCAAAAAGGGACAGTTACCACCATCTTTGATACCATCTTTGATACCATCTACGAGATTGTCAAACAAAAGGGGTTTTTCTTTTCCTTTTAAAAAACTGTCTACAGCTAAAGGAAAAGGGAACAGGAGATGTTAAAATGAAAACCTTATTTAATACTTTACATTCCAAATGTTTTAATTAATTTTCCTTCTTTTCTGTATCTTTAATAAAGGGTTAAAAGGATTTTTAACAACGTTTGCCATGGTGCTAAGTAGGCTACGGTCTTTGTATACCAAGCCCGATAGCTTGTTTAACACTGTTTAATGCACAGCAACTAACTTATGTTAACACCTTTAGCCCATATATTCCAACTAAGTTAATTCAACAGGTCTATCAGTATTGGCAGGAGAAGGCTCCCTCCTGGAAGATCAACCTGTGTGAGGGAGTGGCATAGCTGCAGGAACTAGGGGTGCTACCATAGCTCCTGGCTTGAAGTAGTTTCCATTATATACAAGGTTTACGGTTTGGTTCAATCGTTCTCAGCCCCCCCACTATGCAAACTGTTCCAGAGCCCCTGGGGAGTGGTGAAGTAGATCTGGATGTTGAAGACAAAATCCAAGCCATCCAAGAGGGCCACTGCGGGGGCTGGTACAGTACTGGGCCCCAGGCACATCTGACCTGACCATCTCTAACAGATGTCCTCTTGGAATCATGCCGACAAGTGTGGGAACAGGAACAGAAAGAAGCTCTAGAATCTCAGTACCAGGATACCTGAAATTTTATTTCTGAATATGACAAGGAGTCAGAATATTTCAAGAGCCAGGGTGGTATGGTACCGGGAGGGGTCCTCAGAGATTGCAATCTGGATATGTACCAACATGATGCCAGAGGAAGCATAACAGGTTTCTTAGCTGCTGGTATCATTTGGTATGGAGGACCTGGTTCTGGCCCAGAAGATAAGTCAGGAGTTGGCACTGGGGCTGAAGTCGGCAGTACTCTAATACAGTGCTCCAGTGCCCATGATCTTGACTGCTGCACCAAGCCTGGACAAGAGTCCTCAATCTGCAGAAACGGGGAGGGCAGTACTAGGATGACCAGACAGCAAATGTGAAAAATTGGGAGAGGGGGGTAATAGGAGCCTATATAAGAAAAAGACCCCAAAATTGGGACTGTTCCTATAAAATCGGGACATCTGGTCCCTAGGCAGTACTGTCAGGCACAGTAAATCTTTGGCCACTGCACAGGCCTCCAGCATGATCAGCACTGATATGGGCTGTTGACTCACAGGAATTAAGGATGACTGCTCTGTCACAGCTGACAAAATAGCTGATCTTGATGGTTCCTGGAATTGATGGCTCGGGTCTGACTGTATAAGCTGGTACCAGGCAGCAGTGAGCCAAAAGGCATGCTCTACCATAGGTCCTGGACTGGCCTTCTGTGGAGGAGCCCCAAGCTGGACTTCCAAAAACGAGACAGCAACTTTTTCTTATGCTTCTGTGTTAAGGACTGTTCAGAAGCCCTAGATTTAGGAGATGGTCCCAGTGATCAGGAACTCCTCTGGCATGGCTCTGCTAGTAAGGCTGGAGGAATCTCTGAGGAACTTCCCTTCAGTGACCAAGAGGGTTCCGATGCTGGTCTCAGGGCTGCCTCCCTGAGAATGTATCAGAGGCACTCTTCTCTGTTTCTTTGTCCTAGTCTTGAACCCATGACAGATGGACTTAATCTGACCCTCACCCAGGCACTAAAGACAGTGCAAATGAGTGTCATTAACAAGCACAGACTTTCTGAAGCCCACACACAGCTTGAACCCCAGGGTCCTTGGCACTGGTTCTCCTGGTACTGGGCAGGGCCCAGAGGCCTTCTAAGTGAAACTCAAAGCAAGATTATAAGAAGTTAAAAGAAAACTAAAACCACAATGAAAATAATAAAGATTTTTGAGTGTCAAAGGCAAAAGAGTAAAAGCTAGGTAAGTAGCTCACAAGAAACACTAATGCTCCAACCACAGAGGGTGAAAAGGAACTGAGGGAAGGGCAGGGAAACTGCCCTTTACACCCTCATTTCACAGCATGAGTTGCTTTGCAATTGGCAGGGCCACTGCCTGGGTACCACTAGGAAAAGCTGTCTGGCATCAGTGCTGACGAGGCATGCAGACACCTACGGTGTAATGGACATACACAAGCACTCACAAAAAAGAACTTGTTCTTTCCTTCTGGACACACATACATACCAAAAATGAACAATGCACATAGATAAACTTGAAAAATAATAAGCACTAGCTAATTTCCCAAGATAAGCCATGATGTGCACAACGTATCATTGACTAAGATTGGCCCTTCACACTTATTCTTTCCTTAACTGCCATCAGTAATGCCCGTGAATCTTTCAATAGTCACATTAACACAAATACACTGGAGTGAGCCACAGCACATTTTTCAATAGGTAGAATTTCATATTTTATATACACTCACAAAATAAATAGTGTACATGAAATAAAGACTAAATATGGAGATAATTTTATAGAAGTGGAAGCAAAAGACAGTGCTACATTGCATTCACTAGTTAGGGTAATTCTTTGGCATTATAATGCCCCAAATTATTATAATTTAATAAAAAAATAGCTATAGAACCTTGGAAGTCTTATTAAAAAGCTCTCTCATCTGTATTAAAAAAAATCACTAATGCTTGCATTGTATTACTGAATGTTCCCTCAAATAAAGAGACTATGATATTATTTTCCTTTCATAAGCTAGTGGAAAAAGCCTTAAGCTATGGATGATGACAATAAGATAGTATTATGAATTTGGTCGCTTAAAAATAGATAAAAAGGGAGAAAAAATTCTTCTTGTAATGTTGCCAAATTGCCATAAGCTAGTGGCATTTAAAATACAGATTCTGCAGTCAAATCAAACTCACACGTTTCTTAACATTTCCAACAAGCTGACCCGAGAGCAAACTTTCTGTCCTTTAAATGAAGCCAGTAATGCCCAGGGCAAATATTAAATTGGAGGAATAAAATGTTCAGATATAGAGCTTGATCTTGAAACAGCTCTGAGGTGAAAAACTCAAAGGTCAGTTTGTGCATAGAACACACAAGCAGCATTAATAAATTACAGTAAACTTGAGGGACAGACTGACAAATAGAAGCATCAAGCTTATAAACAGAATATTAATTTAACTGAGGTACCTATTAAGCACATGCTTAAGTACTATCCTGAATCAGGGCCACATTGTACACAACAACCATATCAAAGCACATGGAGCAAAATTTCACTCTGAACATATTTGGCACATAATTATATCATCATACTATGTGTAATTAATTTTAAATACTGTATAAGTACACCATTAATTATATTAAAATATTTTTTTAAATCGAGTTGATATCTTCATCAGTATTGTAACTCCCTCAAACTGATCATTTTGCTGAATTAATTTATCACCTATAAATTACAACCATGAAGATTAATAGACATTATTAAGCCAACACCTGGAGACTCAAAATCACACAGCTGCCAATAGTCTTGATATGGCTGGGGCTCTGATATTTTAAATCTAACACTGAGAAGTACAGTCCTAGCCTCTCTCATTGCAGCACCACAGAAGTTTCTTTTAAACAGCAACACCAGCCTCCTGCCAATGAAAGGACACACACACCAAGGTGATGGGCAGTACTCTCACATCTGTAAGACTGCTGGCTGAGTGCACTGCAGTGTCAGTCTTATTGTCAGGACTTATCTCATCTACACGCCATCACAGATACAAGCAGGAGTGGAAAATAATCCAGGCTGTGAGAGTGGCTAGAGAGGGCAGTCAGCCAGTGAGCCCCAAGCAGTAGCAACACTTCACAACAGCCATCCCTCCCCTTCTCTCTAATATGACGAGAGGACCACAGTTTACTAGTCCTTTGCAGTAGGCTTACAAATCTGGGATTCTCAGAAAGAAGAAAAATTCTCTCTGTGGACGATCACCTTCACCTGCTTAAAGCTGCACTGGGCAGAATAGTGTGGTGATGGTTCAAGATATGATCAATTGTGCTTCAGATGGAGTTACAGATGCAATCAACTGCACTGGAGCCAACGGACAGAAATGCAGTCAGCTGTTCTTTGGGGGAAAGATGGGTGTGGGAAAATGGAGAAATAAGAATGTAAAAGGAAAGGGGGGGGATGACCCCATGCTGCCATCACCCTCCCTGCACACCTACGCCAGAAAAGTGAAAGAGGAAGATACTGAGTGTGACTGAGCTCACTGTTGTCATCATCCTGAACAAACCATTATTAATATCTATATTACCGTAGCACCCAAAGGCCTTAACTAGGCTTGGCAGGATACAATTTAAATCAATATATGTTGGTAAAGTCCATGTCACCTGACATCTGAAACTGACAAAAAAAAATATCACTTGGTAACAGTTGGCCAAAGTGCCTCCCCCGGCATTTTGTACCTGCAGGGATCGGGTGCCACCAGCTCTGCAGCAGCACAAATTTCTCTCTGCCACCTCACTCACTCACTCTTGTGACAGCAGGACTGCAAAGAGTTCCCTGCATAGCTGTAGAGCCAGTGACACCCCATCCCTGCAAGCAGTATGTGGTCTTGGCAGGACAGAGCAGAGAAGGACAAGCCCCCAGCCCTGGGGGTGGCCACCGCATTGTTGTCTCAGCTGTCGCAGCCCCACTCACTCAGTCACCAGCCAGGACTGTGGGAGCTGTCCCTGGCAAGAACTATTCAACAGCACCGTATCACCAGACGCTAGTCTTCCTCTGTGCAGTCCTGGCCGGAGGTCTCTGTTCCACTGGGCCACAACCACAGCCTCTCCTGCACCTTGTGCCCTGGGGTCTCTTGGGCCCTTCTGCCATGCTGGGAGTCTCCTGCAGCCCCGCTGTCAGTGCTGAGAACCTCCTGCAACGCCACTGTCTCTGCTACCCTAACCTTAACCCTCCCCATCAATTTCCAACTGTAAAAATAAATAGTTAAAAATTGAAAATAAAAATCTTGAAAATGAAAATGTATATTAATTGTTGAAATTAGAAAAAAAACAAGGAAATTCTGCCAAACCCAGCCTTAATCAACACCAAGGCCCCTGCATGATGAACACTGTAGATACATAAAGGTGTGCATGTGCAGACATAGTCCCTGCCCCAAAGAGCTTACAGTCTCATTATACAGGAGTTCTAGATCTCTGGGCCTTGATCCAACAAGGCAACTAGAAGTAGGGAGAGCCTGCTGAGGAATGAGAATTTGGTAGGATCGCCACAGGTTCCAAAAGGAGGCTGACACAGTTTCCATAAAATTCAAACTTCTGGATGTTCTTTTAAAATGACCAGGCCTTTTAAAGCCTACAATTAATATACTAAATATTCTAAAATTAACCTGCCAGCACACAATATGCTTTGTCTGCTAAATCTTCAGTTTCGATGGAAAATTATCCCTCTATTTTCTTTTTCAGAAAATTCCAGCATTTAAAATTATAAAATCATTACAACATAAATATAAACATGAATAAAGAAGTTATTGTAAATATCTCACTATTGTATATGCACTAACAACAATTTTATGTTATCTTGATCTTAGTTTACCATTGTCTTAATTCTACTTACCATGTCCTTGTATTAACTTCATATCTATAAAGGTCATCCACCAATCCATATTTATTGCCAGGTAATGCTTTGTATCCACCATGAAGATAAATGGATTTTGTCATTTCATCATAGACACTAGTATGACCATATCCACCTTGCACAATTGCTCCTTTCGTTTCTGGTACAAGCCATGAATTTGATCCTGGAAGAGACATGAGAGACATAAAATAATACTCTAATCTTGCAAGGACCTACTCCTGGGATAAGTGCTTACTTAAAACACAAAGAAATCAATCGTAAAATCAGGGACTAACAGTTTATATCTTTGAAACCATGTAGAAGTGTTGGATATATTATGCATGTTTTTCCAAGTTTTTAAATTGGCTTGGCTCATGTTAAAAATACCCCTATGTAAACATAAAACATTAAAAATCTATAATACAGGCAAGAAATGATAGATAGATAGATAGATAGATAGATAGATAGATAGATAGATAGATAGATAGATAGATAGATAGATAGATAGATAGATAATTTTTATAATGTCATAATCTGAAGGCTAGGCACATACTTTCCCAACTGAAAAATAACTTTTGCATAAAATAAAAGTAATCTTTATTGCCCTTCACCAGTTTACAATACACACACATGCACAGTAATACATTTGGCATCATGTAATGTTTTGTTTGCTTGTGTGGCTATAACTTGTAAGCAGCAGCTGCGTCTAAGATTAACTGTTGGTCAGACATAAATTTAGGCAGAGAAATTACAGCAATAATTACAGCCTTTTATTGGTGATAGAATGAGCTTCTAAAAAGAACTGGATCACAACTCATAATAAGCATTCCTCTAAGATCTAATTCCTATACATTCTGATAAATAGAAGGCCAACTGGCAATACCACTGTCTGGTAATTCCCAACAATGCTACATATTCTACTTCCTTTCCTCAAAATTTGAAACACTCTTACTGTCATCACCCAATTCACCCTATGAAAACCTTCAATGTTCTACAATGTTATTTTTGGGGTAAATTTGCTTTATAACAACCAGATAAAACTACAATTTATATTTAAAGGAACCCCATCAACCTGTATATCTAAATTTTTTAACCGAATATAGTTATCCACTATATTTATAAGTAACACCTATGATTATTAAAAGTGAAAGAAGCTGGCAACAAAAAGAAGTCGTCCCCCCCTCCCCTCAATTTGTTTACTCTGTGCATTTGACTCTATTCTGTGTTACACCATTTCCACTGCTTTGTTGATGGCCAATTGAGCTTCCTGTCTCTCATGTACTAACATGATGACAATTTATTTCACCCTTCAGGGGAGGCTCAGCTGCATGTTCTTTTCCTGGCTCTCCAAATCTCCAGAGATGATATGCAGGCATGTGCACAAAATGGAACAACAACAATAAGACCCTTATAAATATCTGCTTGGTATCTAAAGAAAATATAATTCTGTGCACTTTATTTAAGCCATCAATTCAGTCAGGCACATAAGTATGTACTTAAATTAAAGAATGTGAGTAAATCCATCCCTACTCAGTAAATAATTTAAGCACATAAATAACTTCAAGAATAAATCATCCTATTGAAGTCAATGGGACTTCAGCACACGCTTAAACTTAAGTACATACTTTTGTGCTCGGATGAATTGATGCCTAGGCAGTATTCTATCAGAAGTATAGTTTGTTTTTTTAAAATTAGTCAACTTCAGAACTTCAAGTTAACAGTATCCTTATAACGAAAACAAAAAGGTAACATTTATTGCAACATTCCAACAATGTTTATTATACTTGCATATTCAGATAAAAAAGTAATATCATAGGGTAGTAATACAATAAACCCAATTAAACAAAATCTGGCAACAACCCTGATTTTAAAGTCATATGATGCAGTGTAACTGTAGAGGGAAAAATGTACATATATTTCATATCCATTTCAAATACATTTGTCACAATATACAGTTATTTTCAGAATAATTATAATAATTTTTCTTTCAAATTAAGCATATTTTATCAAAATTGTCCTTTGGCTCCTTCCCCCAGTTACCAAGGTCTCTTTGATAGTGTGTCTGTTACCTTGTTTTAGAAAGCAGACACTTTAAAACCTTTTTTCCTAGAAAAATATAGTTCCACACCTATAACTTGGCTAACATTCTTTTTTCACTCATCATTTCAGATTACCTACCACAACTAAATTTTAATAAAAGTACTAAGATTTGAACACCATATTTTGCTGTACTGTGCTGTGATAAAAATTATCACCAAAAAACTTATTCATCAAATAAAACAATTTTTTATACATGAGTAATAAAATACAACTCCTAAGTCATCAGGACTAGCTTAATATTCAGATTGCTACAGTGAATTTAATCACTTTACTGCAGGCCTTAAGTCATTTTTTTTTTAATTCAACAACTGTTGGCTTGATTATTGTTCTGAAACATAGGTCATATTATATTATTTGGTATTTTTGTTATAAGCCCACAATGCAGAAAGGACAGAACATATTTATAGGTCAGCAGACACAATAACTTCTCATGAAGTGTGCTAGATACAAATGGACAATTAGGCTTCAGAAGCTAATAAAGAGAGACTATTAAACTAATCCATCTAAATTTGCAACCACTGCTTGTTAGTTATTTAATTGACAATATGTCTCAACAGTTCAGCTGCTGAAATTCACAAAAGGATAAGTCTGTTAATAGCAAATGTAATGTAAAAGCAAAGTCATGTTCAAATCCACTTTCCACATCACATTTCAAACCAAGAACATCAGGTCAAGCCAGCCAGTTTGTAAAAGTTGTGCTAATCACAGATGCTTCTCTGGGTCTGGGTCTTTAGGGAGTATATCAGTACAATACTACGGCATCCTCCAGAAGAAACATGTGACCACTTCACCTGATAGCTATGGAAAGTGGGAAAAGGCTACCGCATTCTGGGTGAATGCAGCAAAAGATGCAAGCCCAAGAACTACATTTGGATCCCCTGTATGTGGGAACAATGACAGGAAAATCAAGAGCAGTAGTTGAGACTCTGAAGAGAAGGAGAATGTACATTGTATACAAGAACCAAAATGGAAGGGGCTGAAATCCACAAACATCAGCAATGGTTACAAGATAATGTATGATGGTTCAGTAGCAAGGAGGAATGGGGTAAAAATAATCATAGCAGAAATATTAAAGAATAAGGTAGCAGACATCCAAAGGAACAGTGACTGCCTCATGAAAGTTAGAATAGCACTGAGCAGAGAACATATATTTAATGTTATATGCACATACATGCCGCAGGTTGGCTATATGATTGAGTAGGAGGAGGAATTCCAGATAGCGCTGGACAAGCAATACAAGAAGGGAGTGAAGTGCAGTGGTTCCAATGTTAGTAGGAATCTGTGTTTGCTACGTATGATACACTGACTTGCAGTGCCTGTTGCTTTCCTGGGCTAAGGTATCTTTTACTTTATGCAATAATAAAGAATGTTTTCAAAGAAAAAAAATCTTTGGAAAGAAAATGCATTTATTGAAAAGAAACACAACTGCTTGGGAAACAGAAAAAGCAAGGGGGTGGGGAGGGGAATCACAGATTTGCGTATGTTCTGTTATCATACTCAGCCTTCCTGTCTGGAGTGCTGTGCAATGAGTGCTGCACTTCAGGATGGCTATACTGCATGGTGATGGGGGTTGAGTGCAGTGGGTAAGGGTCGTAGTTTTCAGGGCTGGGTGGTGAAGCTACAGCTGTTGGAGGCAGCTGGTGGCGATAAGAACCCGGATGTTGGGGAAAGTGGGTTGGAGGTGACATGGGGCCACAAGAGAAAGAGTTTTGGGACAAGGGCTGCAGGGGGGTGCGGGCGCGGTAGTGCTCCGCCTGCATGGCTACTAGCTCCTGGATCAAGTCCGCTTGGTGCTCCATGATGCTTAACAGCCGCTCCGTGCTTTGGTGCCGGCGATCCGCATTCTGCTGGCAGACCCTCCTTTCACTCTCCCGCCACTCCTGCACTTTTTGATTTTCATTAAGGGAGTGCTTCATGACTTCATGCAGCATGTCCTCTTTGCTTCTACGTGCCCTCTTCCTGATTCTTTGCAGCCTCTCGGCTGGTGAAAACACGGACAGCTGAGATCTCAAGGTTGCATCTGTAAAGGCAAAATGCAACACTTAACAGAGGCAGCATTGGTTCACACCAGACAGAGCAATGATTCCCCCATACTTAAGGAGGGCAAGCACAGTCTACACAATAGCATAATTTGCCCATCCCAAAGCGAGCGCACATAACCCACGGGAGCCCCAAAATGGTGAGTAAGCACAGGGTCAAGGGGGACTGATTCTTTCATGGCTGTACTGTCCTCTGGGTTTCTGTGCCTTCGGGAGAGCCAACAGCTGCAGGGGGCCCCTATACTGAACACTGTCCCCACATTTTCCACAGGAGTTTGTCCTGGAAGATATCTCGCTGCTGGGGGTGACCTGGGAAGCAAGGGAGGGTCTTCTAATGCCGCTTCCGCCCTGGCCCTTATGCAGCTTGCCTGTGTGCAGCAATGGTCCCCCTGCCCCTCACGGCACAGTGACGCGGACATGTTAGCCTGACTGGGACAAGGACCACAGTGGCTTTCCCAAGAAATCTGCGCAAGCGCATTGCCCAAGTTCTCGCTGAGACCTTTGAAGAGATCACTGAGGCCGATTACCGCAATGTGAGAGAGCACATCAACGCCCTATTCCACATCTAGGCATGCATGCAGCCCTAATCCTCCTTGCCCCAAGAGCCCACACCAAATAACTTCCTTCCCAAAATAAAAGCCGCTTACCAGAAACCTCCTCTGGTGTTTGTCTTTCCCCAAGCACTGGCCGCCGCAACTGGCTACCTTGCTCCTGGCTTGAGAACAGCTCCTGGCTGCATGCATCTAGGGATGCCGGGGTGTCTTCCTCCTCCTCAGAACCCTCGCTCCTGCTTTGCTCCTCCTCCTGCCTTGTTGGACTGGACTCTGAAGTGTCCATGGTGGTACTCGGAGTGGAGGTGGATCACCCCCAAGTATCATGTCCAGCTCTTTGTAAAAACGGCAGGTTGCAGGAGCAGCACCGGAGCAGCTGTTTGCCTCGCGGGCGTTGCGGTAGGCATTCTGCAGCTCCTTCACTTTAACCCTGTACTGCAGAGCGTCCCGGTCATGCCTCTTTCCATCATGTCCCTTGATATCTGCCCGAATGTATCTTAATTCCTACAGCTGGAGTGCAGCTGCGACAGGACAGCTTCCTCCCCCCAAACACTGATGAGGTCCAGCACCTCGACATTGCTCCATACTGGGGATCGCCTGGCGTGTGGAGGCATGGTCACCTGGAAAGATTCGCTGAGAGCACTCCACACCTGGATGAGCAAACGGGAAGGGGATTTTCAAAATTCCCAGAGAATTTAAAGGGTGGGTCTGACGGTTGGTCACCTGAGGGCAGGGCAGTAGAGTTCAAACTTATGACCAGAGTGGCTAGAACAGGCATTGTGGGACACTTCTGCAGGCCGATCAGAGCGCATTAACAGACTATAGCGTCCACACTGGTGCTGCGGCGCTCCAGCAGGGGTGCATCAAACGTTATTCCACTTGCCGAGGTGGAGTACCAGGATCGCTCTGGCCACAGAGTCAGAGCGCTCTACATGCCTTGCCAGTGTGGACGGGTCGTGAGTTAGAGCACACTGGGCTGCTTTAATGCGCTCTAATTCACAAGTGTACCCATGTCCTGAGATTTAAGGATGAGGTACTGCAGCCATTGCACAATTACCAAACCAACTACGATGATACCAGTGAGATTTGGTGAAAAACATCCAACTTTACAGAAAGTGCACAAGAAGCCTCTGGCCAAACAAAAGGAGATACATTTCATGGCAAGAAGATATAATGGTCCAGCAATGTGTAGAAGCAGTAAAGAAGGAGGAAAGGTTTAAGCAATGGCAGAAAATAAAAATGGTGGAAAAGTTATGAGAAATACAAGCTTTAAAGAAAACAGCAAAAAGAGCAGTTGTGGAAGTTCAGAGGCAGCCATTTAAAACTTTATACGCAGGACTACTAACAAAAGAAAGGGAAAAACAAAATGTAGATTAGGCAAGATTAGGCAAAGAAGCATAGAGGACTTGGTAGCAGTGAAGTGTGTCAAAGAAGAAAACGGAAGGCATTGAACTCATTAGGAAGTAACAGTGATTTTATGAGAAACTGCTCAATGAAAAGAATGCGAAGAAACACTTGAGGGAAGTATGCACAAGCAATAACCACACAAGATCTATCACCATGGTGGAGACTCAGATAGCACTGAAGATGATGAAACATGGGAAGGCAGAGGTACATGGTACCAAATGAGGTATTTAGAGTATTAGGCCATGAGGGTGTGGTGGTGGTGATGAACTTTTTCAACTTAATTTTCTGTACTGGAAAAATACCCAACAAGTAGAGGAAGAGCACATTGGTCCCTATCTTCAAGAATAAAGGAGATGTGCTAGAATGTGGTAATATTCAGTGAGTCACATGATGAAATGATTGGAAAGAATTATCAAGATAAGACTTTGGATAGAGCTGGAACATCAAGCAAGCGACGACCAATTTGGGTTTATTCCAGGAAGAGCAACAATGGATGCGGTGTTTGCAGCCCAAATACTGCAGGAGAAGTACAGGGAGAAATGCACGGAATTACATTTAGTGTTTCTGGGTTTAGAAAAGGCTTATGACGGAGTTTTTACAGAGTTGTTATGGTGGTGCCTGCAGTCGGGCAAAATCTGCTGGAGACATTTGTTCAGAATATTATGTACGAGGGAAGCACAATGGTAGTAAGATGCAGCAGCTTCAGTGAGTCATTCACTGTGGGGGTAGGTCTAAATCAAGGATCACCCTTAAGCCCATTGCTATTTGGACTGTAATGGACACCTTGGCACAAGACATTAGGGAAGAACATGCTTTTTGCCAATGACATTAAATTATGCCATGAAGATAAAATACAAATTGGAAATGGACCTAGAACTATGGAAGGCTGCATTAGAAGAAAATGGCTTATGATCAACTGACAGAATATATGCAATACTTCACTGAAAGGAAGCATGAGAAGCCAGTAGAACTAGATGGCCTACAGTTAACACTTGTGCAACAACTTAAATACCTCAGTTCAGTGTTGAGCTTTGATAAGAATGTGGATGCGGATGTTAGGAGCCACATGAAGAGTGCTTGGTATAAATGGAGGGAGGTGACAGGAATTCTCTGTGATAAGAATATGCCAAATAAACTAAAGAACTAAGTGTATAAGATGATGATTATGCGAGCCATGACGTATGTATTGGAATGCTGGCCAGTGAGGAAGAGAGAACCACCACTACTTCACAGTACCACAATTAGAATGCTCAGGTGGATGCCGGGTAAGACAGGAGTTGATAGGCTACACAATGAAATGGCAGGAGCCATATGCAGGTTGCCCCCGTCACAGGCGCCTGCTTTTTCCTTTCCTGGGGGTGCTGAAACCCTGCTCAGCCCCAGGACCCGCACCTACTCCACCCCTTCTCCCAAGGCCCCCCCACTTATTCCCGCCTCCGGTCCGTCCCCACCACCTCTTCCTCCTGTACCCCAGTGCCTCCCGCATGCCACAGGACCACCGATGGGGGGGAGGCACTGGGGGGAATGGGGCTGGCTGCCAGTGGGTGCTAAGCACCTACTAATTTTTTATGTGGGTGCTCCAGAAAAGATGAGGGAGTATCGACTGAGATGGATAGGTGCAAGACTGTCAAGTGTGGGATATGATGGCCAGACAGAACAAGAGCTAGAAGCCATAAGACAAAGAATCATGATGAAGACCTAAAAATAGGTGGTTCAAGATGCTGAAGGAGGACATGCAGGAAGTTGGTGTCAGCATAGAAAACACACTGGATAAGAATGCTTGGAGACAAAGAACAAGAGCCGCCGACCCTAATGGGACAACACGAAGGCAAAAAAAAAGATTGCTTTTTAATCCCTCAGCTTCAAAGTGTTGTACAAAGGTTTCATCACTATTACAAAGGTTTCATCACTATTACAAAGGTTTCATCACTATTACAAACAGACCAAGAGCCTTCTGAATGGAAGACAACACTGCCTCGAAAGAGCATCCTTTGAGAAACCAGTTGTTGAGGTACAGGAAGATGAGAATCACTTCCTGTAGAAAGCAAGTGGCCACTACCGCTAGAACCTTCGAGAACACCCTTGGAGCCAAAGAGAGACTGAAGAGAAGCACTCTGACCTGGAAATGGTCTTGGCCTACAGCTAATCATAGGTATTTCCCGGGTGATTGGCTATATGGAAGTAGGCATCTTGGAGGACAAGGGACAAAAACCAATCCCTTTCCTCTAGAGCAGGAATTATAGTTACGAGAGTTACCATCCTGAATTTTGGGGGATTCACAAACTTGTTTGGCTGTCTTAGATCTAAGACTGTCCTCCAACCTCCATCCCTTTTCAGTAGAATCCTTTGCCCCTATAAAGGGAAGGAACCAGTTCTATCACTCCTAGCCAGAGGAGAAAGTCCACCACTTGCCTTAGTAGAAACTCATGAGAGGGGTCCCTTAAGAGGGACAGGAAAGGGGCGGTGGGAAGGGAGAGAGTCTCAAAGACTCGATGGTGTAACCTGAAGTTATGACCTCCAATACTCATTGGTCCCTGGTGATTCACTTTTAAGTCTGGTGGAAATAGACAATGTGGTCTCCCAAGGGAAGGAGGTGGGCTAAAGGGTGCAATTGTAAAATCAGAGGAACAGGAGCATTCAAACCCTTGGCCAACCCATCAAAACTGCTGTTTAGTTTATGCCTGTGTGGTCACAGAGGGCGGTTGGGCGACCCTCATCTTCTGAAATCTGTATCTCTTTCTGGGGATTATTGGGGGTCTTTTGTACCCTAAGAACTGAGCAGGGCACAATTAATGGGCAGTCTGTGCTCTACTGAAATGTTTCTTGCTCGTAGGTGTATAAATGCCCAAGGAATATAGGATGGCCCTGAAGTCCTTAAGCGGGTGCAGGGAGTTATTCATAGTCTCCAAGAAGAGTCTGTGACCAAAAGGGAGGTCCTCTATTGTATTTTGGACCTCTCTCAGTTATGCCCTGAGTTTAACTACCACCTTAGAGATGGACCTGGCAGCAATGTTTAAGAATGCATGAAGAGCTGTTCTGGCCAATAGCTGACCCTCAGCAACAATAGATTGGAATTGTTCCCTGAAGTCCTGTGGCAAATGTTCAATAAAAGCTGCCAGCCTGCTGCAATTAGTAAAGTTATAATTAGCCATGGCTGCCTGATAATTCGCAATCTGAAATGGCAAGGCTGCTGACAAGTAAAACTTTTGTCTAAGGAGGTCCACTCATTTTTGGTGCTTTTCATCGGGGGTAGCCCCTAAAAAGTGCAGTTTACCCCGCTCATTCACAGAATCCACCATGAGGGAGTTGGTGGGGAGGGAAAAACGAAAAATCACAGTCCTTCTGGGACACATCACACTTCTTGTCAGACCTTCTGCACATTGGTGGAATAGTGGCTGGTATCTGCCTTTCCATTTTAGCCAGATCCAATAGAGCCTCATTAATAGGTAGCACCACTCTGGAGGGTGTTGCTGACTGCAAAATGTCAAACAGCCTGTGCAGCTGGTCTCTGACTTCCTCCAATGGAATCTGCAGAGTGTCTGCTACCCATCTAATGAAGTCGTGGAACTGTAGGCAGTCATCAACAATGAAAGGAGGAGTAAGCATGAGCACCTCATCCAGCGATTACAAAATTGGAGTTTCAGCGTGACTTCTTCATCTGCCCTAGCTTCCAACTCCTCAAATACAGGGAGGATGTGGGATCCCAGTCTCCTACATAGATGGTACCAGTGATTTATTAAAACTGCTGCCAATAGGCAGCCCAGGGGTCCCAAAATGGCCATTGAGGAGGTCCACAAGAGAGGGTATAGCATACAGGCTTGGTTCTATCATGTTTGATGTGCCATGAAGTCCTTCCTGCATGAGGGGAGATTCCCAAGTAAGTATATAGGAGAAACCCCAACAGAAAGCCAGGAAAGTGACCAGGAATGCTCTTCTTCCCCTCCCCTCTCCAGAAGTACGTGGAGCAGCCAATGAGGATGGAGGAGAGACTTGTGCCAGGGAGTGGTCACTCAGAGACCAGAACCCCAATACCGTGAGATGCTCGGTACCTACAGCAATGGGGACTCTGGTTCATTCAACACAGAGATCCCTCGAGTACTGGACCTCTTGTATACCGGAAAGGACCCCAATAAAGACACCGCAGCTGAAGTCGTTGTGGCTGGAGCAGATGGTACCAGTAATGCTGAGCATTCCACAGGCCTTCTTGGACTGATGTTTGCTCATGGNGTACCGCTTGTATAGGCACTCCTATACATGGGTACCGCTTGTATAGGCACTCCTAGCTGAGTTACTTGCATTGGTACCAATGACTGAGTTAAGGCGCATGACTGCACCAATGGCGGAGCAGAATGCTTCAGTGTCAATGACAGGGCCGAGCTAGATGGTATCTCGTGCTTCCCCTTACTATTGGAGGGTACAGATGCCCTATAGTAGCCATGTTTTCTCTCCTTGGAGCTCTGGGCTTTGCAGGCCCACCCATACCAAAGGAATACCTTTGCAGACCAAGGATGCAACCTGGTCTTTTCTGGAGCTGGCTCAGTAAAGAGTCCAACCTCCTCTTTTTCAGGAGTCTTCCCAGAGAGTGTTCCAAATGTTTACCCTTCTTATGGGAAGCATGTCCTGAGTTAGATGGGATGCTGGGTCCACCTGGGGACAGATGTACAGAAGGAGTGGGGGGTCTCCAGACCTAACTCAAAGAGTGGAATGTTCCATTGCCAACAGTCTGAGCTTTATATCCCTATTCTTCCAAGCCCTGGTTTTAAGGGCTAAACAAAGGGAGCACTTTTGGGAGATATGGGACTCTAACAGACACACTTGGAGTGTCTGTTGCTCACTGGTATAGCCTCTCGGCAGGAGAGGCAACATTTGCTGCCTGGGGAACCAGGCATACCCCACCAGGAGAAGACAAAGTCCCAGGGAAAAAAAGAGAGGGAAAAACAGCCCTGTCACCTAAATTAACTAATTAAGCTAACAACAACACTAAACTAAAACTAACTTCACAAAAGGAAAGAGAAAGGCCAAATACGCTCAAGGTGGAGATGCTAGTGTTACATCTGGGGCCGAGGCGGTAGAGAAGGAACTGAAGATAGTTGTCCACATCTTTCCTAAAGTATGATGCCCAGAATTGGACACCTCACAAGTGCCAAGTAGACCAGGACAATTACCTCCTGTATGTTATATACAATACTCCCATTAATATACCTCAATCAATATTAGCCTGTTTTACAACTGCATCACACTGATGACTCATATTCAATTTGTGATCCATTGTAAGTCCCCGATCCTTTTCAGCAGTGCTACCACCTAGCCAGTTATTCACCATTTTGTAGTTGTACATTTGATTTTTCCTTCCGAAGTGAAGTACTTTGCACTTGTCTTTATTGAATTTAATCTTGTTGATTTCAGACCAATTTTCTAATTTGTCAAGGTCATTTTGAATTCTAAACCTGTCCTCCAAAGTGCTAGCAACCCCTTCCAGTTTGGTGTCACCTTCAAATATTATAAGTATACTCTCCACTCAACTATTCATTAGATTCACTCTCCCAGATTGACAGTGAACCATTGATAACTATTCTTTCAGCCCGGTCTTTCAAACAATTGTGACAAACCATGTTGGCAATTACTTATCACCCTGTTATCCTCTAGGTACTCACAAATTGTTTAATAATTTGTTCCAGTATCTTTTCGAGTATTGTAGATCAGTCAGTCTAAGTTCAATTCCCTGGGTCCTCTTCATTACCCTTTTTAAAGATAGGTACTATGTTTGCCCTTCTGCAGTCCTCTGGCACCTCACCCATCCTCCAGGAGTTCTCAAAGATAATTGCTGATGGTTACGAGATTGCTTCAGCTAGCTCTTTAAGTACCCTAGGATGAATTTCAGACTTGAGTACTTATAACTTATCTAACTCCAAACTTGAGTACTTTTAACTTTTCTAAATATTCTTCAACCTGTTTTTTTTCCCTATTTTGGTTTGTGTTCCTTCCCCCTTGTTGTTAATATTAATATTAATTGTGTTGGATGCCTGGTCACCATTAACCTTTTCAGTGAAGACTTAAGGAAAATAGGTTTCAAATACCTCAGCATCCTTTGTGTCATCAGTTATCTCTCCTTCCAAGCCAAATAGAGGACCTACACTACCTTTCTTTGTCATTCTCTTGCTCCTAATATATTTAAAGAACCTCTTCTTATTGCCTTTATGTCCCTTGCTAGGTGTAACTCATTTTGTGCCTTAGCCTTTCTGATTTTGCCCTACATGCTTGTGCTTTTTTTTTGCACTCCTTCTTAGCAATTTGCCCATGTTTCCACTTTTTATAGGATTCCTTTTTGATTTTCAGGTCATTAAAGAGCTCCTGATTGAGCCATATTGGACTCTTACTATTCTTCCTATCTTTTCTTCGCATCAGGATAGTTTGCAGTTGTGTCTTTGGCATTGTCTCCTTGACAAACTGCCAGCTGTCCTGAACTCCTTTATCCCTTAGATTTTCCTCCCAACGGGGCCTTACCTACCAGTTCTCTGAGTTTGTTAAAGTCTTCTTTTTTGAAGAAGAATCACTTCAATCTAAAAAGCAGAAGGCAATCTCTTATCAATCCAAACAAATCTCTGTCATTTTTAAATAACTCCAGAAGAGACTTATTGAGAAATTTCCTTAGACACAAAGAGCTTTTTAAAACTTCAGCTAAAGCAAAACACGAATATTATATTCACCTTGAGACTCACATTGAGATTCTTAGAAAGTTTATGAGCTATCACTAACCTAAAGCGAAATAAATTTCCCTGTGGACTAGCCCAGAAAAGCTTTATGGTGCAAGTTAGTAAAACCATCCATACAAAACTCCCCTCCTAAGATTTATAGGTTCCCAAAAAGCCATAACTCTAAGAATAGCAAGAAAGGGCAAAAGGAAGCTCCTTTGCTCCTGCAATGAGTTCAAAGGCAATCACATCACCTCCAGAGCAAAGACATATTCCCACACATTCACACAATGAAAATCTGAGTGCACAAAACGTCATGATTTTTAAACACACAATTTATTCTATTTGAACAGAAATTACTTTTTTCTCGGGTATAGCTAATTTTACTTTATCCTATGCAGGGATGTGTGCAGGAATTAAAATTTGACTGCTTTTGGAAGTGCACTTTCTGTGCCCCCACCACGGCCCTCGAGGAGCTCGGTCTCTCTGCCGTGGCCCCAGGGCTGGAGGAGTTTTGTGCCCCAGCCCATTATTGCGGGGGGGAGGGCCTTCCCCTGCTTGCCGCTCCCTCTTGTGCACACTCCTGATCCTAAGGAGGGAATTCAATCAGGGAGGATTGGTGTGTTTTTCTGAGAAAGAGTGAGAGTGCATGCACACTTTACATCAACCTGATTTGTGATCAACAGCTGCACAGTACAGTGCTCAAATAAGAAGCCAAGGGAGTCCCCAGATAACACCAATTAAGAAGCACATGCTAAAGTCAGTAACTAGACTTTTGAATGGTTCCTGATCCAAAGCCTACAGAAGTCAGGGCCTTAGTTCTAAAATGGATATGTGTACCAGAATCCCACATCTGATTACTACAATTTATAGAAAGATCCAGAGGGATAGAAATTGGGTCACTAAGAGTTTAACTGAAGATGGTCTAAGTGAGGTAAATTTTATATCAGACCTGTTTATTTCAGTGTGAGTGTGGCAAGTGGTTGGAAAAGAGCTTATGTTAAAACCACCAAGAGCCAGTGTCTGAAGAGAATATAGCATCCACCCATAGGTGCTGGAACTAGGGGTGCTGCCGCACTCCCTGGCTTGAAGTAGTGATAACCAATTACACAGTTTCTGCCTTCAGCACCCCCATTATAAAAATTGTTTCAATACCACGGCATCCGCCCATCAGTGAAAGCAGCACAATATCAAATTCTAGAGTAGTCTGAATATTGGAAATAGGCAGAGAGAGGAAAAGGTATATTATATTTTCTTTTTACAAGGTCAGAAGCCTTTCTTTGTAACCAATTTCCTTTCTGAACAGGACATTAGAGGGTTCTACATAAATACATCTATCACTTGCCATACCTTCTAATTTTGGAGCTACTGAGTTCCAAAAAGCAAGTCATGCTTAGTGCAAACCACCATCTGAAATTTCATGGTTAAAAATGATTTCTATGCTGCAAAGCTATAGATAAATATTGAAATTGCCAAGGACTGGGGAAAAATTGCCACAGAATTTATTAACTGTTAGTGGGGGACAAAAATAAAAGGTACTAAGGTGAAACAAAACACGAGGGTTAATGCTGAAACTGAACAATTACAGCATACAGGGCAGATCCTAAAAACCACTGCTTGTGTGAATAACCCTTCCTCAGACAAGTAGTCTCATTGCTGTCAATGGGTTTTTATATGAAGACCTTATAGTGCTACAACTCTACATTATTTTTTAATTCAATAATGGAATATATTTTCTATGAAAACACCCACTTTCCCATTAATATTTTCTATAATTGGCAGACAAGCTAATATCTCTGAAAGGAAAATTACTAAGTTGAGATTAATTCTGAACTATAATAACTGCCAGTAGTGCAAAATATATTTCTCCCCCACTCAGAGTTTATAACCATGGATTCAAGTTTTTTGTTGTTGTTTTTTTTAAACTTGCTTAGTTGTAGATAGTAGTCTGTTTTACTAATCCTCTACAAATATAGCCCTAACATAGTAAAGAAGCTGTAAAATGGAAAGAAGTCAGGAATTTTAGCTCTAATGCCAGCAATAAACTATCCAATAAACACTGAAACTTTCATTTACATTGCTAAGTGAGGCAAGAGGTCCCCACTACTACCACTACCACCACTTCATAATCAAACCAAACAACAACACATCATAGTTACTTTAAGATTTTCAAAACATGGAGTTTGGTACTTCTTCTCTGACCTTAATACTTAGAGTAGATATACTATATTCAAGGTACTGTTAAACATTAATGATCATGCAGAAAACTACAGTAATTATCATGATTTATGTTTCTTATTTTACTTTGTGTTTTTCTTAAAACAGGTTTCAATGGACTTTGCCTTCTATAATTCAGTGTTATAGAGTAACTAGTGACTATTACTATTTTATGCAAACAAATAGTCAAGATTTAGGAGGCAATTAAAATTGACTAGCCTTGTCTTGTGATGATCTAGTAAGCATCCCTGATTCAAATTCAAAGAAATGTAGAGGAACCCCTAGCTTGGAAGATAGAGACTGCAATTTTAGGATAGTCTTAAGCAGCTGCATCAGAAATATCAACATGGATAGACTATATTGTGGTAGTCTTCCTCCCATTCTCATTCCCTTCTGGACATATTCGATATTGCTAGATAAGATGTCAATATGGTCCTCAGAAATCATGCCAGGAATATAGTGGAAGCATTCTGTCACAGTAATGTAGACAGGTTGAGAGGCTTTGTGCATAGAAGCCACAATTAAGCAAAACAGTTAAGCTCATGTTTAAACTTTAAGCATGTGAGCAATCCCACTGAAGTAAAAAGACTAGTTCAGTGCTTGAAGTTAAACATGTGACACCTTAGTGCTAGATGAAGCCAAAACTGAAGTCCTGCATTAACTATGCATTATGAAACTAAAACTATGCTTCTTGTGATCAGCTGAAAACTGGTGAACTATTTCAAATTGGCCAAGCACAACAGAAGACTTATTTCCTACCCAAAACAGCTTACATAAATTTATGCAGTTATGTACTTAGTGTCTCTCTCTCTCACACACACACATATATATATCTATATCTATCTATCTATCTATCTAGATAGATAGATAGATAGATAGATAGATAGATAGATAGATNTTCACACACATATATATATAAAAAATGAGACAAAATTCAAAGAAATTGTCCCAATATAAAAATACCACTTTGAACCTTTACATGTCTGAAGCTGCTGGTAAAAGTTCTTAACACTCTCAATCTAGTAACCACAAACATTACTGTGACTGTCTTGTTAAAAGAATTGTTCAGTTGAGTACCACAGAAAACAAGGAAGGAAGAATGTGAAGCAAGATTCTTCACATTCCTGTTTTCATTAAATAATTAATATGCATATTAATTAGCTTTATTCTTAAAGATTATCATAAGGGGCATTTTAATATGTTATTCTAACTATTAAAAGAAAATGTTATGTGAAGTCTATAAAATGAAATATTAAATTATTTAGCATTATCTTATCTTATATTTGTTTATACTTAGAAGGGAACAAATTTATCTGTGTCTAAAATATAAAATAATCCAGAACCATAGCTACATTTAGTGAAACGACAACAGACGTCGTAGTGATTTACAGAAGTTGTGATTGATTTTATTTTCTATGGTAGCTGCCATTATACTCTTTACAATTGCATTGTAAGTAATATTAATCAGAATAGTTATTAAATGTTGAAATTAAGAATGGGAAATACTACAGTAACGTTAATTCTTGCAAGGGCAAAAATTTCAAAATTGTTAAGGTGATTACTGTATACCGTGCTACTTATTAAACCTTCTTTTCGATACACTTATGTCTGAGGAAATGATGATAAACCTTACACACCATCATAACTCAATATATGTAAAATTGCTGGTTCTTTCCCTTGCCTTACTTTGCGTACCCCAACCATGACTGTGATCACACCCAGTCTGCTCCAATATTCCCAAAATAGGAACCAAACTCGACCAATTTAAAAAAACAACAACTCATTTTACATAAGAAAAAGGAGCTCCTTGGATCAAAAATTAAAGAAGAACAGCAGAAGAGTTTTTTAAGCTTGCCAAATATATTTTATTCTTCTAAACCTAACAAGTTCATGATTGGTTAAAAATCAAGAAACGAAGCATCAATATAGGGCAAAAAGAAAGTATTTAAAAGAACTCACTGATATAGTACTCTTGCACACTGCTTGTGTAACCATACACTGCAGAGTATCCAAAAATGATGATCATGACAATATCTCTGCTGTCCAACTCTATTATATGCGCTGAGTGACCCTCCACAGCATACTGTTGGCCATGTACAAGTATTGCAGGAATTTTGGTACTCCATGTTTGACTGTTTATGCTGAATATCCACAGCTCATCAGTGACATTCCCATTATTTGTTTCAATTTTACCTCCATACATGTAGATGTCTTCCTATTAAAATTAGAGAAAAAAGTGAAGTTAAAGAAGATCACATCCAAACTGCATTATTGCTACACCGTATAAAAGAACATAAGTGAACAACCTCTTATAAATACTTAAACACAGACTATGTTCATCAGCTAATTATCAGCCCTGCTTCCAGACACAGCCCCTTGAGCTAAAGCAACAATGATGTTAAAAAGAATATTTCACCAGAACGAACCCTAATAAAGTGAAAAAATAAGACAAAAATCAATTTCAAATATGGATATTTCAAGGACAAATTTTAAAGTTCTAGGCACTTTCCACACTCGTTAAAGCTCTCTCGTCAGAGTTCTGAAAGATTTTTAAGTGACTCCTTTTTGAAATGTGTACAGAGATTCCAACTTTCTTTCCTATCCCCTGCAGCATAATTTAAGGCTATGGCTACACTACAACCTGGGGGTTTGATTCATAGTTCCCATGGACATACTCATGCTAATTCTCATCTGAGCTAGCATGCTAAAAATAGTAGTGTAGCTGCAATAGCATAGGCAGTGGCAGCAGAAGTACGGGTTAGCTGCCCTGATTACGTAACCCTGGGGTTCAGGCCGGTTTGTACCTGGGACAGCTAGCCTATGCCACTACTGCCACTGCCTGCACTACTGCAGCCACCCCACTATTTTTTGGCATGCTAGTTAGATGCTCACTGGAGAGTCACATCTGAGTTGAAGTTGTTGGGGAAGTTAATGCTGGTTTAACTGGTGATCTTTCTGACTTAAGCCACTTCAATGCTAAGCTAATGATTTTATTTTTGAGACATACATTTTTACAGATGCTAAGTAAATATCTTCATATCAGAGACAAATTCAGAATGTAAGTACAAATCTTTAAAAACCTTTGTGTAATGAAAGTATGTATTACAGATCATTAGCCTTTATTTGCAAATACCATATATTAGCATTTCAATTTTTCACTACAAGTTGTTATATTATTTATTCAGAACACAACATACACTGCTCAAACCAACCACTGTTAGAGAGTTTGTGAACAGTCTAACCATCAGTAATAATTAAACTGAATTTAGGTCTAATCAAAAAACATTTATAACCCAATAAGGGGGGCGGGAGAAGGATTTCTGTAACATTTGTGATCAGGATTTCCTATCAAGATACTACAAAATCAGGTTTTCAAAATTACATATTATTCCCATGAAGACTGATTTACAACTCAGAGTAAAACAGCAAAGGAAAGAAAAGCTTTAAAAAAAAAATGTCCAGTGCATAATCATCTAAGGAAATAATACTGATTAAACCTGTATGGGAAGTGAGAAGAAATCCTTGCCAGTTGCCGAATTACATAGATTTATTGCACAGTATGAAGAACTATCAGATTGAAAATAGATTTTTCTATAATGGATTAAATTTATATAAAAGCTTATCCTCACATTTTCCTGTTTGCACTACCAACCCCCATTCCGTCCTCTCTCACACATTTTTGGTAAATATTGGATAATATATTTATAAAAATTCTAAAAATAAATGCTTCAGTTCAGTTTTGTTGAAGCTGTGCATGTCACAAACCAAAAAATTCAAAATCATAGAATCATAGAAGATTAGGGTTGCAAGAGAGCTCAGGAGGTCATCTAGTCCAACCCCCTGCTCAAAGCAGGACCAAAAATGCCCAGTAATTCTTATTTGGAGAATATCCTGGCTTCCCAAAAAGTAGGTGTTAAATGTTAATGATCAATGTAACACACACACCCCCGCCCCCCGACACACACACACAAAGGGCATGGAAAAAACAGTTACCTACCTTTCAAAACTGTTGTTCTTCGAGATGTGTTGCTCATGTCCATTCCATTCTAGGTGTGTGCATGCCCACATGCACAGTTGTCGGAGACTTTTGCCTTAGCAGTATCCATGGAGCCAGCTGTGGCGCCCCCTTGAGTGCCACGCTCATGCATCGGTATATCAGGAGCCGCCAGCCCTATGCCCTCTCAGTTCCTTCTTGCTGGCAACTCCAACAGAGGGGTAGGAGGGCAGGTAATGGAACGGACTTGAGCAACACATCTCTAAGAACAACAGTTACGAAAGGTAGGCAACCTTTTTTTCTTCTTTGAGTGCTTGCTCATGTCGATTCCATTCTAGGTGACTCACAAGCAGTAGCCCTAGAGGTGGGCTTGGAGTTCATAGATGTATGGCTTGTAACACCAAGCGTTGTCTCGGGCTTGCTGTGTAAGCTCATAGTGAGACGCGAACATATGTACGGAGACCAGATGTCAGCCCTGCAGAGATCTGAAATTGGCACATGGGTCAGGAACGCTGCTGACGAGGCTTGTGCTCTAGTTGAGTGGACGGTTACAATCGCTGGTGGAGGCACCTTTGCCTGATGATAGCAGAATCGGATGCAGGCTGTGATCCAAGATGAAATTCTCTCTATCTGCCACCGCAACAAACAACTGTGTCAACTTACGAAATGGCTTGGTCCTCTCGATGTAGAAGGCTAGCGCTCTCCTGAGTGCAATCTACGTTCCTCCTCAGACTTATCAGGCTTTGGGCAGAAGACTGGCAAGAATATGTCCTGGCTTGTGTGAAATTGCCAAACCACCTTGGGCAGGAAAGCTGGATGTGGCTGCAACTGGACCTTGTCCTTGAAGAACACCATATAGGGCGGCTCCGATGTAAGCACCTTAATCTCAGAGACCCTTTGGGCGGAAGTTACCACCACCTGGAATGACACCTTCCAGGAGAGCAAAAGAAGGGAACAGGACACCAAGGGCTCAAAGGGAGCTTTCATGAGCTGTGCGAGTACCAGATTCAGGCCCCATGGAGGGACTGGATCCTGGACTTGAGGGTAGAGCTGCTCCAGACCTTTTAAGAACCAGACCGTCATGTTATGAATGAAGACTGATCTGCCCTGGAATGGAGGGTGAAAGGCTGACATAGCAGCCAAGTGGACCTTAATTGATGAAAGGGACAAACTCTGGAGCTTGATATGCATACGGTAGTCCAGGATCAGCTGCAGCGAGGCCAACTCAGGCCTAATGTCTTGGGCCGAGACCCAGCATGTGAATAGTTTCCATTTGGCCAGGTAGGTTGCTCTAGTGGAGGACTTTTTACTCTCCAGTAGGACCTGTTGGACATCGGGATGGAGAGACCACTCATGGCGAGATGAGACAGTTCTGCTGAGGTGATCTGCCAATACGTTCCTGGTTTCAGGGAGGAGTGCTGCCACGAGATTAATGGCATGCTGCACACAAAAGTCCCATAGTCTGAGGGCTTCCTGGCAGAGGGCTGATGACTGGTTCTGCCCTGCTTGTTGATATAAAGCTTTGTGGTGGTGTTGTCCATCAGGACTTGAACCACTTTGCCTTGTAACTGGGACCGAAAAGCCAGGCAGGCCAGGTGAACCGCCCTGAGCTCCCTGACATTTATGTGGAAGGAGCAGTCGACTCCCGACCAGCGGCCCTGTGTACTGAGCTCGCCCAGGTGGGCTCCCCAACCTAGCTCCAAGGCATCGGACACCAGAGTCCATGACAGGGCCGTCAAGGGGACTCCCTGCAACACCGATGCGGGGTCCAGCCACCACGCCAGGTCCAGGTTGTGCCTGTTGGGGATGTAGACCGACGCCAACCACACCTGCAGCGGCTGGAGGCGATGCCGGGCATGACAGACAAGTACAAGAAATCATGTGGCCAAGCAGCCTTAGGCAAGTGCGGACAGTTGTGAGCGGGTGGCCCCTCACAGGGGAGATTACATCCAACATGGCTCGGAAACAGGTCTCCGGAAGGAATGCCCTGGCCCGCGTGGAATTGAGAACCACCTCGATATCCATTTCACTGGTACAAGGGTCGATTTCTTTTAGTTCAATAACAGGCCCAGGTTGCAGCATATGGACCGCAGCGGATGGAGGCTGCTCTGCACGTGATCCCACGATCTGCCCTTGATGAGTCAATCGTCGAGATAAGGATAAGGTAAGCGGCTACAGAGGCCATGCATTTTGTAAAGACCTGTGGGGCTGAGGAGATGCCAAAGGGGAGAGCCAAGAACTGGAAATGGTGCTGGCCCACCATAAAACGGAGAAACTCTGCCTTTGGAAGATAGAGATATGGAAATAAGCATCTTTCATGTCGAGAGCAGCATACCAGTCTCCCGGATCCAGGGAGGGAATGATGAAAGCCTGGGATCATAGAATCATAGAACTTAAGATCAGAAGGGACCATTATGATCATCTAGTCTGACCTCCTGCATGATGCAGGCCACAAGAGTTGACCCACCCACTCCTGAAATAACTCTCACCCTTGACTCAGCTGTTGAAGTCCCCAAATCATGATTTGACGACTTCAAGCAGCAGATAATCCTCTAGCAAGCGACCCCTGCCCCATGCTGCGGAGGAAGGCGAAAAACCTCCAGGGCCTCTGCCAATCTACCCTGGAGGAAAATTCCTTCCCGACCCCAAATATGGCGATCAGCTGAACCCCGAGCATGCGGCCAAGATTCTCCATCCAGACACTTAGGAAAAAGACTTTCAATATCCCAACATTTACCATCGGTACTAACTACCAGCGGTGGCACATTATTGACCTATTGAGTAAATCAAGTTATCCTATCAAACCATTCCCTCCATAAACTTATCAAGCTTAGTCTTAAAGCCAGAGAGGTCTTTCGCCCCCACTATGTCCCTCGGCAGGCCATTCCAGTATTTCACTCCTCTGACGGTTAGAAACCTTCGCCTAATTTCAAGCCTAAACTTCCCAACTGCCAACGTATCCACATTAGCACTGAGCCGAAATAATTCCTCTCCCTCCCTGATATTGATCCCTCTGATATATTTAGAGAGCGCAATCATATCTCCCCTCAACCTTCTTTTGGTTAAGGAAAACAAACCGAGCTCCTCAAGTCTCCTTTCATACGACAGGCTTTCCATTCCTCGGATGATCCTAGTGGCCCTTCTCTGTACCCTTTCCAGTTTAAATTCATCCTTCTTAAACATGGGAGACCAGAACTGCACACAGTACTCCAAATGAGGGATGTCATGCAAAATTCAACTTCTTGAGGCACTAGTTGAGTCGTCGCAAGTCCGAAACAGGACATAGGACCCCTTTTGCCTTCGGGATCAGGAAATAGTGGGAGTAGAAACCTTTCCCTCTCATTTCCTGAGGAACCTCCTCCACTGCCCCCAGTTATAGGAGGTTGCTTACCTCCTGAACGAGGAGTTGCTCATGAGAAGGGACCCTGAAGAGGGACAGGGAAGAGGGAGGATGGCCAAAAACTGAAGGGTGTAGCTCAGTGACAATTTCTAGCACCCAACGGTCTGAGGTGACTCTCGACCAGGCCGAATGGTAGGGACGGAGATGACTGAGGAAAAGATGGGGCAGATCCGGGGAGGTGACTGGGGCGTCGCTCTCGAGCATACCCTCAAAACGCCCGCTTCTGGCCCCCGTTGTGCTTCACCGGACCAGGCTGTGCAGGCGAGCGGGAGGAGGAAAGGTGGCAGCGACTGAACCCAGCATCCCTTCTCCTCATAGATCCCTGCCAAGGCGTTAGCAGAGGGGAGAGCGGGAGCAGCCAGAACAGCTTCCTCTCAGACTGAGGCGTATTCATCCCCAGGGAGCGGAGGGTGGTCCGAGTGTCCTTCAGAACATGCAACCTCATGTCCGTCTGATCGGAAAACAGACCAACTCCATCAAACGCAAGATCTTGTATGGAGGACTGCATCTCCTGGGACAGGCCAGCGGTCTGAAGCCAGGAGCTGTGCCTCATGGCCACCACTAAGGCGACCACCCTGGCAGCCAAATTGGCCGCATCCCAGGACCATTGGAGGGAGCACTGAGCTGCTGCAGTATCTTGCTCCACAAGACCCCCGAACTCTTGGGCCACCTCCTGGGACATGGAGTCCTTAAACTTGTGGAGGGAGTCCCACAGGTTAAAATTATAACGCCCCAAAAGAGCTTGGTGGTTCACTACCCAGAACTGGAGACTTGCCATGGAAGAAATTTTAATTCCAGAAAGGTCCAGTCTCTTGGCCTCCTTATTCTTGGGGGTGGAACTGACAGGTCCCTGCTTGTCCTTTTTGTTGGCCACCCACACGACCAATGACCCCAGGGGCGGGTGGGTATATAAGTATTCGAACCTGTTGGCGGGGACAAAATACCTTTTCTTGGCCCTCTTGGAAGTGGGCGGGATAGAGGACGGGGTTTGCCAGAGGCCTTTGGCAATGTCCAGGACCCCTTCATACACCACGAGTGCGACACGTGCGGGGGTGGATGTGGAGAGCACATTGAACAACGTATCCAATTGATCCCCCATCTCTTCCACTTCGAGGCCTAAGTTGGTGGCCACCCATCGGAGCAGGGCTTCGTGCTCCTTAAAGTCATCTGGTGGGCTAGCACGGGAGGGCCCTGCCACTACCTGATCTGGAAAGGACGTCGACGCCTGGGTCTGGCGGCTAACTGTCGGCGTGGGTGACCGGTGCCTCGAATGGTCAGACCGATGCCGGGAGTACAGGGAGCGGTGCCATGTTGGGGAGCATCCCCAAGGTCTCAGAGACAGTGACCGTCAGCGCAAAAACAAGCGGTGCCGACTTTAAGGCGACCGGCGCCTCCCTCTGGGTGAGGCCCAGTGCGAGAGGGTGCGCTACACACCAAAGCCAAAGTGCATTAAAAAGGAACCGAGAAGGCGTAAGGCCAGACAAGCGGTGCCGACTTTAAGGCGACCGGCGCCTCCCTCTGGGTGAGGCCCAGTGCGAGAGGGTGCGCTACACACCAAAGTCAAAGTGCATTAAAAAGGAACCGAGAAGGCATAAGGCCAGTGGTACCTGATGTAACAACATATGACTGCAGCACTCAAGGGGACGCCACAGCCGGCCCTATGGATACCGCTAAAGCAAAAGTCTCTGACAACTGCACGTGGGTGTGCACACACCTAGAATGGAATCGACATGAGCAAGCACTTGAAGAAGAAACCCTCATAAGTATTGGTTTCGGCACACGCGGATCTACAGGTGTTTATGCAAGTGTGACTGAGTGAATCAGCAGGCAAGTCTAGAATTAATGTAAATACAGAAAAGAGGTCTTTGGGCCATGATAAGGTTCATAACATATCTGTGGATTCAGAAGTTGAGCAAGATCTTTGGATTCACAGGGGAGTGGAAATTAGGTTTTTTGTTGGTTTTTTTTTAACATATCCCTATGACATCTCATGTTTGTCATGATCAACATGCTTGAAAAATTGACTTGCCATTCTCTGTGGTAAGATGTTAACCAAAGACATTGGCAGAGTCTATAGTCTATGTATCATGCCCCCTTCACCTCTTAACAGTATACCCGGTTAAAGTTCTTAAGTTTGCAATGAAATCCTGCATGTCAAAACAGGATTTTGTTACATTGCCAAATTATCTGAAATCAAAAAAATTGATTTGTCATCATGTGTCCATCCCCCAACATGTGAATTGGTTTAAACTTTTAACAGATTTTGTTTAGGAGACACTTGTTCTGATATTTTTAAACTGTTTCACTTTATTATATGTTTTTAAATGGGCTTTTGTCAGATGGTAAGAGATGAATGACATGGATGAATAAGTAGCGCTCTTAAGAGAATTCTAGATATGTCACTTTTCCAGCACTTTTATTTAAATAAGTTCCTACAAAGTAGAGTGAACAGATGTTCCGATTTTATAGGGACGGACACGATTTTTGGGTCTTTTTCTTATATAGGCTCCTATTACACCCCCACCCCCTACCCCGGTCCCGATTTTTCACATTTGCTGTCTGGTCACCCTACTATAAGGTGAAGTACAAACCAAAAACTTACACACAGTTAACCATAGATTTTTGTGCTGAATGCCAGGTTTTTTTTCCCCAGGGATGTTTTCAGTGAACAGAACTTGTTTAATGTAGTTAATACTTATTTTTGAGCTGAATGTCCCCGATGCCAGGTTAGCTGGTACGTTCAGCAAAGAGATCTGTACTTTGAACTTCACCTTTATGAAGAAATTAGTAATATTACATACACACACTTGTTCTTCAAAATGTGTTTCTGAAATTCTTGTAAAATGGAACTATCATGCAAAGTTATATGCTGTTTTCTAAAGTTAGTGTACACAGACTTGGCTTTTTGCTATTAACTGGAACCTCTGGCCCTTTCTCTTACTTCAGTCATTGATCTCTCTCAAACACCTGGCTAGAGAGAAGGGATCTTAGTATCAAACAGAACAGAGGAATGTTCCTNCCCCCACCCCCTACCCCGGTCCCGATTTTTCACATTTGCTGTCTGGTCACCCTACTATAAGGTGAAGTACAAACCAAAAACTTAAAATGAGTTAACCATAGATTTTTGTGCTGAATGCCAGGTTTTTTTTCCCCAGGGATGTTTTCAGTGAACAGAACTTGTTTAATGTAGTTAATACTTATTTTTGAGCTGAATGTCCCCGATGCCAGGTTAGCTGGTACGTTCAGCAAAGAGATCTGTACTTTGAACTTCACCTTTATGAAGAAATTAGTAATATTACATACACACACTTGTTCTTCAAAATGTGTTTCTGAAATTCTTGTAAAATGGAACTATCATGCAAAGTTATATGCTGTTTTCTAAAGTTAGTGTACACAGACTTGGCTTTTTGCTATTAACTGGAATCTCTGGCCCTTTCCCTTACTTCAGTCATTGATCTTTCTCAAACACCTGGCTAGAGAGAAGGGATCTTAGTATCAAACAGAACAGAGGAATGTTCCTCACATGTCAGGCAAACAGGGAGCCAGATCAGTGTCTGGCTGTGTTAAACACTAACATATTGCCAAACTATGATGCACAAAAGACAGGTAGACAGGGAGAAGGGTCAACTGCATAGGATTCTAAGTGGAGCACATAAAGGAAGAGAGAGATGAGCAGAATCTTGAGGTCAGAGCAGAGAAAACAGAACTCAGCACTGGGGACGTAAGGCGGGATACAAAAGGAATGGAGATGATTCAGTCTCAAGGAAAAAAGGATGTTATTCAAAGAAAGAAAAAGAAACAAAGCAATGAGAATAAAGGGGAGAAAACAGATGGGAAAGAGGAAAGGTAGTCAAGACATGGACAGAATTAAAGATAGGATTAGACAAAAAGAGCAGAAAGAATTAAGATATTTAAATAAGGAAAGAAAGGGCTTAGGGAAAACAAATGAATCTTACAGTGGATTCTGAAGATCACCAAGTTCAGGCTTTGGCTGGGCTATAGGCAATGAGAATAACAAAACTGAGGAATCATCAAGAAGACTGCCCTGCCACCAGCCCCACTCCTTTTTAAATCAGTATGCTGTTAGCTCAAAAACCTTAGATGATCACAACTGTCAACGTATCAGAAGAAATGAGAACCTAAACCATTTGGGGCTTTAATATAATAGGTCAAAATCAACAGCTTAAATTTCACCCAGCAATTAAATGGTAGACAGTGAAAATCATGGATTGGTGTTTACTTTGCAATTCAAGGATTACTTGTTCTGGATACACTACTTCATACTCCCCAAGAAAATAGCTTAAGAAGTTGCAAAAACCTGAAAACGTTTGTAAACATCAAAGGATGAATGGGCCAATAGTTGTGTGTAAGTGTTAGTATATGAAGTCAAGAATGTATAAGACTATATTTTTTAAATAGAGCTGGTTGGAACCCAGAATTTCCATTCCAGGGGATATTCCCAAAGTTTATAATTTTTTGCATACCAAATCCAAACCAAAAATAGACATTTCCCAAAGGGAGCCGGCTAGGCTATCTGCCAGTAACAAAGTCAGTTGGGGAGCTAGGCAGTCCAGCATCCTAGTTTCTTCCAGCCTAGCAAACTGGCAGACAAGTCAGCAGGGAGGCAGGCTAGGTGGGCCTCCGACTCTCCTGATTTCCATCAAAAGTTTTGACAGAATCAACACGTTCCCATAGAACATTTGAAATTTATGGAATCAGCATTTTTCAATGGAAAACTGTCTTGTCAGAAATGTTTTGACCAGTTCTAATTATAAAGGAATGTAACAAAAGTTGTATGCTCTGAAAATAATAAACAGTGCATCTTCTAGGGGTCTTGTGACATCAGCTGATATATAAACCAAGTGATAAAATCACATTTCTCATGGCTGGAAGGAAAATGAGAATGAAACCTTTTACAGTGAGTTGATGGATTTGTGGATAGAAATGTTCTTACAGAAAGAGTGGGCACTGAAGCTCAGTTAGTCAGCAGGTTGTGAAAAACATTACTCAAACACAGAAGACGGACTTTGAAAATAGGTTAGCTGACCTGACCTGACCAGACATTATTTGAAGAAAACTGCTAGAGGGAACTATGAGTTTTATGGTTGCAAGAATTACCCTGATTTTTTTTGCTTTATTTGCTATAAATATATTCTTTGAAGAGTTTGGCCTGATAATAATCCAATGAAGTATGTTATTATTAAGTAAATATGGTTGCTCAGGGTTTTTCCCATTGAATTTTCTATTACAAAAGAGCAAAAGCCACCAAGAGTAATAATCGGATGAGCAAGAGCAACATCCCGAGTGAGAAACAATAGAAAATACTTTTCATAAAAGAGATTAAAATTTTATAAAGGAGTCTCACTTTGACAAAATAAACATATGGTAAAGGAGTAATTTAAAAACAGCTATTAAATAGAAACAATTGAGTCTGACTAGTGATTTTAGATGCTTAACTTGAAGTTGACTGATTTCACAGAGCAGGTGCTCAGCACAGTCTAAAAAGCATGCCCCTTTAAAGTGCCTCCTCATGTAGCCCCCCAAAAAGATGCACCAAAAATCACTAGTCACATTGGAAATCTTGGTCTGTGTAAAATCTCCAAGAGCCATCCACATATAAATGGCCGTACTGCCATTAGAACTCAAGGTTTCCCTACACCCAACCATGTTCTCGCTGCCCCATACCCTGTAATATCAGAGAGTGGCTTACATGTGACTTTCCTTCTAAAAGACCAGTTCCTATTAGTTATGGTAATTGTAGATGGAAACTCTGACAATGTGAAAACTCTGCCGATATATTAACAACAACAAAATTGAATTTGGTGGATTGACTAGAGAAGATAGAGTTAGAAAGAGGAGAGGTGGGGTTTAGTATATTGTCTAGATGAACAAGAAGTCAACATGGATCAAAATGAAATAAGCATGTATCATTTCCTTTTCTATTTGCTATTTGTTACATCAGTGAAAAAATGTAAAGTAAAAAAATATTTGAAACCACCAGGCTCTCCCCACTGATATTTGTATATACCCAATTAGTTCTACCTGAAAATCAGGTCACAGAGGGACGAATCCGAAGTAACATGAATTTAAGCCAACAGAAACTTAAAATCCAGACTGAGGAGGGAATTAAGATAGAGCAACTATAAGTTGGTTTTGGACTGTTTTAAACCTTGTGAGATTTTCTTTATTTAAGGGTTTGATCCTAAAGCACCATGAAGTCAATGGGAGTCTTTCCACCAACTTCAATGGGCTTTATGAATCAGGCCCTAAATGTTGCTCTTATTCAGAGAATGACTTGCTGCTTGTCCTGGATTGGTCAGACACTTAGAATTAGTTATGAAGAATCAATAGAGAAAGTAGTAGTCTGGTCAGAATAAGTCTCAGAAACAAGACTGGAGAAAATGAAATATATTCTAACCTAAAGCCTGAGGAAAGAAACACCAAAACCGACCAACCTAGAGAAAAGAAATCAGTCAAGTTCTCCAACTTTGAATATGATCTATATTATAAATATGACTATATATGTATGTACCATATATGTATATACAGGTCTGTCTCATCTTACGCCCATTTAACATGCGCGATTTCGGCTTTGCGCGGTCGGCAAAAACACACACACACAAAAAAAAGAAAAAAAGCAATTTATGTACTGTGTCTGTAGTGCGGGCGATTCCGCCCGCCATTAAAGTCAATGGGATTTCGACTATACGCGGTTTTCGCTTTACGCGCTAACCGCGGAACGTAACCCCAGCATAAGATAAGACAGACCTGTAATTATGGTCACCCATAAAAATCTGCCACTTTAATGTAACACCTTAACTAAATAAAGCTTACCATGTTATTTATAGTATGAAGAGTATTTCCTATAGTAATAAGGAAGCAATACATAGAAACAACAGATAATGAACCTTTTCTATACATTTAAAGTAAAATTGGCCAATTCGTAAGGGTGACCACTCTTTGTGAACACATATCAAAGCTTTAAAGGGGACAATCCCAGCTAACTGTAAATTGAGTTCCTGGAAAAGATTTCCTTGCCCACATAACTATAAAAATTATCCCCAAACTGGACCTTTGGACTTGAAGAATTCAGGAGGCATGAAAGTGGCTTTAAGCTACCTTCCTTCCCCGACCCCCAACTTTGTTGTGAAAGGGTCACTAGGTCAGTGCTGAAAGTACAGTTTAAAGCAACCTCGGGGCTTTGTGATGCCAGAATGGAGACCAAATTTGGCACATGATGGGATCTCAATTTATTAGAAATGTATTTAGAAAAATTGTAAAGAGTAAAACTACAAAATTAAATTGATTTAGAAAATAAGACTGCCATCCATAGATTTGATGCTATACTGCATGATCTATAAAGAAAACTACGTCGAGAAATCAAAAATTTTAAGTCTCCTGAAAGAATCCCACTGTTTGTGCATGAGTGGAAGTTATGCACAACATAATATAATAGGGCTGCCAAGCAATTAAAAAAATTAATCATGATTAATTGCACGATTAATCGCACTGTTAAACAATAATAGAATACCATTTAAATATTTTAGATGTTTTCTACATTTTCAAATATATTGATTTCAATTACAAAGAATACAAAGTGTACAGTGCTCACTTTATATTTAATTTTGATTGCAAATATATGCACTGGAGAAAACAAAAAAAAATTATTTTTCAATTCACTTCATATAAGTACCGTGGTGCAATCTCTTTATCATGAAAGTTGAACTTATGTAATGAACTTACAAAATGTAGAATTATGTACCAAAAAAACCTGCATTCAAAAATAACACAATGTAAAACTTTAGAGCCTACAAGTCCACTCAGTCCTACCTCTTGTTCAGCCAATCACTCAGACAAACAAGGTTGGTTCCAATTTGCAGAAAATAATGCTGCCTGCTTCTTGTTTATAATGTCACCTGAAAGTGAAAACAGGCGTTCACATGGCACTGTTGTAGCTGGTGTTGCAAGATATTTACGTGCCAGATGCACTAAAGATTCATTTGTCCTTTCATGCTTCAACCACCATTCCAGAGGACATGCTTCCATGCTGATGACAGGTTCTGCTCAATAACAACCCAAAGCAATGCAGACTGACGCACATTCATTGTCATCATCTGAGTCAGATGCCACCAACAAAAGGTTGATTTTCTTTTTTGGTGGTTCAGGTTCTGTAGTTTCCGTATCGGACTGATGCTCTTTTAAGACTTCTGAAAATATGCTCCACACCTCGTCCCTCTCAGATTTTGGAAGGCACTTCAGATTCTTAAACCTTGGGTCGAGTGCTGTAGCTATCTTTACAAATCTCACATTGGTACCTTCTTTGCATTTTGTCAAATCTGCAGGGAAAGTGTTCTTAAAAAGAACAACAACATGTGCTGGGTCATCATCCGAGACTGCTATAACATGAAATATATGGCAGAATGTGGGTAAAACAGAGCAGGAGACATACAATTCTCCCCCAAGGAGTTCAGTCATAAATTTAATTAATGCATTATTTTTTTAAACGAGCGTCATCGGCATGGAAGCATGTCCTCTGGAATGGTGGCTGAAGCATGAAGGGGCATACGATTGTTTAGCTATATCTGGCACGTAAATACCTTGCAATGCTGGCTACAAACATGCCATGCAAATGCCTGTTCTCACTTTCTGGTGACACTGTAAATAAGATTTACAGTATTATCGCCTGTAAATGTAAACAAACTTGCTTGTCTTAGTGATTGAATGAACAAGAAGTAGGACTGAGTGGACTTGTAGGCTCTGAAGTTTGACATTGTTTCGTTTTTGAGTGCAGTTAGGTAACAAAAAAATCCTACATTTGTAAGTTGCACTTTCAGGACAAAGAGATTGCACTACAGTACTTGTATGAGGTGAATTGAAAAATGCTATTTCTTCTGTTCATCATTTTTACAGTGCAAATATTTGTAATCAATTACAACAATTTGATCTCAATTACAACACAGAATATGAGATATATATGAAAATGTAGAAAAACATCCAAAATATTTAATAAATTTCAATTGGTATTCTCTTGTTTAACAGTGCGATTAAAACTGCGATTAATCGCGATAAAAAAAATTTTAGTTAATCGCGTGAGTTAACTGCAATTAATTGACAGCCCTAAATATAACAGGAGAGACTGAAGAGACCTTTAACTGTACTCTTATAATTGTTGTCCCTATTCTTTAGTGACATTGTGCGTGAACACTTAATTTTTGATTACTATTAAAGATTCCATGAGAAACTGAAATAAAAAGGAGATGTTTTAAAGGTTTTGTTAAAAGTTACAAATAAATTTAAATAAGTGAACTGCTGAAACAGTCATTCAAGGGATTATTCCTTCTAATGAAGGAAAGTCTGGAATATATGAGTACTTACAAAAGTTTTTGTTTCCTTAAACCAGTTTTCCCATGTTTTATACAGTATTTAAAATTCAGGCAAAGGCTGATAAGCTAATCACCTGGAGCTCAGAAAAGTAGTATTTAGATTATTTTCCAGGTCAGAAAACTATAGCAATGAGCATGATGTAAAAATTTAGTTGGATAGTTACTGAAAGAAATAGTCTTTGAGACAAAGGAGTTCATATAATTGGCAAAAGGGCAGTGTTGGCGATCCCCCCTCTGAATTACCTGGTGCTCAAATAAATATAGAAAAGATTAATTAACCCATCTTGCTCTCACATTTCCAGGTGCCATACATCTTTGACTGTAAGAAGAGATTAACAGGTGGCATGATGTTATTATCTGACAGTTAAGATAAAACCTGTTCAAAACGTTGAAAAATCAGTTCATGTGGAAAGTTAATGGCTATGCTTGAAAAGAAGGCATACAGCAGCGTCCTCTCAGGAGGAATCATTTTGTTTGTTCCGTATCTTCAGGGCTGTTTTTCTTGTCAGATGTGGAGGAGGGAACAAAGCTTTCTACAAGTTTGATAAAACTTTTCTAAGGAAAAAAAATCTATTATGAAAGCAGTTATTTGCTTTAGTTTAAACAATATTGAATAAGAATCTCATACACTGAAAGTTTAATCTTTTGGTATTGAGTATTTTATTGTTGTGACACTGACAGATGGTCAACTTGGGTATGACCCATAACAACAAAAGGCACTGAAATGTAATCAAGACAATCTACTTGTATTTGAATTTCAAAGAAAAGTCATAAATCAGGAATCATTAACTCATGTATTTGTAGTAATAGAAATCAAGGGTAGATGCTAAGTGTATTGGTCCATGTTTACCTATCTCGTTAGAAATTTAACAATGTAATCAGATTATCTTGCAGACATTTCCCTTTCATGTCTTAATGACCCCATATTATATATGCAAATGGATCAGTTAACCTTAAGATCAAAGATACTGCAGGAACTAATATTATTATTTATATTGTCTTCAGCTTAATTATCTATGCTATAATGAACTGTCTTGATAGTTTGAATGGCTAATTGCCTTATGTTAATGAATAAAACTAGTTTACCTGTGTATGCATAGGAAATAGAAGAGTAGCTTTAAAGTAACAATCTGGACCACCTATTCTTCATTGGGGAAAGGTCCTGCTGTGACAACTGCTGTCAAGAGCCTTATCAGCTTGCTAGAAAAGAGGAGACTAAGGGGGGATATGATAGAGGTATATAAAATCATGAGTGATGTGGAGAAAGTGGATAAGGAAAAGTTATTTACTTATTCCCATAATACAAGAACTACGGGGCACCAAATGAAATTAATAGGCGGCAGGTTTAAAACAAATAAAAGGAAGTTCTTCTTCACGCAGCGCACAGTCAACTTGTGGAACTCCTTACCTGAGGAGGTTGTGAAGGCTAGGACTATAACAGCGTTTAAAAGAGAACTGGATAAATTCATGGTGGTTAAGTCCATTAATGGCTATTAGCCAGGATGGGTAAGGAATGGTGTCCCTAGCCTCTGTTTGTCAGAGGGTGGAGATGGATGGCAGGAAAGAGATCACTTGATCATTGCCTGTTAGGTTCACTCCCTCTGGGGCACCTGGCATTGGCCACTGTCGGTAGACAGGATACTGGGCTAGATNAGTTCCTGGAAAAGATTTCCTTGCCCACATAACTATAAAAATTATCCCCAAACTGGACCTTTGGACTTGAAGAATTCAGGAGGCATGAAAGTGGCTTTAAGCTACCTTCCTTCCCCGACCCCCAACTTTGTTGTGAAAGGGTCACTAGGTCAGTGCTGAAAGTACAGTTTAAAGCAACCTCGGGGCTTTGTGATGCCAGAATGGAGACCAAATTTGGCACATGATGGGATCTCAATTTATTAGAAATGTATTTAGAAAAATTGTAAAGAGTAAAACTACAAAATTAAATTGATTTAGAAAATAAGACTGCCATCCATAGATTTGATGCTATACTGCATGATCTATAAAGAAAACTACGTCGAGAAATCAAAAATTTTAAGTCTCCTGAAAGAATCCCACTGTTTGTGCATGAGTGGAAGTTATGCACAACATAATATAATAGGGCTGCCAAGCAATTAAAAAAATTAATCATGATTAATTGCACGATTAATCGCACTGTTAAACAATAATAGAATACCATTTAAATATTTTAGATGTTTTCTACATTTTCAAATATATTGATTTCAATTACAAAGAATACAAAGTGTACAGTGCTCACTTTATATTTAATTTTGATTGCAAATATATGCACTGGAGAAAACAAAAAAAAATTATTTTTCAATTCACTTCATATAAGTACCGTGGTGCAATCTCTTTATCATGAAAGTTGAACTTATGTAATGAACTTACAAAATGTAGAATTATGTACCAAAAAAACCTGCATTCAAAAATAACACAATGTAAAACTTTAGAGCCTACAAGTCCACTCAGTCCTACCTCTTGTTCAGCCAATCACGCAGACAAACAAGGTTGGTTACAATTTGCAGAAAATAATGCTGCCTGCTTCTTGTTTATAATGTCACCTGAAAGTGAAAACAGGCGTTCACATGGCACTGTTGTAGCTGGTGTTGCAAGATATTTACGTGCCAGATGCACTAAAGATTCATTTGTCCTTTCATGCTTCAACCACGATTCCAGAGGACATGCTTCCATGCTGATGACAGGTTCTGCTCAACAACAACCCAAAGCAATGCAGACTGACGCACATTCATTGTCATCATCTGAGTCAGATGCCACCAACAAAAGGTTGATTTTCTTTTTTGGTGGTTCAGGTTCTGTAGTTTCCGTATCGGACTGATGCTCTTTTAAGACTTCTGAAAATATGCTCCACACCTCGTCCCTCTCAGATTTTGGAAGGCACTTCAGATTCTTAAACCTTGGGTCGAGTGCTGTAGCTATCTTTACAAATCTCACATTGGTACCTTCTTTGCATTTTGTCAAATCTGCAGGGAAAGTGTTCTTAAAAAGAACAACAACATGTGCTGGGTCATCATCCGAGACTGCTATAACATGAAATATATGGCAGAATGTGAGTAAAACAGAGCAGGAGACATACAATTCTCCCCCAAGGAGTTCAGTCATAAATTTAATTAATGCATTATTTTTTTAAACGAGCGTCATCGGCATGGAAGCATGTCCTCTGGAATGGTGGCTGAAGCATGAAGGGGCATACGATTGTTTAGCTATATCTGGCACGTAAATACCTTGCAATGCTGGCTACAAACATGCCATGCAAATGCCTGTTCTCACTTTCTGGTGACACTGTAAATAAGATTTACAGTATTATCGCCTGTAAATGTAAACAAACTTGCTTGTCTTAGCGATTGAATGAACAAGAAGTAGGACTGAGTGGACTTGTAGGCTCTGAAGTTTGACATTGTTTCGTTTTTGAGTGCAGTTAGGTAACAAAAAAATCCTACATTTGTAAGTTGCACTTTCAGGACAAAGAGATTGCACTACAGTACTTGTATGAGGTGAATTGAAAAATGCTATTTCTTCTGTTCATCATTTTTACAGTGCAAATATTTGTAATCAATTACAACAATTTGATCTCAATTACAACACAGAATATGAGATATATATGAAAATGTAGAAAAACATCCAAAATATTTAATAAATTTCAATTGGTATTCTCTTGTTTAACAGTGCGATTAAAACTGCGATTAATCGCGATAAAAAAAATTTTAGTTAATCGCGTGAGTTAACTGCAATTAATTGACAGCCCTAAATATAACAGGAGAGACTGAAGAGACCTTTAACTGTACTCTTATAATTGTTGTCCCTATTCTTTAGTGACATTGTGCGTGAACACTTAATTTTTGATTACTATTAAAGATTCCATGAGAAACTGAAATAAAAAGGAGATGTTTTAAAGGTTTTGTTAAAAGTTACAAATAAATTTAAATAAGTGAACTGCTGAAACAGTCATTCAAGGGATTATTCCTTCTAATGAAGGAAAGTCTGGAATATATGAGTACTTACAAAAGTTTTTGTTTCCTTAAACCAGTTTTCCCATGTTTTATACAGTATTTAAAATTCAGGCAAAGGCTGATAAGCTAATCACCTGGAGCTCAGAAAAGTAGTATTTAGATTATTTTCCAGGTCAGAAAACTATAGCAATGAGCATGATGTAAAAATTTAGTTGGATAGTTACTGAAAGAAATAGTCTTTGAGACAAAGGAGTTCATATAATTGGCAAAAGGGCAGTGTTGGCGATCCCCCCTCTGAATTACCTGTGCTCAAATAAATATAGAAAAGATTAATTAACCCATCTTGCTCTCACATTTCCAGGTGCCATACATCTTTGACTGTAAGAAGAGATTAACAGGTGGCATGATGTTATTATCTGACAGTTAAGATAAAACCTGTTCAAAACGTTGAAAAATCAGTTCATGTGGAAAGTTAATGGCTATGCTTGAAAAGAAGGCATACAGCAGCGTCCTCTCAGGAGGAATCATTTTGTTTGTTCCGTATCTTCAGGGCTGTTTTTCTTGTCAGATGTGGAGGAGGGAACAAAGCTTTCTACAAGTTTGATAAAACTTTTCTAAGGAAAAAAAATCTATTATGAAAGCAGTTATTTGCTTTAGTTTAAACAATATTGAATAAGAATCTCATACACTGAAAGTTTAATCTTTTGGTATTGAGTATTTTATTGTTGTGACACTGACAGATGGTCAACTTGGGTATGACCCATAACAACAAAAGGCACTGAAATGTAATTAAGACAATCTACTTGTATTTGAATTTCAAAGAAAAGTCATAAATCAGGAATCATTAACTCATGTATTTGTAGTAATAGAAATCAAGGGTAGATGCTAAGTGTATTGGTCCATGTTTACCTATCTCGTTAGAAATTTAACAATGTAATCAGATTATCTTGCAGACATTTCCCTTTCATGTCTTAATGACCCCATATTATATATGCAAATGGATCAGTTAACCTTAAGATCAAAGATACTGCAGGAACTAATATTATTATTTATATTGTCTTCAGCTTAATTATCTATGCTATAATGAACTGTCTTGATAGTTTGAATGGCTAATTGCCTTATGTTAATGAATAAAACTAGTTTACCTGTGTATGCATAGGAAATAGAAGAGTAGCTTTAAAGTAACAATCTGGACCACCTATTCTTCATTGGGGAAAGGTCCTGCTGTGACAACTGCTGTCAAGAGCCTTATCAGCTTGCTAGAAAAGAGGAGACTAAGGGGGGATATGATAGAGGTATATAAAATCATGAGTGATGTGGAGAAAGTGGATAAGGAAAAGTTATTTACTTATTCCCATAATACAAGAACTACGGGGCACCAAATGAAATTAATAGGCGGCAGGTTTAAAACAAATAAAAGGAAGTTCTTCTTCACGCAGCGCACAGTCAACTTGTGGAACTCCTTACCTGAGGAGGTTGTGAAGGCTAGGACTATAACAGCGTTTAAAAGAGAACTGGATAAATTCATGGTGGTTAAGTCCATTAATGGCTATTAGCCAGGATGGGTAAGGAATGGTGTCCCTAGCCTCTGTTTGTCAGAGGGTGGAGATGGATGGCAGGAAAGAGATCACTTGATCATTGCCTGTTAGGTTCACTCCCTCTGGGGCACCTGGCATTGGCCACTGTCGGTAGACAGGATACTGGGCTAGATGGACCTTTGGTCTGACCCGGTACGGCCGTTCTTATGTTCTTACGTTCTTATGTAACATTTCTGAAGAAAAATTCTTATTAATTTAACCAATATTAAATGTAAAGTTGACATTAACCTGGACAATAGTTGTATTTTGATTCAACAGCATGGCTACTGACAGTATATGTACAATCTGTGTCACATAACTCTTAGAAGGGAGGTAACATACTTTTGAATTTTCCACCATTGTATTATACCAATTTTCCCATATTCTCTAACAAGAATGAATACGATTCAAAAACTTTTAGCAGCCATGAAAACCACAGATAGATATCTTGTTTTATATCTGCATTTAAAATTATCACTGTAATAATCTCAACACAAATTAATATTTCCTGACACATCACATCAATTACTTTTTACTGGCTGAAAAATTACTCCATTAGAAAAATGTGCAACACCATTCTGGGACACTAGCTGATGTGTACCTAAGATACCTATTAAACGTATTTTGTAGATTCTAGCGATTTCAGTTAACATAAAATGTAAATTAATTACTTTAATTAGACACACACAGTGATGGTTTTAATATTCTTCCTATTCACATTTGAAAGCACTTCACATTTGTTTTATTCTGGTTTATTTTTTTTTTTAATTTTCAAACTCGGGGATGAGTAATTGACTTAATATTTTAAAAACGTGTTTTTGCTACAACTCTCGTAAGAAATAATTTTACTTCACTATGCCCTACTCTCCTTAAGCAGTAAGTAAGGATCAGGAAAAAGCAATGTGACTTTTCATTTGTCAGATATTTTCTGAATCACTACATGGAGACACTAGAGAGAGACTGAAATGACTATAAAGACAAAAATAATCAATTATATAACTCTCCTAACCTTGTACTGCGCTCAGCAGACCTTACATTGATGAATGACAGATGACTGGAGAAACAAAGTATTTTTTAAAGTGTCAGTTATGAAGTAAAGTTGTACAGTCTGTCATTAGCTCTTGTTATTTCCTCTGCCATCACAATGAAATGGCACAAAGATTAGTGTGCTGGGATGGCAAGTGGAAGAGGAAATAAGAAACTTTGTTCTCCTTATAACTCCCTTCGCTAGGCAAGTTACCAAGAGGTAACAGAATTTACACTAAATGTTTTAGTTGATGTAATTCACAGAGCTTGCTTCACATTACAGAAGATCAATTATTACCTAAAAATGAGTATACATGTCTCTCCATAACTACTAAGTATTACAGTACTACTCTATGGCAGTAGTTTTAAAAGCTTTTGAGGATCTCAGTAAATAAACAACAGGGTAGGGGTTTTTTTTGGAATCTGGCCTTTAATTGAAAATAAAGTTGTCATACTGAAATGCATTCAAAAATAATAAAACACCGAAGACCGTGCTTTTCTATAGTTCTGGAAGACAGAATTTTGCTTTCAGGACCAGATATGTTAAATCTTCTGTTTTGACCAGGAGATTGTTTTTAGCGGTCTTTTCCTGTTCTCCTTTCTCTGGCTGTTTATTTACAGATAAGCAAGGCGACTCTCTGCCAAACCTCTATGATTAGGCTCCCAGCCAAGAGGACTCTGATATAGAGATGAAGGCTGGAGAGTATAGTTCTCCAAACCACCTGTGACCGTAAACTCAGTACAATGGCTATGATTACTCGGCAATACTCTAACCATCTCCACCTGACCACAGAGGCCTATAAACAGTAACCAGGGGTCCACAGCCAGGGCCAGAGTCCTCTTCTCCTAGCCAGGGAGTAGCAGGCAGAGGCAACCACAGTGTCCCCCCTACTACATCTATCCAGACAGAAATCAGCAGCCAGACACTAGGCTCTCAATCATCTAGGGGCCAGAAGCCCAGCCAGAACATCTATTCCCCAAGCTACCCCTGAAAACACATTCGCAACAGTCCTGGACCATACCAGGGCAGATTCTAGTCTGCACCTGGAATATTGGGCTCTCACACAACTGGTTACATCTCTGTGATTCTTTGCCGCAGACCTGGTTTAAGTTAAAGCTCCTGCCAGCTGGCTAGCAACCCCAAGGGACTAAATACCAACTGTGGATGGTACAGCTACAGCCACTCTCCAACATGCTCCATGCACAAGCAACACTGACTTTCTACCCACTGGAGACTCTCCCATGCTTAGGAGCTTGCATGTGGTTTCCACTCCTTTTTGCACCACTTGGTCAGCAAAAAAGGAATGGAATGAGACAGAGAATCTGTACATATTTTCATCCAAAATGCCACTATGGGCTTGATCCCCTCAAGCTGTTATGGTATAGCTATTCTGATTTGTTAGCTGTTCCACAAGTCTAAAATGCTGACAGCTGGGGAAAAAGAAGCACACACAAACCAGGTGTTAACCATGGAATGTGAACAAGAAGTGAACATGTGAACTGTTTCACCTAACAATTCAAATGATTCTAAGAAGTTCACCTGATCAATAACACAGTTTCAGAGCAGTCAGATCACAGAGATGATTGAGGATGACCCAGGGAAATTACTATACAGCATGCTTCTACTACAGATGGGTTTGAGGCCTTTTCCTGGACATACCAGGAAAGACGACATGATATGGTAACCCAAGACAGCGTATTAAAATAAAGACTGTATATAGGTTGCACAATACCCCTATGCATAAGATTAGATGTTCTTGGTTGATACTGGCATGTGCTGCAGCGTCATTTATGTCTGCGTAAACACTAAGGGTATATGTCTACACTGCAATCAGGAGGTGTGACTGCAGCTTGATAGCTCAAGTAACAATTGCAGTGAAGCCACAGCAACACAGGCAGCCGCCTAGGCTAGCCCTGCCCACCTGGGAACCCTGGTACATACTTGAGTAGCAGCTGCCTGCACTGCTGCAGCTTTACTGCTATTATTACTCAAGGTAGCTATGATCTAGCTAGATCAAAACTAGCTCAGATATGTACCTGAGCTGCAATCACACCTCTCGGTTGCATGGTAGTCATACCCTGAGATCTGTGTCTCTCTGATCTCTCACTGAACCAGCTTGGTATGGATGATCAATTCATTTTGTGTCTTGCACAGATTGGGGTTTGGATGAGTGCCATCTGGATAAGATTTCTGCAAAACAGGGCTGAGTTAATATTGGTAGGTTGGGGGAAAACAACTAGTAGGACTGGCAGAGGTGATGATAGTTCCCTTAATCAAGGGAGACTGCCCATCTTTTGTAATTCAGACTCTGAACTTGGGGATCTTACTGAATCCTCAGTTGCTTCTGGATATCTAGAAAGTTGCAGTGGCCAAGGATGCCTTTTATCATTATCTACTCTTGGCCAAGATTTTTCTTCCAGATTCATAACAGTTATCCATCCTTCATCACCTCTCACTGGATTAGAGCAATACACTCTATATGGGGCTGCACCTTAAGGCCATTCAAACACCAGCTATTGCAGAGTGTGGCTGCCTGCTTACCAAACGATGTGCGTCATCAGTAAGGCTAAGATGTTGTTATGGATATTTTTAGTAAAAGTCATGGACAGGTCACGTGCAATAAAGAAAAATTCACAGAAGCCGTGACCTATCCGTGACTTTTACTAAAAATATCTGACACAAAATGGGGATCTGCGGGTCCCCACACTGCCTGCCACAGAGCAACGGCAGGGCAGCTGGGATCGTCAGGGGCCCCCACCGCGGGTTGGGTGTTGGAGCTCCAGGGTCCCCCGCCACCTATGGCTGGGAGTTGCAGGGGCCCCCTGCAGTAGCAGGGAGCTGCAGGGTACCTCTGCCGCCCACACCTCCAGGGATCCCCCTGCCACCCCCTGCTACGGGGATCCCCCTGCCACCCACAGCAGCCGGGAGTTGCGGGGTCCCCCCACCGCCCGCAGCTCTGGAGGTCCCCTGGCTGCCCGTGGCAGCAGGGAGCTCTGGGGTTCCCCTGCTGCCGGGAGCTGCCGGGTTCCCCCACCACCTGCAGCTCCGGAGGCCCCCGCCGCCCGCGAGCAGGGGTACCCTGCAGCTCCCTACCACCACAGGCTGAAGTCACAGAGGTCTCTGGAAGTCACAGATTCCGTGACTTCCATGACCTCAATGACTAAATCGTAGCCTTAGTCATCAGACGCTCTCCACATCACTCCATATGCTACCTGGTTGCCGCCCTACATATGTCCTGAATTGGCACCTGTGTCAGAATGGCGGCAGAGGAGGCTTGAGACCTTGTAGAGTGCACCGTCGGATTAGTTGGGGATGGAACATTCACAAGAGTGTAGCATGTGTTGATACACAAAGGAGATTCTCTGTGCTGAAACAGGGAGGCCTCTCATCATTTCTGCGATAGCTGGGTAGATCTGCGGAATGGTTTGGTCCTTTGTAGGTAAAACGCCAGGGTACGTCATACATCTAAGGAGCGAAACCATTGTTCCTCTCTGCTCGCATGTGGTTTAGTGTAGAACACCGGCAGAAAAATTGCTTGACTGCAATGGAACTGAGACACCACTTTCAGGAGGAACGAAGGGTGTGGGCATAGCTGAACCCGTCCTTAAAGAAGACCGTATACAGGGGTTCTGAGATGAGGGCTCAGATCTCTGAAACCCATTTGGCCAAGGTGATTGCTACCAGGAAGGCAACTTCCCAAGAGAAGTGTAGCAGTGAACATGTTGCCAATGGTTCAAATGGGAGACCTGTAAGCTTTGACAGGACCAGGTTTAGATCCCACACGGGGTGGGGGTCTCTGATCTGTGCGTACACACTCTCCAGACCCTTGAAGAACCTGACCACCATGTCGTGGGAAAAGACTAAATGGTTGTCAACCTTGGGAAGAAAGGCTGATATGGCTGTCAGGTACACCCTAACCATGGAGGGGGGAGCTCCTGCTCTCTCAATAAGAGTAGATAGTCCAGGATAAATTGCAGGGAGGACTGCAGCAGCAGGGCTCACCATTGTGAGCACCAGATAGAGAACCTCTTCCATTTAGCCAGGTAAGTTGCCCTGGTAGATGGTTTTCTACTGCCCATCAGGACTTCTTGGACTTGCTCTGAACAAGATTGTTCCTCTGGATTCAACCATGGAGATTCTAGGCCATCAGGTGTAGTGATGGGAGGTTCAGGTGGAGCATTCATCTGTAATCCCTGGATATTAAGCCTGCATGCAATGGGAGCTGGAGAGCCATCTCCACCAATTTGGTCAGGAGAGAGAAGAACCAGTGCTTCCTGGGCCATGCCAGAGCTATGAGGATGATTTGGGCTCGGTCCTGTTTGATCTTCATCAGCACCTTGTGAATGAGTGGGATGGGTGGCAACACACAGTGCAGATGCGGAGTCCAAGGTAACAGGAACGAGTCTCTGAGGGAACCCTGGCCATGGCCCTTGAGGGCGCAGAACTGGTGAGATTTCCTGTTGGATCGAGTGGCCAACAGGCCTACCAGGGGAGTTTCCACCTTCGGAAGACGTCTCTCCCAATATATGGATGGAGAGACTACTCATGGTGAGAGGAGAAAGACCTGCTGAGGCAATCTGCCAGCCTATTCTGGACCCCGGGAAGATGGGAAGCTTCTAACATGCTGTCGTGACCGACACAGAACATCCAAAGACTGGCCGTTTCCTGACAGAGTGGAGAAGAACACGCCCCTCTCTGCTTGTTCATGTAAAACATGGCCATCGTGTTGTCTAAGGACTAAGATGGATTTCCCTGCCAAATGAGAGAAACGCACTGCCCTGAGCTCCCTGATATGCTACACTTCGACGCCCAGCAGGAGAAACGCTTCCACTTTGCCAGGTAAGTCGCTCTGGAGGAGGGCTTTCTACTTTCCAAGAGAACCTGCTGTACCTGACTAGAGCAGGCCTGCTCCTCCAGGTTCAGCCACGCAGCAGCCAAGCTGTGAGGTGGAGAAAGGGAAGGTTTGAGTGCAGGAGCCAACCATGATCCTGTGAGAGTAGGTCTGGGCGGCTGGGCAGTGACCATGGAACAGTCATGGCCAGATGCATGAGCATGCCAAACCAATGCTGGTGAGGCCACATTGGGGCAATCATAATGACTCGCGCCTTGTCCCTCTTGATTTTCGACAGTACTCTGCTGATAAGCGGAATCAGCTGGAATGCATACATCAGGTCTCCCACCCATGACAGGAGAAAGACATCGGAAAGGGCGCCCCTGCCGAGGCCTTGGAGAGAGAGCAGACTGATGACGCTTTCTGTTCTGTCTGGTGGCAAACAGGTCCAGTCAGGGAGCCCCCCACTTCCGGAGGAGTGCCTGGACGACCTCCAAGTGGAGTGACCACTCGTGGTGACAGAAGAAGGACCTACTGAGGCAATCCGACAGCATGTTTTGGACACCGGGGAGATGCAAAGCTTCCAGGTGAATCGTGTGCTGGATGCAAAAGTCCACAGGCGGAGTGCTTCCTGACGGAGAGCCGACAAGCGCACTCTCCCTTGCCTGTTGACATACAACATCAAGGCCTGGAGCGGCCCTTGATAAGCCAGTCGTCAAGGTACGGGTAAATCTCGATACTCCGACATCTGAGGTAAGCCTCCGCCACCAACATGCACTTGGTAAACACCCTCAGCGCTGTTGCTAGGCTGAAAGGTCCCCACCATGAAACGTAGAAAACTTCTGTGAGAGTGGAATATTGACACATGAAAGTAAGCATCCTTCAAATCAAGGGCGGTGTACCAGTCTCCCAGATCCCGGGAAGGAATGCTGGAGGCCAGGGAGACCATGCGAAACTTCAACTTCCTGAGATATTTGTTGAGGTCTTGCAGGTCTAGGATGGGCCTTAGACTCTCCTTGGCCTTTGGGATTAAAAAATAGTGGGAGTAAAGCCCCTTGCCCCTGAAAGGCAGCAGGATTTCCTCCACAGCTCCCACCTGCAGAAGGCCTTGCACCTCCTGAGCAAGAAGACTCTTGTGAGAGGGGTCCTTGAAGAGGGATGGGGAGAGAGGGTGTGGGGAGGGGACAAAAGTAAACTGCAGGGTATACCGCTTTGTCACAGTGCTGAGGACCCATCAATCCAACGTTATAGAAGCGCAGGCAGGCAGGAAGGGGGACAGGCGGTTAGAAAGTAACTGGGGAGTAGCGTCCAGGACACAGGCTGGAAGGTCGGCCTCGAGTGCACCCTCAAAATGCCCACTTGTCAACCTGTTGGCTAGGGTGGAGCTCGAATGAGCAGAGGATGCTGGCTGGTGACCTTGCCGGCACTTACAGCTACTGCCCTTCTTATTGAAGAGCTCAGACCGAGGTTGACTTCCAAACATCTGGGTCTGTTGCAGCTTAAACAGCGGCCCCGGGATGTACAGGCCCGGGGTGCGCAGGGTTACCAATGAGTCTTTCAGACCATGTAATTTAGTGTCTGTTTGCTCAGAGAACAGTGCCAGGCCATCAAATGGGAGGTCCTGAATGGACTGCTGAACCCCTGTTGAAAGGCCCGACAACAGTAACCAGCACACCTGCCTCATGGAGATGGCAGAGGCCAGGGTTCAGGCCGCAGAGTCCACCGCATCTGAGGCTGCTTGGAGGGCTACCCTTGCCACCGCCTTACCTTCATCAAAGATAGCCAGGAATTCCTTCCTGGGTTTCTCTGGCAGAGAGTCAGAGAACTTGGCCATGGACTGCCAGATATTAAAATCATAGCAGCCACGTAAGGCCTGGTGGTTGGCCACTTGGCAGCTGGAGGCTGGAAGTCGAATAAACTTTTCTTCCAAAGAGATCGAGTCTCTTTGTTATTGGGCGTTGCACCTGGCCCTGTCTGTCACGCTCATTGACTGCGGACACAACCAGTGAGATTGGGGTAGGATGAGTGTACAAATATTCTTACCCCTTAGCGGGGACATAGTATTTACACTGCCGGCTTGGAGACGGGGGGGCAGTGATGAAGGCGTCTGCCACAGGGTTTTAGTGATTTTTGCCACTCCCTCATTACCACCCTGGCTGGGGCTGCCATACTTAAAACATCAAAGAGGGAGTCCGAGGGCTCTGCCAACTCCTCGGCTTCCAGACCCAGGTTTGAGGCAACCCTCTTTAAGAGCTCTTGGTGAGCCTTGGCATCATCCTGGGGAACTGGGTGAGAGGGCCCCATTATTGCCTCATCAGGAGAAGATGACGAGGAGGTGGATACCAGCAGGTCTGCCACCTCTGCCACCTCCGCCATGGTGGCCTCAGTCGAGGCTGGGTGTCCCTGAGGAGCCCGCTCTAAGTCTGCGTCTGAGACAGGGGGCGGGCAGGAGACTGTCACCAAACGTTTGTCAGATGCCCCCGAGGCTGACCTATACCCCCGCAAAGGCTGGGGAGAACCCCCAAGAGTTCCAGAGTTGCTGGGGGAAGGCCACTGGCCCTGAGGCCATGCTGCCCTTGGTGGTCCTGTGGCGAATGCCGGTGCCCCTGGCCCACGGACAGGCTCTCCTCCTCGCTGTCAGAGCCCGAAGAGGGAGATACATGTCTGGGGGACCAGGACAATGCCAAGGCCATCTGTCTAGCCCGATGCCATCGGTGCCGACCTGGACCTCCACTGAGGATCTGAACAAGGGTGATGACTCTCGATGCTGTGATCCCGGTAATCAGCAGCAGCGTTTGGCAGATCGGCAATGGTAACCCGGCGATCTACGCCTGCTGCTTAGCAAGCGGTGCCGTTCTATCGAGTGGGACCAGGACCAAGTAGACCGCCGCGTTAGAGATCGATTACGTGCCTGCGGTGAAGAGTATCGACAGTCTGGCGACTGGTGGCGGGGCTCTGGGGACCAGCAACTTGATCCGCCAGAGCAGTGCCATGCACTGGGAGAGCAGTTCAGGCACTCACGGCACTGGAGCTGTGGAGACAGTTGCCGCCCTTCTGCAGGTCTGTGTCAGCCCACTGGTGATCGCCACCTCGAGCCCAAGAGCGTTGCCTGGAGTCTGGGGACAGATGCCGGGAACTCTGGCCAATGAGCCGACCCATGTCCAGGGCCTGGTGGGTCTATTTACAGTGCACACTAGATAGAGAACCACTAATGGAAGAGATTGCCTGAGCAACCAATGTTTCAGCAACTGTCATTGGAGGTAAGAAGGAACTGAAAGAGAGCAGGGTCATCAGGCCCTTATACTGACGCTACGAGCATGCAACGCCAGAGGCACTAGAACCGACCCAACAGATATTGCTAAGGGAAACATTTCCAGCAATTGTGCTTGGGGCGCACAAATATCTACAATGGAATGGACATGTGCAAGCACTCAAAGAAGAACTAGTATTTGAATTGCACATATTTTAAATATATTGAAAGGAATAAAAAACAAAAACTATATAAAAATGTACTAACTATAGATTATCTGCTTTTAGGCCTCCTGGAAATGATTACCAAACAGTATTATGCTAACGAACTAATAAGAATATAACAAATTGAATTTTGAAAAATCTCAGCCTTTAAGAGCAAGAAACAAACTCCATCAATGATTGAGGTCTACTGAATTGAAGAAAAACTTTGAATAAATCAGATGGTTTAGTACAGTATGTGTGTGATGGTTCATTTTATCTAGCTCTCAATCACTTTTAAGATACTGTATAGATCAAAATGAGAAACCAACTTGTGGATGTATAGTAAGTAACCGAAAGATGTACAGAATTAAACCATGTGACCCGTGGTTACATCTTGCTATCAGAGGCTAACAGAACAGTGAGAAAAGACCTTTGAAGCATTATGTAAGTGTTCTGGAGTAAATTATAATAGCCTACACAAGTGTATGCATACATCTAATGGCCACAATGAACCAGCTGATAAAATAATTTTGCCTAAGTGGTATTAAAGAAAATACAGAAACTATTTACTCCTTTTTAATTCTAGGAACAGCTCTTGATCAAATCAGTGAAACCATATTTGAAGGGCTATATGGTCTCAACTCAATACCAACAAGTTAGAACAAAGCAATCAAGAGAATTAGCTTTCTTTGATAAAACCTTACTTATTAAATTAATATAATCTGGAGTAGAGGGGAGTGAATTTAGTGTTTCTGCAAGTGTCAAATTGACTGGCTTGAATACTGAAGTTCTTTGTCTATACAAAGAGCAATACCACTATAGTCATTCTTACATCACCCTACCCATGTGCTTCATCCTTGTTCTGGATAGATCATTCCTTCAGAATTCAATCTTAATCCCCTTTATTCTTTGGTTGTCTTGAAACTGCCAACAGTAGTGCCAATTATGATGGAAAATTTTGTAATGTGACTACCAGATCACTAGAAATCGAAGTAATATCACCAACCACATTCATTTTCTGTGAAACTGCATTTTACTGTATGCCTAGGGGTATGCAAGAAAAGATGGTACAGGTCTGTCGCATCTTAGGCGCATTTAACATGTGCGATTTCAGCTTTACGCGGTCGGCAAAAACAAGAAAAAAAAAAAAGAGAAAAATAATTTAAATACTGTTTCTGTAGTGCGGGTGATTCTGCCCGCCATTACACTCAATGTAATTTTGACTATACGCGGTTTTTGCTTTACGCGCTGACCGCTGAACGTAACCCCAGCGTAAGATGAAACAGACCTGTATTGTCTAACTTTATCCTCTAACACCCCCCTTATTCATCATTTAGCGAAGATATCCACATTTATTTCTCTAATGTCAGAAACTATTCCATCAAGGCTCTTAATTTTTCTTCTATGAATTCCTTCCAATTTGCTGATTTCTTTCTATTATTGAGGTGTTTGGAACTATATGTAGTCTTCTTCATGGTGATGCATCAATGCCACGCAGAGAGAGACAAACAACTTCCTAATAGCCAGTTTGGTCATGAGAAGAGGTGTTTAAGATAATGTCATGTAACGCTTTAGATGGGTCTAAAAGCAAGAATGCTTCTATGCTTTCCTGTCTATAAATGCATAAAAATGTCTAGGGCACTTTATATAACTATACATCAGTGGGAATCTTCTGATCTTTTTACCTCCAGAATAAAACATTTCAGCACTTCAACTTTAACTAAAGTAGCTTTCTAAAGAATGGCACAGTAAGTTATTTCATTCTCCACAGAGTCAATTATATAGCTTCAATTTACTTTGCACCACAATCAGGCTACACTGGCTCCTATGCTCTCACTTTGGTCTGGAGTGAGACTTTAAAATCTCAGGAGTTAAAGTTTAAAACTTAATCTAATCACTTCTTTCTGTGGATATTTTTGTTCTTAAATAAAAAGTGTTATACAATGACTAGTCCACAGCTCAAAGCTGCCACCTCCAGGTACTATATAATGCTCTTCTGCAATAAATTATGTTCCTGTTGTTCTCTTTCTTGAAGATCTCAAAAGGTAAATAATCAAACTTTGTCCTAGAAAGATTTTAAAAGATTTTTAAAAGTCTGTACATTTTGAATATAGTTCAACTGAAATTCTTTCATCTTACTCACATGTGAATACTCATTTGGCCCATACTACTTTCACAATTGATTATTTAATCATCTGTTTTATACGGCTGGTCCTGTATATTCACTAATTGCAGATACTAATTACCAATAAATTTGGTTTCACTGAATATCTTTTCAGATGTGTGCCTACAGCTCTCATTATTATCATCAAGAGCTGTATGTCCACACTGAGGTTGAAATGGATCCCTATGATATCAACAAGTTCCTTTTATTACAATAATTACTGCTTTTTAAAATTTTCTATATATTGCTGGTAAAAGAACATTTAAAACAGATGCAGATTACTCTGAAATAGCCCAAGAAAAGTATTTGTAGAGTGAAATTTAGAAGCCTTAAATTATTTGTTTAAGCATTTATTAAATCACATATTACTAGAGTGGTCACTATCTAAAAAGTTCACATTGGCCAACAGCAGTGATGACAGGAGATAATGGTTAGGACATTTTGTCTTAAGGCAACTGAACTGGAAACCTTTTTATATATCAGGACCTAAATTCAAGGTTCTGAGTTTCTCCTGAAAGAGCCAATGAGATTGCTAACATTTAAAGCTACCTAAAGAATTACACTGCATTCCCTGAATACCTTACAGTGCTTTAAAAGTTGGAGATGTCTCAAACTATAGGCCAAGAAAATCTGATTTTAAAAATTGTGTTTAATTATAAGTATCCACTCCGCATCTGTATTCTGTTAATGTAAACAGGCTTTTTAATTTAAAAAAAGCCTTTGAATTTACCTTCAAGAAAGTAGCACAACAGCTTTCACCTCTAGGACTTAGTTCAGTTTTTCCAGAGATTCTGCCATAGCAGCAAGACTGACAGTTCAGTTTACCTATACATCTTACAGTACATGATACTACTGTACTGCAATTTTAGTTTTGTAATACAGCTATGGCCCTGCATGTGCTAACAAGACGACAGTGAAATTGAAATAAGTAAATGAATAAAAAAGTGTACTTCTCACATCAACAGTTCAAATTACACATTCTGTACTATTTTACTCAGTCTCAGTTTTCAGAGCTCAGGGTTAGCTTGAAAACTGAGTTACCATCTACATTAAGAAATGGTACAACAATCTTTCTAAGTAAGGACTGAAGAAGCTTATGGCACAAGTGTAAAACTAGAAATGAGATTATCCTCACAGTTTAAAATTTATGGCTAATCACATTTTCAGCTTCAGACTACCATTTGCACAATATATGATCATTAACATTGCGCATGAAAGAATGAATTAAAATATTAAAAGAATCCCAACCTGATATAAAGCAAGACTGTGTCCATATCTCTGGAGAGGTCCTTTTGATACAGGTACTACATTCCATATGTTGCTGTCTAAATTATAGCTAAAAGATAAACAGAGAAGTAAACATTTTATTATCTAGAAGAAAATGCTGGGTTTGGACATTTTTGGACACGTAGTTTTCTTGCATTATACATACTAGACATAAAATCCCTATTTTTCTGAATGTTTTATCTTGTTTTGGGCTTCAATATTCTAGTATGGAATTGTGAAAATCAGAAAAATGTCATTTTATAGGTATATATCATCAAGTAAAATTATGATTACAAGGATCCATTTGGCCAATGATTCATATCCTGTTCATTAATGCATATAAATATGTTTAATAGTGGCATGGTATTGTTACAATAGTATGTTTACAGTATTATTACAATAGTTAACATATGGTTTAAAACAAACAGCATGTCTTTCAAAAAAGGAGGTGCAATGAGACTTCATTCTTTGCTTCTATCCAAAAGGAAAGTTACCTGAAGTCATAGTTCCTTTCCTCATTTTACCATCCAGGCCTGAACTTAATGCAATCTAAAACTGATGTGCAGTGCTGATGTGCACTGTTAAATAGCTATGGTATTCTGCCTTAGAGGTATTTTAGGAATGGAGTGAAGCAATTACTTTGTATATATCATGTCAGATTCTATGGTTCAGCCAATAAACTGTGGGGAAGGAGGGAGACGCTTGGGGCAAAGGCAGCTTTAAGCCACTTTGCTTTCCAGCTTCTCTCCTAATGGCGACTATATAAAATTGTACCAGATGCTAAAGGACCAGCTTTAGGCCTACTTTGTGCCAACAGAGCAGTACAAAACAGTCACAGGACACTGGAGTATTGGGCCTATAGTTTGCAAAATGTTTTAATAAATAATAATATAATATATGGAGATATACCTATCTCATAGACCTGGAAGGGACCCTGAAAAGTCATGGAGTCCAGCCCCCTGCTTTCACTAGCAGGACCAAGTACTGATTTTGCCCTAGATTCCCTAAGTGGCCCACTCAAGGATTGAACTCACAACCGTGGGTTTAGCCCGCCAATGCCCAAACCACTGAGCTATCCCTCCCCCCATGGAATGAACATTGCTATACGTATACTATATTTTTATTGAATTTTCCAAATTCCCTTAATATACTGATTTTGCCAAGAAAATCTCTCTTTCTTGGTCAAACAGCTTTCATTTATTTCAAGAAAACTTGAACCACTGTTTTAAGCATATATCTCTTGCCAAGACAGGTGAACAAAGTTATAATTTGATTCTAATTAGCACTCCCACCAGTTGTTAAGTAGTCCCTTCCTTCCTGCCTGTGAAAACAGCAGAGAAATCACTTCCACTACCTTTGGAACCAAAATCCTCTTATTATTTCAAGCAAACATCAGCATCAAAAGGAACTAGCATCTGGAATGTGAGAAGTTTTTACACATGCAGCCAGGGCTGGCTCTAGCGTTTTTGCCGCCCCAAGCAGGAGAAAAAGAAAGAAAGAAAAAAAAGCTGCACTCGCGATGGGCGGCAGCTCTAGCGCCGCTTCATTCTACGGCAGCAATTCAGCAGCAGGTCCTTCGCTCCGAGAGGGAGTGACGGCCCCGCTGCCAAATTGCCGCCGAATGGCCGGACGTGCTGCCCCCCTCTTCATTGGCCGCCCCAGGCACCTGCTTGCTACACTGGTGCTTGGAGCCGGCCCTGCATGCAGCCTTGTGATCAATTATAAGTCATGCTTCATAAAACTGAATTACAAAATATTACATGACACAAATATTCTAATTTAAACATATTAAGCACCAGTACTGAAAAAACAAAAGGGACAAATTCTTCTCTGAGTGATGCATGCACAAACGGAGAGTAACCCTATCGACTTTAATTATTTCCAATATATACTGAGGTAACTCACAGCAGAATTTGGCCCACAGTATTTAACTTTAGTCCTAGAAACTCACATTGTTTCTCTTAGTACTTTAATCTCACTTTTTCATGCACTTCCTCCTTCCACCACCATCACTCTGTCTGATCGAATCTTGTACAGTACTCAAGGTAAAGCGGTAGCGGAAGAAAGACACAGTTGAGCTGGTCCTACCAGGGGTGTAGGAGGGCATCACCCTGTGGTGGCTGAGGGCTCCCCTGGAGCATTATTTTGCACATTTGCTGATCACTTGCAAAGTGAATAGATTTCTGGCAGGAATCCCCCACTGAGTGAAGATGTCATGTACTACCAAATTGTGAAAATCCCACTCCTGGTTGATCACAAAATGTCTGCTGAGCGAGTCTGAGAATACATTCTGTGTCCCGGGTACATAGGCTGCAGACAAGAGTATTTGGTGGTTAATGTAACAATTCCAGAGATTGATCACCTCTGCGCATAATGCGGATGAACGCGTCCCTCCCTGTTTGTTGATGTAAAAAACAGTGGTGGTGTTGTCAGATGTAGTGAGGCGGTGTGGCCTCCCTCCTAGCCAGAGGAGGAGGGACCACTCTCTCCGCCCAGCTGGGCAGTGTCCGGCCGGGCCCGGCCCTCCCACCAGAAGTTGAGAGGCGGTGCAGGAAGTACAAAAGGTGGAGCTCCCAGCCCAGTGGAGGCTGAGCCAGAGAAGGAGACAGACATGTCCTGCTTGCTGCTGCCCACAGACCCTGCAGCCGAGCCAGATGGCGGCCTGGACCTGGAGAAGCTGAGGCTGAGGAGGAGCTGGAGGGACTACCAGCGGCGGAATGCCCTGACGAACCGGAGACCACGGAGCCGGATCTGGAACTCTGGTAGGAAGTAGCCCAGGGGTTTAGTTTGATGGTGCTGTGGCTTAGCAGCCAGCCAGCATGTTGCGAGAGGATCCCCGCTGACCTGGGCTACTGGCTGTAACGCAGTGGAGTCGGGCAGGCCTGCGTTCCCCTACCCCTGCCACCGCACCCCTGGGGTGGCAGTGTCCCCGCCATAGGCCACGTGACAAGCGCTCCCCTGCCTAAGGGATCAGCGCTGTAGACGGCTTGCCAGCGCTCCTTTGCGTAAGGGATCAGCGCTGTAGACGGCTTGCCAGCGCTCCCCTGCCTAAGGGATCAGCGCTGTAGACGGCTTGCCAGCGCTCCCCTGCCTAAGGGTTAGTGTTATAGACTGCTTATCAGCTCTAACCTGCCTAGGGCCTCTTGACCATTTGGACTTAACCCTGTCACAAAGGCCGGGACACTGCACCCACTCTGCTAATTCCTCCAACAGTAGGCCGTGATCCTGGTGACATACTGAGGCGGGGTGGCCTCCCTCCGAGCCAGAGGAGGAGGGACCACGGTGCCCCTACTACATCAGACATGATAAGAACACGATGCAAGCGGATGAAGGGACGAAAGGATTGGCATGCTTTTCTCACAGCTCAAAGTTCCAGGATGTTTATGTGCATCCTGGATTCTCTGGGAGTCCATGCTCCTTGAGCCAGGTGGCTGTTGAGGTGAACTCCACTCCTTCCCCCAGCCCACCAACGATTCATCAGCGATAATCGTCTTGTCTGGGGAGAAAGGAAGAAAAGGAACCTCTAAACATGTGAGATGTGCGTCTCTCCACCATTAGAGGGATGATAGCACCTTGTCAGGGATTATCAGCATGGAAACCATGGAATGGTGGTTCGGCAAGTAAACAGACTGAAGCCATGTCTGGAAGCAGCAAAGGTGAAGTCGTGCAAAGGGGATCACGTAGGTACATGAAGCCAAGTGGCTGAGGAGGGACAGACAAGTCCTGGCTGGTACATATGGATAGTTCATGATGTGAGTTATGATGTTGCTCATTGCCTGGACCCCGTCTGCTGGTAAGTAAGATCATACTGTGACTGAACTTACGGTAGCTTCTATGAAATCCAAAGACTGTGTGGGGTCTACGATAGATTTCTGGACATTGATGCTGACTCTGAGGGAAGAAAGAAGGTTGAGTAACATGGAGGTTGACACCTGGGATTCTTGCCTGGGCCCTACGAATAGGAGCCAGTCATCAAGATATGGAAACATGAAGACACCATAACATCTGACATAAGCCACTATGACAGAAATAACTTTGATGAATACTCTGGGTGTGGTGGCTATAACAAATGAGAGCACTCTGTACTGGAAATTGTGGGTACCCACTGTGAATCTCAGGAAATGTCTGTGGGGCAGATAAACATCGTGAAAGTAAGCGTCCTTCATATTGAGAGCCGTATACTACATGCCCTTCTCTAGGGGTGGAATTATCACTATCAGTGTGACCCTATGCAACTTGAGCTTGTGGATGAAGCAACTGAGGTGCCAGAGATTGAGGACTGGTCCACCCCTTTCTTCTTAGGTAACAGGAAGTAAGTTAAGTAGAATCCTGTTCCCTGATATTCTGGGGGAACATGTTCTATCGCTCCCCTTTGAAAGAAGGAGTTCACCTCTTGAGCGAGAATGCTGTTGTGCGAGTGGTCCCTGAAGGGGTCAGAGAGTGGGGCCTTGGAAGAGTTAGCATGATAAACTCGATCGTATAGCCATGGTGGATGATGTTCAATACCCATCTGTCCATTGTTATTGTATTCCTAGCATGGCAAAAGAGTGCTAAATGACCCCCAAAGGGAGTAGGAGGGTTCTGAGGTGGTAGACATAGTGGTTGGCGGCTCTCAAGTGCGCATCAGAAATTCTTCTTGGCTGGAGGTTACAGCTGTGACATCGAAGCCTGTGAGGGGGGGCCCTGGGAGGCAAGACCTCTGTGTCTTTTGATGTTTCCTCATAGACTCTTAAAGTCTCAGAGCAGAATTGAGGAGACCCATAGCACTGAGTGAGTGGTTGGCAGTGGAATTTTCACTTCAGTGCAGGAGTGTAGATGCCCAGCGCGCGAAGGGTGGCCCTGGAATCCTTGAGTGTATGCAGCAATTCATCCATCTTCTGGTTAAAAAGATGGGATTCATTGAAAGGGAGGTCTTCAATAGTGTTCTGTACCTCCCTAGGGAAACCAGAAGAATAGAGCAAAGACTCCCTACACATGACTATGACCATAGACATGGCCCTGGAGGAGGTATCTGCTGCATCCACTGCCGATTGGAGAGCTGTTCTGGCCACCAGCTTCTCTTCTTCAATATGCCCCGGAAATGAGCCTGATGAGCTGTGGCGGGCTATCAGTAAATTCCTTTAATTTACTGTAATTCAGGAAGCCATATTTGGCTAGTAATGCCTAATAATTCACTGTCCTGAATTGCAGGCTAGAAGAAAAAAATATCTTGTCTCTCGAAAGGTCCAGATGTTTGCCCTCTTCATCAGCTGGTGTGGATCGAGGATGTTGTTGTTTGGCCCATTCAGTCTCACCCTGCACTACTAAGAAGTTTGGAGGAGGGTGAGATAAAAGGAACTCAGAACTCTTGGCAGGAATGTAGTAGCACTTTTCAGCCCCTTTAGGGGTAGCTGTGCCACACTGTGCTAGAAGGCTCCAGAATAGCTTTGTTAATTGGTAATGAAATTCTCACCAGTCCCAAGGTGTGGAGGATATATCTAGCAACTTGTGTTGGGGAGGTCTTGAATTTCTTCCAGGGGAATTTGGAGTTCCCCTCTGACAATCCACAACAGTTCCTGAAATTTTCTAAAGTCATCCGGTGGGGAAGGGGATGCTGTAATCACCGCCTCATCCAGAGATGAAGAGGGAAATCTTGCTAGTTGTGGCAGCACTGCTGGTACTGGACTAAAAAAGAGTTCCTCCTCCACCACCAGACCCGAACACCTGCCAGAAGGATCTCTTAAGAGTGAGGCAGGCAAAGGAGCCCTCGCGGCAAGTGTGGGTTTTTAGGGGAGGGTATTGTGACCAGGGTATTCTATATGGCCAATAGGCTGGATCTGAGAGAGGTTGCAATCAGGGGGGCCAGGAATGTATTTTTTTAATAAAAGCCAAATTTCTCACATAATCACTTGATTCCAGAAATTGGTGTTTTAAGAAAAACATCAAATATCACAAGACTTGAAATAAAATCATGAGAGTTGGCAAAATTGGTCTCACTAACATTTCTGATTGGCTAACTCCTTTTTTTCACATTAACATCCTCATGTAGTAAACCACTACCTCTTAGCCCAAGTAGTATTGGTTCAATCCTATGAAGTGCTGAGCACTTCCTGTGGGGTTGACCTTAATTCCTATTAACTTCAATGGGAGTTGAGGGCATTCAGGACTTAACATAATGAAGTCTGCTAAGAGTGGAAAGGGGATAAAGAGAACAGGAAGACAGAACTGGGAAAGAAGGGATATAACACATATAACTAAGGAGGAAGGCGTGGATTGGGGACAGATGACAAAAGAGAGAAGAGGAGTGCAAAGAAAGCTAGGCAAAAATTGGTGAAAAAAGATATTTGCATTTTATATACATTACCCCACCCCATGTCTGATTTTTTTTTCTATTTAGATTGTAAGCTCTTCAGGGCAGCAACCTATCTTTCTTAGAGAACTTTGGAAAGCTATATAAATAATAAAATAGCAAGTAAATTCACATTAACATTAATTATAATAAGTCTATTTTAATATAACTAACTAATAATGCAAAAAGCATTCTAGGTATAATATTTACAAACAATACATTCAAAGTATTTTGTATTTGCAGTATTTTGTCACACTGCAAATATCTTAAATATTTTAGAGCACAAAAGAGTAACAGCAACTGTTATAAAAAAGTGCCAGTGTCATGAACTAATATTGTTTACATTGTTTTAATTCTCAGCCATGAAAAGAAAATATGACTAGAACACAGAAAATGTTAATTAATAAGATTCCTTTAAAATAGATTGATAACGCTTTCGTGCAAATGTAGGACAGTAATTCAATGAAATGTTATTTACCTAGCAAAGATCAATTCCACAAAGAATAACAAAGGGGGAATCACTTACTTTAATACCATTTGGAATGAACTGTAGTTAAAGGTATATCCACCAATCACCCACATAAATTTTCCATGTAGAACTGCTTTATGGGAAGCCCGACCTACAGAAGGACTGAATGGCTTTACATTTGGTAGAATCCAGTAAGACTCCGTGGAAGGAACGTTCAACGAACAATCAGGGCCTGTTTTACAAACAAACATATGTAAGTTGTATAGTCTGTTAGGCAAAGGTATTAAAAGCTCTACAATGTAGAAATTAGAACGGTTTAATTATAGATGTCAAGATTGCTCATTTTGACAGTATGCTGATTTTTATGTTTAACAGCAACTTGAAGCATAATTTAGATAACAAGGAAAGCCACTGACATTAAAAATGTTATATTTGCTCAAGTAATAAAAGGTAGATTTCTGCATTCGACTGAGACTCAGAAAATATACTGTATGAATCACAAAATGAAAGGAAGACGTACCAAATTTTCAGATGCTGTTTAGTCATAAAAGGGTAGCAAAGGGTATACTATACATTACCATGGAGAAAAATCATACTGCTATTTGGTCTAACCTGGGTAATTTTATATCAAGGTACATAACACTTCAGTACATTATGTTACAGTATATATTATACTATGTTACATCTGGGGAAAGAAATGTTAGTGTTTGCCAGTGCCATAGTGCACATGTTTTTGAGAGGAAAATGCAGCACAGAGTGCTTTATGAAAAAAACAGAGTTGAATATAAAATATTTTATAGATTCTTCTATAGAGCTGCCAAAAGCAACACTCAGAAATCTACTGTTTTAGCAGGAAAAAAAACACCTTATTCTAACATTTGGTAGCTGTTTATTGCAAGAGAAATTTGTTGTTGAATGACAAGTATTTTAAAACCACGCACAGGAAAAGATGTTTATAATCACAGACATGAGATTATTATTTTTTTTAAAGATTTTATGTTCTATAGGCAAGAGGAAACTTTAAAATTTTAATGTCTCAAGACTAAGTATGTTTAGGGCTTTGCTAGAAATGTGGCACAGTTTGCACTACTCACCTTATGTCCGTTATTGTCCATACTGAGTGACTGGTTTTTCTTTTTGTTTAGGGAACAATGAATTATTTGGTGATCCTAGATATCCTATTCTGGTTTTGGTGTCATCAGTCACGCAATACAACTTTTGTTGTAAAAAGTGATGGCAGATAGATATTCCAGGACAGTTAAATTATTAAACCACTTTGATGCTGAAACTGAGGAAGGTGATAAGTCTCTCCAACCTGGACAGTTGGGAGATAAAGCTTTATTCCAAGCCATAAGAAATTACTGAACCCTAGGGCAAAGGCTGCTAAGGGTGGTCTGGTGTAATTCTCTCACTTTCTATGGGAACAGAGTGTTGGCTCACTAAAAATTGGTCTGCATCCAAAGTGACATACAACTGGAGGTTCACCAGTGTATTAAGACTTAGTTAGAGGGGGTATTTAGTTAATTGAGAGTTCTAAGAATTAGGTGCCAATTCCTTGAAAAAGACTACTTAAAGTAGTCTATTAAACCAGAAAAATATAATGAATGTTAGTGTTATTTCAATTGTCTTCATTTGGTTATGGAACAGAGCCTCAGTTACCCAGAACCTGGACAAGACCCCTGAGAATCTTGATAAGAGGTCTGGCTAGACCAATGGCTACCTTCTCCAAAGCTGGCTGACACTGCAGGAATTCAGTGCATTAGTGCTGGGCAGCATGCTTTGAAGTCAGTATTCAGGGACTGCCCTCCATTATAACATTTTCTGTGTCCCTAATAGTTTCAGGTAACAGGGGTTCTATTGATTAAGAAATTAAGTAAAGATCATTATTGGCACTAGAGAAAAATATCTTCCAACTCCACCTATTTTTAACATCAGAAAACAACTTTGCTTTTAAGAATGCTATCCTCAAACATTTGAATAATATTGATTGTAACAATTCTCTTTGGATTCTTCCTTTTCTTTCACTTTAAGATGTTTTGATACTCTAATTTAATGAACAAGGTGTAGTTGTGATAAAAATCTAGAAAAAAGGATTAGTCATTCAATTCTAATTAGAGTTAGGAAACTTATCCAATTACAAATATGAACAAAAGTTCGGATAACAAAGACATTGAGCCTGTCATTTTTAATTACTTCTATTAAGCCATGACAAAAAATTCTACATGCCATTGTACAAGCAGAGAAACACATGTCAAAATTTCAGGGCTTTATCTCGCGATAAGTTTGGTTTATACAAGCATTCATCCAGGATTGGCTCCTCCCCTCCCACCAGCTCCTCCCAGGCATTGTGCTGCCTCACTTCTCCTGGCTGGGATTTGGACTCCCTGGCGTGACAGAACCATCCTATCTACCATACTCAAATATACAAAGCTATAAATTTTTGAAAATCTAGTATGTACATTAAGGAGTTGGCTCATAGGAATGTTGGTTTATATGTAAATATTTGTGTTTTTCTTACTCTAGGTGTCAGAAGAAAGCAACCTCTTACTGCAGATGATGCAATCAACATTTTGGCTGAACAACTTAACTCCACATTTAACATGTGAGGAGCTTTCCCCTTACATGAACAAGTAATCACTCTTTCCTGTACCTAAACATTTACAAATCAAAGAGATGATATGCTGTGATTTTGAAAGCCGCACAACAACTGTGTGTTGTTTTTCTGGTACAACCCCCAAAAATGGCTGAATGGATGGTTTTTGAAAAGGTGTTTTAAAAAATTGCTCTCAGGCTGGTGCCCTGTATGTCAAGTTTCAGCCTGAATCCAATTTTTTCCAGCTAAGTTATAAACTGTGGTTTATAATAGAACTGCTACCTGGTGCCACTATAATCAATAACTATACATATAGATTAAACATCCAATGACAAGAATATGCTTTTATAGCAGAGGAAATAACTCTTGCAAGACTGCAGTGTCTTTTCTGCTCTAGTACCCAAGTGTCAGAATGGCTCAGTCAATAACCTTGTTAGATCTAAATGAGAGGTTTTGGGGTTCAAGCCTTACATAAAGACTTCATCTTGTACTGACTCCATCATTATCACGTCATCAATAATCTGCTGTGTATATCTTTTTAGTTGTGATATTAAGCAAAAATCATGTGTTGAAATTCAGTGCGTGTCCAGGTACAATGTTAAGACTGAAATAATTCTGTAACAGAATGTTCCCTGTCCTTGGGACAACTTTCTGTCCCAAGGAAATAGACTGGATTCATACATATTTAAGGCAAGAGGGGATCATTATGATTATATAGTCTGACCTGTATACACCGGCTAAAGTGTAAGTGAGATTTCAATAGCTTATGCCCATTTAACCTCTATATTATAAATACCTAAATCATGCACTTAGCATCAAAAGTCTATTTTGAGCTTTTTGTTGGTGGTGGTGGATTGGTAAATTTTATTTTATTGTTTAAGTACTTGCATCTTTTCAGATGAGTTGTCAAAACAATTCACACAACTAATATCAAAGGAAGAATGTCAGTTGATTTAGGCCCAAATTCGTATGGACCATAAAATTATTACAATCTAATGAGAAATGTTCTATAGAGTCTAAGCATCAATTTTAAATGTATACTTGAAATCCACAACTGGTTTGCTAATACATTTTAAAAAGCAAAGCAGTTTTGCTGGGATCACAAAAACATAACATATGTGAACTCCACTATCTACTGTAATACTGTTCCCAGAGCCATTAATTCCTGCTGATATCACCAGAGATGTTGTTTCTCAGACAAAGGAATAAACAAAGATAAAAAGAGTAGTGCCGCACTAAAAACACAACAAAGTAAATGTTTGCCAAGTGGGAAAGGATGTATTGACAAGGAGAAACAAAGGTTATTTTTCAGTCCCTAACATGGTAGTACAAACAACTAACACACACACACACCCCTTGCCAAAGAAGGCAGGACAAGAGGCAATGGGTTCAAACTACAGCATAGCAGATTTAGATTCAATCTCAGGAAAAACTTCCTAACGGTAAGAACAATAGGACAATGGAACAGACGCCTAGGGAGGTTGTGGAAGCTCCTTCACTAGAGGTTTTCAAAAGGAGGATGGATAGCCCTCTGTCTTGGATGATTTAGACACAACAAATCCTGTATCTTGGCAGGGGGTTAGACTATATAACCCTTGCAGTCCCTTCCAACCCTATGAGTCTATGATTTCATGAAAAAAAAAAAGACTGCCCAATCCACAGACATTCCCATCCCTCTGTCTCTCCCGCAGTCTTCTTACAGCTCTTCTCTAACACATGCCAAAGAAGAAAGAAAAAGGAAACTGGAGTTAACACATTGTGTACTAGGAACGAGGCGATGCCTCTGCACCCCGTCAATCTAACTTCAACTCTGCCCAAAATTAATATGAACTTTTCTCCTTAAAATAACCTCCTTGATATTTTATAGAAGATACACCTCTACCTTGATATAACGCGAACCGATATAACACGAATTTGGATATAACGCGGTAAAGCAGCGCTCCGGGGGGGTGGGGCTGCGCACTCCGGTGGATCAAAGCAAGTTTGATATAACGCGGTTTCACCTATAATGCGGTAAGATTTTTTGGCTCCCGAGGACAGCGTTATATAGAGGTAGAGGTGTAATTATTACAAGTAAATGATCTATACATATTATATTATCCTCTATGGAAAAACTGAGAAAGTGTATAGGTTATTGAAAGACTCATTAGGATTAGAAACTCACACACAATTGCCAGGAAAACATCATCTGTATGTTGTCCTCAGCTGCACATAAATTGTCAACTTTACTTCCTAAATAACAAAAGGATCATGATTGCTTGTACACAAATTACACTCTATTTCTTAAATGCTGTACACGCTCAATTACTATCTTTCCTTTTATTTTGTGGCCAGAAAAGATTAATGGTATTGGCATAGGTTCTAATAAAAATGCGAACAATTCTAATAAATTATATTTTATACATTAGTACACATACTCTAATAGAAGTTTAACCTCACCTGGACTCTCTTTCAGCAAAGCACTTCAGAATATTCTTAACTTTAAGACAGAAATTAATGGGACTACTCAGGTGCTTAAAGTTAAACCAATGTTTAAGTGCTTAATTGATTAGAGAAGGCCTTCCATGCTTAAAGTTCAGCATGTATTAAGTGATTTGCTGAGTCAAGGCCCAGAGTCAGATAACTAAAGGACATTTACATCTTTTATTAGTTTTACCACTGTGGCTCAGAAATATAGTGGTAAACAGTGACACCAAGTGGCAAACATTGAACAAAATACACAAACCAGTAATAGTGAAAATTAGTAGTTAACATATTTAAGAAAAACAAACTATGCACTAGTTATTCTGAACCAGACTTCAATTTGTAAAGACAGATCAAAAAAAAATTAAATTCAATTAATGTGTTCAGTACATAAATCTCACTGTACATAACAGTAAAATGATTATGTGAGAAAATGGTTTTTAAAAGAATATGAAGTTCAACACTCAAAGCTTAAAAGTACATGAACCCTACAATATCATTCCCATGATCAACAATTAAAAACATCTCATGCATAATAAATTTCTTACAACCATTACATTTTACTAATCTAAATCTAAAGCCATGAATACAACCTAGGTATCAGACTGTACATGTGAGGAATTTATAACTAAACAAACAACAACAAAGAGATACAATTACATAGATTTTTATTGTAAAATCACTTAAAGAGCAGATGCTTTTGCATGGTAGAATAGTTTATCCTATTTCCTTACCCAGACTTAGTAATATGGGTCATAAAGGTAGTGCTGACAAATGCCACATATGGGTCTTGTTTTCCCAAGTAAATACAAATACTATAAACTACCAACATTGTTGGAAAGAAAATATATCTATGCTATGGAAACTTAAAAAAAACACAATATATGCATTTTGTCTGAAACATCGCATGGTAGCTGTAAAAAGTTAAGAAATACCCATTTATTACATTATGTGTGAAAAAAAATTCTGGTGTTTTTTTTAATTGGATTTTCCTCCTATCCTTATAATGGATCACTCAGTCTATGGGAAAGGAGGAGATTTTTACCTTCTAAGACTGAATTGGAAATCAATTACATTACACTCACGGTAGAAAAAAATTCTATATGTTTAAAATAGTAATTTACTCAAATATACAACATGAGAGAAAGAATCAAATTTCTATTTATTGAAGAGTTTAATGAACTGCCAAAGTGGCAATCTGCTTCTGTAGTTCAAGTCCTCAAATCAATTTCCACCTAATGAGAAAACAGCTTCTATAGTCTTGGACCTTAATCTGTTCCTTAGGGACTACTAGCAAAACAAAAATATTGACTTGTTCAATATAGGGTTCTGAGCTCTGTTGTTCATATGAACAGTAGGAATAAATTTAGCTAATCCTACTATCCCAACAAAGGTTTTGTAGTTATTAGCTGCTTCTTGTTTTTCATGTCATCTTACTAGAGTCAAAATACACAATTTTTATATAGCATATTTTGACAACACTATTTATAAACTATAAATAAGGTTTTTTAAAATTCTCAAATACATTCCCAAATTATTTCATTATCAAAATGTGTACAATAAAAAATATTCTGTATCGCAATGAACTTGAGACATTTTAAAATATCCTTTCAGGTACACAGTGTCTCTCTGGAGATCTAGAAAGACAAAAAATTCTCTAGCCCACAAAAGTTATAGAAACTCCTTTATATTTTCTAGTCTATTTATAAAAGGTCTGGACTAGTGTCTCCAGGTCCATTAGCATGAAGGTCCATCAGGAATCTGGAAACTCTTTCATCCAAGTTGCCTTGACAGGATTCTGGTAAGGATTTTTTTTTTAATTATTTTGCTTTGGTCTCCCTCAAGCCGCCTTTTACCATCCTCTCCATTATGGGACTTAACTATTTAAAGCAAGTCATATGCATGTGGCATTATTTGTGACAGGCATAATAAACTATTTACTTGGGAACAAAGCAACCATCCTCAAACTAGCGTTTTCTTCAAGAACGCTTCTAATGCATACCAATTAACAAGGAATCTTTGCCAATTACTTTTTTTGGGGGGGGGGGGGGGGGCGGGGGGTGTGACTGAGAAATTGTTTGGTTGCTATTTAATTCCAAGTGGGCTTGAACACAAATTCGTTAGTCTCTAAGGTGCCACAAGTACTCCTGTTCTTTTTGCGGATACAGACTAACATGGCTGCTACTCTGAAACAAATGTTTTCCTGCATCATGATCCGAAAACCAGGAGGCAATTTACATCACAGTTGGATTGCCATTTTGGTCCTGCTGGACTTCTCAATGGTTTTGAGGTATCTCAGAGTGTTTTGTGGAACATGGGGTACAGTACCATCAGCACTCTGATAAAATGCAACTTGCTCCTCACAGACCATGTAAATTCAGACTCTATTTTGTAAGAATGCTTGTCAATATTGTCAGCTGTGTACACCAGAGCTACCTCATCCCCAACCACAGGCAAACAGGTTTGCTGTGTACATGTTGTGACAGGATGCTCTCTTTTCCTCTAGGTGAAGACCCTTGGTATAATTTCTATAGAAAAAATGTGTTAGGCATGGTATGGAAGTGTTTTTCCAGCTGTGCTATTTGTGCAGAAAGCTGCTTTACTTATCCAGTCACAACCTTTCAACAGCAACACATGCACTGGTGACCACAGAGCTCTATTACTGTAATTCTCCCATAACAGGACTTCCAGCAGTGCCTGTCACTTTCAGCTTGTTCAAAATACAGTGGTGCATTTGCCCACCCTGCATTCTTTACACTGGATGTTTATAAAATGGCAGATTTACTTTAAGCAGACCCTGTTGCTTTTTAAAATGGTAACAGTTAAGAGATTTCCTTCTTGCGTGTTAACCCAATAGCATCTGGGCAGTCATAACCCCTTCTAGGTCATCACATCTTAAATCAGCAGGAAGTCAAGCTTTCGTGGTGATGAGCCCACCATGTGGGACTTGCTAAGCAACTCTCTCACCCATTTCTACATGGCACCACAGTGTTGGCAGCCATATGAAAAAATGGAGAGTAATACATAAGACTCCACCTCTATTTATTTGTCCTGCATATGGAAAATTCACAGGGCATTTAAAAAATATATTGTTTGTATATAAAATATAGGGCTGTTAACTCATGCGATTAACTCAAAAAAATTAATCGCGATTAATTGCACTTATAACAATAGAATACCAATTGAAATTTAAATATTTTTGAATGTTTTTCTACATTTTCAATATTGTTTTTCTACATTTTCAATATTGATTTCAATTACATCATAGAATACAAAGTGCAGTGTGTTCACTTTATATTTTTTATATTATAAATATATGCGCTGTAAAAATGATACACAAAAGAAATTGTATTTTTCAATTCACCTCATACAAGTACTGAAGTGTAATCTCTTTATCATGAAAGTGTAACTTACAAATGCAGATTTTTTTGTTGTTGTTACATAACTGCACTCAAAAACAAAACAGTGTAAAACTTTACAGCCTAAAAGTCCACTCAGTCCTACTTCTTATTCTGCCAATCGCTAAGACAAACAAGTTTGTTTACATTGATGGAAGATACTGCTGCCTACTTATTATTTACGTCACCTGAAAGTAAGAAAACAGGCATTCCATTGGCACTTTTGTAGCCGGCGTTGCAAGATATTTACATGCAAGATATGCTAAACATTCGTATGCCCCTTCATGCTTCAGCCATCATTCCAGAGGACATGCTTCCATGCTGATGATGCTTGTTAAAAAAAATAATGCGTCAATTAAATTTGTGACTGTACTCCTTGGGGGAGAACTGTATGTCTCCTGCTCTGTTTTACCCGCATTCTGCATATATTTCATGTTAGAACAGTCTCAGATGATGACCCAGCACATGTTTGTTTTAAGAACACTTTCACAGCAGATTTGACAAAACGCAAAGAAGGTACCAATGTGAGTTTTCTAAAAATAGCTACAGCACTCGACCCAAGGTTTAAGAATCTGAAGTGCCTTCCAAAATCTGAGAGGGATGAAGTGTGGAACATGATTTTAGAAGTCTTAAAAGAGCAACACACTGATGTGGAAACTACAGAACCCAAACCACCAAAAAAGAAAATCAACCTTCTGCTGGTGGCATCTGACTCAGATGATGAAAATGAACATGCGTCAGTCTGCACTGCTTTGGGTTATCATCGAGCAGAACCTGTCATCAGCATGGAAGCATATCCTCTGGAATGGTGGCTGAAGCATGAAGGGACAAATGCATCTTTAGTGCATCTGGCACGTACATATCTTGCAACACCAGCTACAACAGTGCCATGCGAACGCCTGTTCTCACTTTCAGGTGAGATTGTAAACAAGAAGCAGGCAGCATTATCTCCTGCACATTGTAACCAACCTTGTTTGTCTGACTGATTGGCTGACCAAGAAGTAGGACTGAGTGGACTTGTAGGCTCTAAGGTTTTAGATTGTTTTATTTTTGAATGCAGTTATTTTTATACATAATTCTACATTTGTAAGTTCACCTTTCATGATAAAGAGATTGTACTACAGTACTTGTATGACATGAATTGAAAAATACAATTTATTTTGTTTATCATTTTACAGTGCATATATTTGTAATAAAAATATATATATAAAGTGAGCACTGTACACTTTGAACTGCAAAAGGATGCAATAGTTTCATGTGTGACCAGTTATCCTCATATTTTTTCCAAGCATTTCTATTAGAATCATTTTTTCCATTAATGCAGTAGTAAAGAGCTCACTAAGCCAGTCTGCGTATGAGGGAGGAATTGCAGATTTCCATTTTCTCAAAATAACTCTTTTGGACACTTTGCAATCCATAAATTCTTAATGTTAACTGGTAATACCATCCAGCACCTGTAAAATACACAACCTCAGGGAAGGAAAGATAGCAACACCTAAAAGATTTTGAGAGAGAACTGAATATATTGTTCTAGAACAACATGCATTTAGGTATAGTGGATGTGTGAAAGGTTGGCATATGATTGATTCTATCTCCAACATTCACTGTTCGTTGCCAATCTAGCCTTAAACAAATGTTACGGAGTTAAGTAGTATCTGTTTCATATCTTGTTCTGGAAGAATCGTAAGGATAAAAAACTTGAAGAATCTTTCACATTAAGCCAGATGTCCTCCCAGGATTCTGTTGTGATAGTAAGGCTAAGTCTTCTTCCCACTTTTCTTTGAGCCGGAGATTGAGAGAGTAACGCAAAGCATTAAGCCACCTATAAGTAATTCCTACAAAGCTTCTGTTTCCATATTTCTTAACATGTTCTTCTAGAGATAAGAATGTTGAAACAGACCAATTGCCCCCTATCTTTGCATGAATCCTTGAGCATAGCCACTGGAAGAAGGAACTCTGAAACAGTGGTAGCTGATATTTATTACACATGTAATTGTAGGAATGCAGTCTATCATCCTGTATTCGATCTTTAATTTTTATTAAACCTTTTTCTATCCAAATTTTCTTAAGCATGGAGTTGGCCTTGATCCTGATGCATGGGTTATTCCATAGTGGTACAAGAAGAGAATTAGTAAAATGGAATGCTGTGATCATCTTAATGCACTGAAGGATGCCCCAGGTAGATGCAAAGATTGGAGTTTTCTATAAGGGTGTGGGTAGCCTCCTAAGGTATAGAAAAGGAGAGGGAACCAAATGGCATAGATTTCAATTGTAATTTAGGCCAGTGTGTATACAGAGCTACTGAGGGAAACCACCTTACAATAGGGTGCATTTAGAATGTTAGATAATATAGATACAAATCTGGCAACCCCATGCCCAGGGTATATTTGAGCAAAGAGTAAAGGAGAGACTTTGAAAGGCAATAGGCTAATATGTCATTCTTGGGCAGATATTCATTTTGGCTATTTCTATTCTCCCCAATAAGGACAGAGGGAAGAGATGCCACCTCTCTACATCCTTTAATATATAGTCCATATTTATAGGAACAATTTTGGGAACAATTGGACAAATTTTAACACCTAAAGTTATTTTCTTTCATATTTGAGATGGAAAATGCTAAAAATGAGAGGGATCTGGGTCTTTTGGATATATCCATTGCTTGTGATTTTTTTCCAGTTAATGCAAAAACCAAGAGCGCTTTCCACAAAAAGCAACTAAATTCAATAATAATGGGACTGATGTGGATGGATTCTTCAATAGTCACTTTTCAGAGAAGTTGATGAGACCAAAGCAATACTATTCCAACTCTAACATTCAAAGAGAGTAAAAACTGAGGTCTTGGGTTTGTTTTTCTTTCACACTAACTAGAATAAATTACTGTAACAGGATAGTTCCTGGACTGGTACCAAAAACTATTTTCCCTGACTGACTTAGTACCAGTCCATAAACAATCCTTCTAGGAAAATCCTGTACAAACTACCCTGACAAGAGAACACCTGGCTAAAGGTTCATGTACATTCTGAGAAAGTGCAGGGTTATTGTAGACTGTGCATTTGGTCAACTGAAGAGAATATGATACCACATACAGAAGGACAAAACAAAGGAAGGGGAAAATGAGATAGCTATCAGAGCATATTGTTGCTCTATATCCGTGTACCTATATGAAAATCTCGTCTGTGTATTGTGAAGATGTTGTGAAGTTCCCCTCCCTCTCTAGTGCTGTCAAAGTACTTGCACAAACAAAACCAAAAAGAGTGAAAAAAAACAAATTATTCAAAGTGAATACCACTGGCAATCCAGCTATATTTACCAGGTATGTCATGCACATGAAGGTGGTAGGTGCACAAGAGGTACGGTACTACGCCACAAGTATGGAAAGTGCACAGTTACCGCTCCACCATGCCTGCAGAAGGATGGAGTGCATTGGGTACACCTGACCGTTGCACTATCCATCATCCAGGTACTGGCTAACCCCCAACCAAATGTCATTGGCTGCAGGACCGGGTAGCATGGAGGGAGTTGATGGCAGCAGGCTGAAGCTGGATTCCAGGATAATTGCCCATCTAAACAATGGCTAGTACGTCATATTTATTATTTTAAGAAGCCTTAAAAATTATTTGGGGAGCAGGCCTGGGACAACAGAACTCCGGGTACTCTGCACTCATTGCCCACAAACTTCCCCATGGGCCTTTGAGATGCCCAAGGTGTAGACTGGCTCTGTACTTTGGGCTCTCTACAGACCCCTATCAAATTAGTGGGAGTATGGAGAGGTCTCAGGACTTTTACTAGATTGTGAGCTATGTTTCTTTGCCCAGCAGTAAAGAGCTTTTCCTCTCTTGGCACTGTTGGACAATCCAATGGATCCCTTCCTCAGAAAGATTCATGAAGAGATTTTTTTAAGTCTATTGATTTCTTGTCCTGGATCCAAAATAAGTCCTGATGGCATCACACCACAACAGCACAAGTACTTTGGTATCAGCCTCAGGCCAGCTAGCCACACACTAGGAGGATGATCCGTCCTCACCAGACACCATCTGACTGGACAGGTGAGAGTGCAGAGCTATAAACATATGCTACATAGGTGTTACATGGCAGAGAGTCATATGCTAAGCAGGGTCTGAACACCAAAATTGGGTGTTTGTACTGCTGGAGAGAACTTTCTAGGGCAGGAGAAGACGACACCACAAACATCCCTGAGGAAATTTTGGGAAGGCAGTGCAGACTTCAAGCACTCCAGTAAACCATAGTTGTATCCCCACTGCACTCACTAGCTCAAGCATCAGCATTACCCGAGCTTCAACCCATAGTTCCTAACAGATTAACCACTTAACTTGGGCTAGAGATGTGTGTGTGGATGGGAGTCACATTAGGTGCAACACTCGCATTGTACCTCAAGCTAACTTTACAATGAAGAAAAACTATGAGTGTGTTTGTAACAAAAATGTTCTCTTGCAAGTAGTGTTTATTTTATTTTTTTAGATTTACAGAAATGCTAAAAAAGGGGTCTGTAAGCCCAAATATGGATCAGGGTCCCACTATGCTAAGCACTGTCAAAAACATAAAAAAGAAATGATCCACGCTCAGAAGAGTTTACTAGGGCCTGGTCTACACTGGGGAGGGGAGGAGAATCGACCTAAGATACGCAACTTCAGCTACGAGAATAGCGTAGCTGAAGTCGACGTATCTTAGGTCGACTTACCTCGTGTTCTCACGGCGCGGGGTCGACTGCCACCACTCCCCCGTCTACTCCGCTTCCACCTCTTGTCACGGTGGAGTACAGGAGTCGACGGCAGAGCGATCAGGGATCGATTTATCGTGTCTACACTAGACGCAATAAATCGATCCACGATAGATAGATCATGATGTGGCGGGTAGTGTAGGCGTACCCTAGGTAAATATAAGACAGGAGAGAACTGAGGGATAAACTGATTTTAGTAAGGCTTTTGACACAGTCCCACATGACATTCTCATAAACAAACCAGAGAAATGTGGTCTAGATGAAATTACTCTAATTTGGGTGCACAACAGGTCGAAAGACCATACTCAAAGAGTAGATATCAATGGTTCACTGTCAAACTGGGAAGGCATATCTGGTGGGTTCCCATGGGGATCAGTCCTGGGTTCCTTTCTAGTCAATATTTCATTAATGACTTGCATAATGGAATGGAGAGTATGCTTTGTGACGGACTCAGACCAGAAGGCTATAAAAGAGTAGTGGAAGGCAAATATATCAGCCTCAGGATGAGCCGGTCCCTGTTCCCTGGGTAGCCAAACAAAGGCTACTCCAAGACAATCAAGACATCTGACGCCAATTAACCAGTTAAGGTAGTTAGGCTAATACAGGCACCTGACTCCAATTAACCGGCAAAGGGTCAGTTAAGGCCATTAGGCTAATGGAGACAGCTGGAACTAATCAAGGTCCCACTCATAGTGCTTAAAAGCTCTCCTTCCAGTGCCCTCAAGAGAGCCCAGGTGGAAGGAGCTGGAGGAGAGGAAGTGTTGCTAAATCCTAAAGTAAGGATACAGCTAGGAAAAGGGGACCATGGGAAAGTGTCTCAGGAATCAAAGCAGCACCAGTGGTGAAGGGGAAGCCGCCAACAGCTGCTGCTATTAAGGTCCCTGGGCTGGAACCCGGAGTAGAGGGTGGGCCCGGGTTCCCCCCCACCTCCTTGCTCTACAGCAACCCCCTGAGAGGGGAAGCAGGCCTAAGCCTAGGCAGGAGACAGGACTGCACCTACTGATCTCTAAGGAGCAACAAAGACTCTGGGGTATTCCCCCTTCCCACCTCCCATACTGGCCTGTGATGAAAGTAGCTAAATAAAGCTGTAACCTTTTGCCACTACACAAAGAAAGGGAGGTCACATTGAGGGCCTTAGAGAGCTTCTGAGGCCATTGAATCCGCCCGGAAGCATGGAACCCACCAATACAGGCTCGGAACTTTGTCACAGCTTATAAAATTTGCCAGATGACACCAAACTGGGAGGCGTTGGAAGCATTTTGGAGAGCAGGATCAGAATTCAAAACTATCTTGACAAAAATCAAAGAATTGGTCTGAAATCAACAAGATAAAATATAATAAAGTACTTCATTTAGGAAGGAAAAATCAAATGCTCAATTACAAAATGGGGGGAAACTGGCTAGGTGGTCATACTGCTGAAAAGGACCTGGGGTTACAATGGATAAACCGAATGTGAATCAACAATGTGATGCAGTTGCAAAACAGGCTAGTATCATTCTGGGGTGTCTTAACAGGAGTGTCATATATAAGACATGGGAGGTAACTGTCCCAGTCTTCTTGGCACAGTTGGAGTCCTGTGTCCAATTCTGGGAGCCACACTTTATGAAAAATGTGGATAAATTGGAGAGAGTCTAGAGGAGAGCAACGAAAATGAAAGGGAAAAAAAATGGTTTAGAAAACCTGTGAGGAAAGATTAAAAAAACTGGGCATGCTTAGTCTTGAGAAAAGAAGACTGAGCAGGGACCTCATAACAGTCTTCAAATATATTAATGGCTGTTATAGAGAGGACTGGGATCAATTGTTCTTCATGTTCACTGAAGGTAGGACAAGAAAATGGGCTTTATCTGCAGCAAGGGAGATTTAGGTTAGATATGAGGGGAAACTTTCTAATTATAAAGGGTAGTTAAGCTATGGAATAGGCTTCCAAGGGAGGTTATGGAATCCCAATCCTTGAAGGTTTCAAGAAGAGATTGGACAAACACCCATCAGAGATGGTCTAGGTTTATTTGGTCCTGCCACAGCACATGGGGCTGGACTTGAAGACTTCTCGAGGTCCCTTCCAGCCCTACATTTCTATGAAAAACATACATACAGAGAAGCATAAGATAACAATGACACATGAAAAGCTGTGGTCACAGTAAACCAACTGCCTAACCATTGTCAAGTTTTTTGTAGACAACACAGCAGAGAGTTTTAAGGAGGAATCTGAAGGACAATGAGATGAGACTTTCTGGATGTTTATGTAGTACTCCTTCCATGCTGAGGGGTAGCATGGAGGTAAGCAAAAAGTTCCCCCGCCTGTGGTCTTATTCTAGGTTGTTAAAAAGGCCAGAAAACAAGGACTTGCAATATTTTTAAAAGTACAGGATGACGTTCTACTTACCCTGTAGCCCCCAAAGAGACACCATGAACAGTGCTTGCCTTCCCTGCAAGTCTCTCCCCATCTGGAAAAGGGGTAGGATTTATATGACCTCTTGTCACTCAGTATGCATGGCACTAGGACTATTCTTCTCAGCCTGCTGTTCTGTTCTGATTCAGAGACAGGAAATGGTTGGAACCACCAGATCCCTCACCACTGAGAACAGCACTGTTTTGTTTCAGGTGAAACCACCACTTAATGCAGTCTTCCCTTAGTGACGCTGTTTTCACTTTGCAGAGGGAAGAGACTGCTGAGCTCTGGGTGGTGCCGTTGCTGTAAACAAAACACTCAAGTTGCCCATTCTCTGAAGCAGCCCCCTTCCTGAAGCACATATTCAGCTACTGTAAGAAGAGAAGTTTGAGAAGCAAAGACACCAAAACTCTACACTCCATGTGGCCCCAATCTTAAATTCCAGGGATATCAGTGAATCTGGTTCCTTATAATATGAGTGCAACTAGAGAAAGAGGGTCAACTTTCAGGAAGGACCTGGTTTGGTGTGACACCAGAGTCTCAGGAATGCAAGATGGGGTGATGCTGTTAACAGACCAACTCTAGAGACGTAGCATGTAAGCTGGACTCTCAGCCTACTTAATAAAGATTTCATTCCTACAACGTTGCATCCCAGCTGCATCACTTAGTCTGATGAAATACAAGGGCAGTGATGAGACATCAACTATTCAGAGACACCAACACACTCATCAGAGTTTCATAATGTACAGCATTTGTTAGAGATGCCTCCATGTCTGGGAAGACAGCGACCCCCAGAGCCACAGCCTGGTGCATTTTCTGGAAATGTACTAGGGCTTGAAGCTGCTGCACGGACCTAAATAAGGAAGACCACAGTGAACTCCAAACAACCTGATGTGCAATAAAAATTAGATAGAATTCATGCAACATGATGTCATAGATTCTACAATGCGGCGTCCAATGGGACAACGTTAACATTTGCTATTTGCGAGGGTGTATGTTGCACTTATTTTACACTGAGCTACATTCTTATCATACTTAAATATATAAGGATTTTGTTCCTTTGCAAACATGACCAGAGTCAGAAACCAACCCACAACAAAACTGCGCAACCAAGCTGTTGTCCACAGCAGCAGTGCATGGCTTGGGTTGTACTGAATATGGAAACGTCCCCAATTTAGAAAGGTGATAAACCATAGCAAGATTTGTAATTGAAGAAATCTTAGAAGTCTTTTTACATTATGGGTTTTTGGGAGGCCTAAAAATTGACAATGTAACTATCATTCTTATAAGACAGACCTTATTCCTCAAGAACAGTTCATGGGCCTTGGCCTTTATTTCATTAGAACTACTTGAAGAGTAAGGTACAGCTCAAGGTGAATAAGGATATTAGAATCTAGCCCAAAGTCTTTGAAGATTGAGTGAAGGAAACCCATTAAAACAATGTAAAGAATGTCAAATTTTCAAGCATGATTTTGCATGTGAAAACTGTTAGTACATACAGTGTTCCTTTAGTAAATACACTACAGGAATTATCTACTAGGCAAAATGGAGGGGGGGAGGGATTAAAAGGTTCTCCCATTTTTATTTTAATCAAACTTTTTTTCCTCTCTCTCTCCTTTTAAATAAATTACAAGTATGAGAGTACAGTCCAAAGATAAAGTGTTTTGACAAAGTAAAGATTCTAATTGTTTGGCATAAAAACAATGAGAGAATCTTGAGAGAATCTTTTTTTCCTTATTAGTATAACTTGACATATTTAGGATCATTTTACCTGAATATTTGACCCAAAGGTTAGTATGGAATATGGTTCCACAAAGAAAAAAAAATAATTTCCATCATATGAATACAACCATATCATTATGGCTCTACATCAGCAGTGGGCAATCTGCGGCCCATCAGGGTAATCTGATTGCAGGCCGTGAGTCATTTTGCTGACATTGACCATCCGCAGACACCGCCCCCGCAGCTTTCAGTCCCTTTGCCTGTAGGCACCGCTTCCCACAGCTCCCATTGGCCGGGAACAGAGAACCGCAGCCACTGGGAGCTGTGGGGGGGTAGTGCCTGCGGACGGTCAACGTCAACAAAATGTCTTGCGGCCCGCAATCAGATTACCCTGATGGGCTGCAGCTTGCCCACCACTGTTCTATGTCGTACTGGAGAAATACTACTATAGGAATCAAATAATCTTTTACTGGGAGACTGTTAGGATCTTTATTTGAATAGGGAATATAAAAATAATTGCCATATTGAGAAAACGTTTATAAAATTGTTGCAAATACTAGAAACAAAGGATAGCAATGGTAAAGTTCATTTTTAATGTATTAGTATTTTCTTACAGTTACAGTGCATAAGTATGTCTGTGGCATCTGGACAACTCTAAACATAGTAATGAAAAGTAATCTGATCTGATTAGCCAATTAAATATAGTTCAAACAGTCAGACCATTTACTGCTAGTGAGTTTCTTAATTATGTTTCTCAAATTTTATTAGGTTTTCCAATAATAAAATGTATCAAGTACAATACAGTTCTTTAGCCACTGGGGATATCCTTTCATAAGAGCATCCTATTAAGTTATCTTATTAAAAATCTAAACTCCTTAAAGTGGTTCCAATAACGTAATAGCCAATACTGTTGCCTCAGCCAGATTCTCTCAGTTCTTCAGTTCCTGTGCTAGGTACAGGAAAGGACAGGGAGTAGGTGGTTTTAAAACAGATTTGTGCCTCCCTAATTCTAGGCCCAGTCCCCAGTGCAACTTAAGAGTAAAGACATCTGTTCAAAATGGCTCTGACTTGTAACAGCGTTCTATGAGCTGTAGTGCCAGCACAGGCTAGCTGAAGTGAACTGTGCTCCAGTCTAACGCCATCTTTCCCTAGGCAATCCCCATTAGGTATAATTATAGGTTAGAATTAGAATACCTACAACAAGGATCAGGAAGGAAACAGCATAGACTCATTACATTTTCTCTATGAGGACTATGGAACTCCATTATAATGGGTTTTCTTCCATGACCTTTTAGTCTCCCTTTACACTGGCCGCTGTAAGGGAGTATTGGGTTTTCTGTCTTTTGTATTATTAATACAAACTGTCTCTACTACAGTAAAGAAAATACATATCTTCCGTTAAAAATAAATAGATGTCAAATAATTTAAATAGAGTTTTCAGACCATAAACATTTAATTCAACTGTCAGGGCACAATTCTATAATTTTATGAGCAGCAGCTGATTTGAAAAACATTTACACCATTAGTTCCTTGTTCAGCAAAATGCATGGCTTCCAATCGCATATAAAACCAAATTAAGGAAAACAGCTTTTCTGATCTATCAGACCCATGATTAGAAGAGGCTTTAAAAACAATTACAGGTCTGTCTCATCTTACGCTGGGGTTACGTTCCGTGGTCAGCGCGTAAAGCGAAAACCACGTATAGTCAAAATTCCATGGAGTGTAATGGCGGGCGGAATCGCCCGCACTACAGGAACAGTATTTAAATTGTTATTTTTCTATTTCTTTAGGGTTTTTTTGTTTTTGCCAACCGCGTAAAGCTGAAATTGCGCATGTTAAATGCGCGTAAGATGCGACAGACCTGTACTGTATTCTGTTCCAATGAGTACTCTCTTCTCTTTCCTCATAGTCCTTATCTTTACTATTCTAATACTTAATATAACACCTAACTCTTACATAGTACCTTTCATCGGTAGATCTCAACGTGTGTTACAATCTTTAATGTGTTTATCCTCGCAACACTCCTATGATGAAGGGAGGTATTATCAATGTACATGAAAGGTTCTTCAACAAGACGTTTCTTCCACAGTATCCACAAGATGTCACCGTTGTCAAAAAAAATACCATACACGTATAATATTGCATGTTCTTTTTGTCTGAACCAGGGAAAGATTTTTGTAATAAATTGACAACTTGATCCAGATAATATAGTCCAACAGAATAACTCCCAATGTGCATATGGATTGAACAAACTAAACAAAACAGGATGTGCAAGCAAGAGATAACAGTAAGTTATTTCTAAGAAGGATAGTATGTACGGATTTACAATGGATAAAGCAATACCTTTACAAGTTTTCAGGAAATTACCAAATATTTAAAGTACTTGGTAAAGCAGCAGGAATGGTAAGACAGACAGCTTTTACAGATGCCAACTTAGTTAGAAGGTACTGAAAAAGTTTATGAATTGTAGAAGACAGCATTTAGAAGTAAGAAATGATGAAACAAAATATAGTGCTTTCAAATATCACCAGGTTGAAGGAATGGCAGAAAGAATTGTGAAGGGCATTAAAGAAAACCCACTCATCATCCACATTAGAACATTGGGAACATACAGAACAAAGAGAAAAATTCATCAAAGACTTCAAGGACTTAGACGATAATTTGTTCAATTATTAATTTTTTCTCAGTTAGCCTACCTATTGCAAGAATGAATGGTTTAGCGAGATAACAGTTAGATGAAGAGAATATGCTAAGAAAACGGAGTTAGGATTTTAGATTTATGACTTTCTTCTGCTGGAAAAGGTGCCACGTAGCATAGTCAGTCTTCTCTTAAAGTGTGGATCTACCCGGAAAAGTGATTTTGCTGAACTGGCAATTTTCACTTTCATGTTCATTGTCTGTCAGTGATTCAGTATCACATACACAAGTAACTAGTGATTTTCTAACTCCCAGTTCTGCAATTTCACTTGGACTATACAAGAATGAACCTGGCTGCTTCCTTTCTTATGCATCATTACCAATAATAAAAGGTTCTACAGGCCTCAGTAACATCTGTGCCAACCAACCCTGTCTTCAGAGCATGCACTGGATGATCCCAGTGTCACTCTATTGCCTTAAATAGATTTACAGGGCAGTATTGATTGACATTTACAAAACAGTACTGTATATTCACAAACAATTTAACACATCCTATTCTCTCTTTGGTGTATTGGCTGAGTGCTAACAGGAATAAAAATTAGTAAATTATTTGTGTCACTCAAGTAACAAACAATGACCACCAATATATGCAGGACCAAATCTGTTATATGGAGTAATTTTAACCATGCCTTTTCAAGAGGAAAAACAGAAATATAAACAAAAAAGAAGCTAATCCTGCTAGGATTGTTAAGAGGCCTTTAGACTAAAGGTAAAATTTTCAAAACTATCTAGATGACTTAGGAGCCGACGGCCCATTTTGATAAGTGAATTATGTACTTGAAGTGTAAAACACTGACTTTGAATGGGAAAAGAATAATTAAGAAAGGAAAAAACATAGGATCCATAAGGAATAAACAAATTATGAACAAAAAGGGAAATTAGTCTAAGGAGATAGCTGTCTTTAAAGATGCTTAATATATTCAAAAATTTGGAGGGACTCATTATTTATACTTATGTAACCTGTCTGCTCAGATAGGCACTCTGTCCCTCTCTGGTGGTGACTAGGCCAGCTAGAGATTGATGAGCCTGCTATAGTCTTGGCTAAGAGACATGTCTTTGTGTCAGCTCATGTAGTAGAGGCTTGTGCATTTGGCTCAGGAGATCACAGGTTTGATCCCTGCCGATGACATCTAAGGGGTCGGCGTTACACTCACTAATACAAAGAGGAGAATGCTGCTTCATGCAGAAGGTTAGACTAGATCAGGGTTTCTCGAACAGGGGTCAACGCTTGTGTAGGGAAAACCCCTGGCGGTCCGGGCCGGTTTGTTTACCTGCCCCGTCCGCAGGTCCGGCCGATCGCGGCTCCCACTGGCTGTGGATCGCTGCTCCGGGCTAATGGGAGCTGCTGGAAGTGGCGTGGGCTGAGGGACTTACTGGCCGCCGCTTCCAGTAGCTCCCATTGGCCCGGAGCAGCGATCCACGGCCAGTGGGAGCCGCGATCGGCCGGACCTGCGGACGGGGCAGGTAAACAAACCGGCCCGGCCCGCCAGGGGCTTTCCCTACACAAGAGGCGACCCCTGTTTGAGAAACCCTGGACTAGATGATCCAGAAGGTCTTTTCAGTCCAATCATCTTTGATTTTACAATAGACTCACTCATAAGTCAAATATGAAACTTCAGTTAAAATTACCTGCCTTTGATTTCATTAAAATAAACCTGGTTCCCAAAGTACATTTAGATCCAGATACAATTCTTGAGCTCATTTGGAAAGTATATTTTTTAAATGAACTGTTTACATTTACGTTTTAAAGATGTATATTTGCATAGCAGATAAGATACATAAATGAGGGCTCTTCTTTCACATAGATTTGATTCTAAGACACACACACATATATTAATAACTTACCTTGCCAGCTATCATTGCACACACACAGCTTCTCGCCTGTCAGATCACAGTAGCCATGATCTGGGCTCCCACAGTTAGCTTTACAGTATGGAATATCACAGGCTTCGCCTTTCCAATACTTGTCACACTCACAGTACACTTGGCTTGGAATGGAAACACTAGTTGTACACTTCCCATGCCCTGAGCAATTGTTAGGACAGGAATTAATGCTGTAAAAAATAAATATATAAAATAAGGCAACAAAGAAACGAGGGAGCTGGGTAGAGCTTTTCATATGACACATTACAATAATAATTTGCATTTGCAGTATACAGCTCCTTTTATTTGAAAATCTCCAATCACTGATACAAATGTAGTTAATATCATCACCATTTTACAGACAGGGGATCTGAGATGCACTAAGGTTAAATTACTCACTCGGCTTACACACAGTCAGTGACAGAATCAGAACTGAGGCCTCCTTGTGCTGCACTATGCAGGACTGGCTCTGCACCAAGAACTGAATCTAAACTTCACAATCAAAGATCCATGAAAGAAGGAAAAACACAAAGGCTACAATTCTTTAGACATTGTTTAACCGGTTCTTTATATTCTAAATAAAACTAATGTTACCTTTTAATAACCAGTGGAGGGTAACAGAAGTTGTTTTATACAGGGTCGGCTCCAGCTTTTTTGCTGCCCCAGGCGGTGGGGGGTGGGGGGGAAGATAAAGCCGCGATCGGCGGCACTTTGGTGGCAGCTCTACCGCGCCGCTTCATTCTTCGGCGGCAATTCAGCGGCCGGTCCTTCCCTCCGAGAGGGAGTGAGGGACCCGCCGCCGAATTGCCGCCGAAGACCCGGACGTGCTGCCCCTTTACATTGGCTGCCCCAAGCACCTGCTTCCTGCACTGGTGCCTGGAGCCAGTCCTGGTTTTATTTTATCCTTTCAATAAAGTTAACCCTGTGGTGTGTGGAAGCCTCTGTTTCTGTAATTTGCTGTGTGCTTTAACTCAGTTTTGGATCTTCCCTATATTTATTTTGTTAACAGTATAAAGTGTTTCCATCACGTCTGCCAGGATGGCTTTTTCATATGCTTTAATATAGTTTCTTTTTTTTTTTCTCAGAACCGTAAAGCCATGATACAAAGCCCCTGTTATAAAATATTTATAATTGAATGTGCCTGTGCTGAGCAACAAATTAAAGCAAAATAGCTTTCCTCCCGCCCTCCCATCCTTCCAAAATTAAGGGTTTTAAAGTTTAATTAGTGCTAGTGAAAAGGGCCAGATTGACAGCACTGATGTGGCATTCAGAAGGAAGAAAAAGATCTGGAACAGAAGGTGCCTTTCGTCTCCTTGCTGCTGTGGTGACTATGAAAGCAGTAAGTCCTGCTCATTGTGTATTGCCAGGCCCAGTACAGTGATTAAATAACCAGGCTGCTTCCTTTATCTTCTTTAGATGGTTCAGTACCAACAACATTATTTCTCTATTCTCCCACTTGAGGAAGATTACCTGGAAGGCACAGAACAAGCACATGGTGTGGGGTAGCCGATCATCATGTCTAGAACTTGAAAGCTCATAGGAGAGTGATGTCAAGCAGCAAAATTAAGTTGTTTAAAAAAAAAAAAATTTCAATGCAGAAACAGAGCAAAGGGCAGAGGAAGAATCCATCTGAAGGTGGGAGATGAGAGGACTATCTGTCCAGGTCCCTGAAGAAGAGCTTTTCGAAGTAGTGCAGGAGGAAAGAGACAAAGCAGCCGAAGTTTTGGTAAACCCGAAATACATATAAGACTTAATTTACTCCTAAATAACAAGTATTGAAGTCTCTCTAAGAAATAGAAAGAATAGTAATCATATCTTCTCCGTAAGCATAGCAATGAAAGCTGGCTAGTGACAAGCTTAAGTTTGAGACTTCTTTACTATAAAATCAGTAACAGGAGGGCAGAGGAAGTAGGGATTCATTAATTAGTTTCCCTTTGCATATACTCTGAAGGATAGATGGCAACTTTTCAGTTATTTATGACTCTTCCAACATAATAATTTAATAGCATGTATTAGCGTTTTTCAGCTATAAAAGAATACTGAACACACTGTAGTTAAGAATGCTATTTCATATTGCCATTGACTTCCAAGATAAGCAGACAGGTTCCCAGAACTTTGGGAACAACTGGGGAAAACAATTACAACAACGATAAATTGTTTAGATGGTTATATTTTCTTGCTGTCACCTAAAAGGAGTAAGTAGATTATTCTGTGTGACAAAACTGCAATCACACATGCCAAAAAAGGAAGAATATCTTTCAAGACTTCTTTATATTATAGTCTAACTGCATATACAACATCACACGGTTAAAGGATTCTCAAACACTGAATAACTCCCTCATGTAGTAAAAGCAACATAAGGAAAACTACTGTAAATTACAGGAAAACATAAGAATGCAAGAATGACCGTACTGGGTCAGACCAATGGTCCATCTAGCCCAGTATCCTGTCTTCCAACAGTTCCAATGCCAGGTGCTTCAGAGGGAATGAACAGAACAGGTGATCCATCCCCTGTCGCTCATTCCCAGCTTTTGGCAAACAGGGGCTAGGGACACTTCAGAGCATGGTTTTGCATCCCTGTCCATCCTGGCTAATAGCCATTGATGGACCTATCCTCCGTGAGAATCTGAGCAATCTCCTTGTAGATAATTCAATGAAGACCTCTGCTCAATGTGTAGCTGGGATCAAAAAAGCAAACAAGATGCTAGGATGTATAAGGAACAGAATAAAGTGCAACACAGACAATATTATAGTGCCATTATATAAGTTAATTGTGAGGCCTCTTCTAAAATATTGTGTGCAGCACTAATCCCACCATCTCAAGAAGCATATGGCAGAATTAGACAGGGTTCAGAGAAGGGCAACAACAATGATCAAGGGTAAGGAAAAACTCTCATATGAAGAGAGTGGGATTATTTAACTTATAAAGGAGATGAATAAGAGAGAACATGATAAAAATACATAAAATAATGAAAGCTATAGAGAAGATCAATCAGGAGTGTCTATTCTCCCTGCCTCATAAAACAAGAACAGGACATTCAATAAAATTAAAAATTAGCAAATTAAAAACTGATGAAAAGAAATATTTTTTCACGCAACATACAATTACACTGTGGAACTCATTGCCACAGAAATTGTTAAGGCAAAGAATTTAAGATTTAAAAAAGGGATTGAACATTAGATAACCAGAATATCTAATTATCATCATTAACAACAACATTCTGGAAGGGGTATTAAATGTTCTGGTTCAAGGCTTAAACTAACCTCTAACTATTAGGAGGATCAGGATGAGACCTAATATGGGAGGAAGATTATCCCACAAATACCTATTGTGAGGTTCTTGCACCTGTACTAGCCACTGTCAGAGACTGGGTATTTGACTCAAAGGACCTCAGGTCTGGTCCAGCAATGTTGGGGCTTAGAGGACAGCGATCATTGGATGGAAAAAAAACAGGAAATATTGAGAGAGTAGAAAAGTGGTACTTCCGCTGCATATGGCATTGGTGAGACTATTACTGGAACATTGTGTCCAATTCTGGTGTCCACATTTCAAAGAGGAATTGAAAAATTGTAAATGATTCACAAAGAACCACAAGAATGATTCTACATCTTGAAAACATGACGTACATTAAGAGACATAAGACTCAACATATTTAGCTTATCCAAGAAAAGCTAAGGGCTTGTCTAGACTTACCGGAGAATCGACGCTGCAAATTGTGAGCCCCTTACTTGCACAACTTGTCCCACTGACTCCAACTACTCATAGTAAAGTGCTCTTCAACATGAGCAAAGGTCAGAATCTGACCCTAAGTGTCCCCACTGACAAGGGTTTGGGACATTCTATGCAGAAATATGTTTCACCTTGTTTTACTGCTTTTAAAAACTTCTATCATTCACTCTCAACCCATAAAAACCTTCTGGACATCCTGGAATGAAAGACTTATCCAGTGTGAATAATTTCCTGACATCATTAATACCTTTAACCCAATCAAAAGACAAATATAGTCTACAAGTATGCAATTCTCCTGCAGAACACTATAGCCCTAATTCATAAAATAACTTAATTATTTAAAAAAACAAATACTTACGAGTAAAATATGTTAAATCCAGTTAGGTTATAAGCAGCATCACTAAAAAAGTGTAGCAACACATAGCCAGATGTAGTAACTACTTCAGGAACAGTTTCATTTCCCCGCACCTCAGGGACTATTAGACCACTGGAAAAGAGAGATTAAATGAAGGATTCTTACTAATGGTAATAATAAAATAAAAATTATGATTCAATCATTAATCATATATCTAACATAATTTGGAAATCTTATGGAGTCTATTTAAATTATATTAAATAAAGCAGGGCTCAAACCCATGAACACTTCTACACCTTGAGAGAGACAGGGTTTCCCAATTGTTTTTTGTAAAAAATACAAAATTCCACATAAGTTTGCTATCTAGGCACATGCATTGCCATTAAAATGTTGGAAGCTAATTATTAAAGACCACTTTGGGAAAGATTTTTTCAATGATACAAATGGCATTTAGATGCTCCACTCTCATTGACTTTGACACATCTGGGCACCTAAAAGACATTTGTGCTTTTGAAAGTCTCCCCCTTTGTTACTAGAATAATTAGTTCACATGCAAAAAGTATGATTTTTAACTAAATTATATGGGAAAATGTAATTTCCACAGGAAAGTAAAATAAATTTTGGATTAAAAACTTTAAAAAGAGAAACTGAATCAATACATAACTGCTTTGAAGCAGAGAAAAAAAAACATACTGTACATAAAACAGTGGATAACCACACAGCAAATTTAAAATGAATTTTAAGCTAAGGAAAACTCAAAAGGAAATTTTAAATATATAATGTACAATATACAATATATAATATAGGTTTCAGAGTGGTAGCCATGTTAGTCTGTATCAGCAAAAAGAACGAGGAGTACTTGTGGCACCTTAGAGACTTGACTTAAATTTATTTGAGCATAAGCTTTCGTGGGCTAAAACCCACTTCATCGATGCATGCAGTGGAAAATACAGTAGGAAGATATATATACACACACACACAGAGAGAACATGAAAAAATGGTATGGCAACACCCATTTTTTCATGTTCTCTGTGTATATATATCTTCATCAGATGCATGCAGTGGAAAATACAGTAGGAAGTGGGTTTTAGCCCACAAACGCTTATGCTCAAATAAATTTGTTGGTCTCTAAAGTGCCACAAGTACTCTTCATTCTTTTTGCTGAATATATAATATAATAATGTGTAACCAGAAAAAGTGGGAAACAAAAAACCCTAAAAAATAGAAAATCCACTAGGAGCTTTTAGATATTAAAGACTACAAAGAGCAAGCAAACTGTTAACAAATATTAAATATTTTAGTCACATACAGAAAAACTGGGGGAAGGGATATTAAAAAGGAGGAATAAACCAATAACCAAGCAACCCAAAATTCATATACATGTAAATTTTTATTCATCTCTCTCCTTCAGTACTCGATAGGATTCCCAACTTTCCTTCCCTCTCAATGCAGACCAGGAATCATGCTCCTGAAGGACATCCAACAACTTGTGTAGAGCACAGAAACTTGGGAGACTAGAAGGAAAACTAGCAGCAAGCAGATAACTAGGAGGGATCAGGAAAGGAGGTAGCAGGGAGCTGAGATGATTGTCAGAGTTGGGCAGGAGCTTGGGATGGTTTCATCAGGTGAACGAATAGGCAAGCTATGTTCTGCTAAGAATGAGGTCCATTGGTACTGTAAAAATTATTTGTTTATCACCAACATGAGCAACACTTTACAAGATGCAAAATGGAATAACATTCCTGCTACAAGGAGACTGTGGATCTTAAACCTATTCATTTTAGATATCTTAGGAGAAATCCTGACTCCACTGAAGTCAATGCCAAAACTCCAATTGACTTCAACAGGGCCAGGATTTCACCCACTCCATGTCTATACATGGGATATTAGACATATTTGAATATCTATCTTAGAGATCTAACAGTACAGTCAGTGGGTGGAGACAGTCCTAAAATTACCAAAGAAATTCTGTGGCCCAGTCATGGAGACACAGGGCCACAAAATGTAAGTGACATGGTAATTTTTTATGGAATGTTTCCCCAAGAGTTTACGGATGGGTAGGAACTAATAAATAAGAATTTCTATGAATATACCCTAAAAATGAGGAAAACCGGGAAATTTAAGAAAAATTAAGCTCAAACGTCTGTTTTCAGTATCTCACACAATAATTAATTATTAATTTAGAGGTTTTGGGAGGGCGACCTATTCTTTATTTCAGTTGGTAACTTATATTGTTATTTGCAAGGCAAATCATTAGACTCATAACACAGTATTATGTTAAATTCATTACTTGCTAGATACATGGTTATTTCAGAATGGTAGTGTAAAATGATACCAAATGCAAAAAAGCTAATACAACAAGCTTAATCACTTAGAGTTATGCACCAACATTTTGCAACAGAAGAATGGGTCCTATACAATCTTTCAGATAGGCAATTTTGTTACTGCATGGGGCTCCTTTACACTGTGATCCTGGTTTTGATACGACTGTTGAAAATGCTACATTTCCTGGGGTGATATTTTATTAAGACATAAATTTGAAAAAAATGCATATTTGCTTTTGTGGCACAGTAAATGGAATCTTATTGCTTTGAAATTTATAGGTGTGTTTCTTGTACTAAAAAGGGGATTTTTTTAATATACTCTACTAAAAAAAGACGCTCTTTTATACTAAAAAGCATCTGCTTAATTTCAGGTTTGGAAAAGTCAGACATCTAATTCTACTGTGGACAATATGGTTAGCCTAACGCAAAACAAACTGGAATTCTATTTCATATCGACCATATTCCTGCTAACTAAATAAGAACTAAATATTTTTGCTGAAGTATTCCAATAAAACCACTGCAAAATAGTCCTCATTGTGGCGCAGCAGTGACCCTGGCCGTCTGACAGCTATGGTAGCGGGGCGTATACCCTGGTAGGTCTAACCATGCTACAAAGGTGTCGGACTATCCAATCCAGGGAGGGGGATTGCTCTCTCAGAAAGAGAGTTTTTCCTTCTCCATAGAGGTTGAAGGTTAGCTAAGCTTGAGGAGGTACACATGCCTGCCCGCCTAGCCAGTGGATGGCTTGAAGTTAATGGCTAAAACAACACACGTAAATGGGATTTAGTTCCCTGCGCGTCATCGAACCGTTCTATGGTGGCGGAGCGGAAATTGAGAGACGAGAGGCTGCTAAAAATGTGAGGTTCTAGGCCAACATGGAAAAGGACAACCCTCGCTGTGTGTACTTACAATTGTAGGTCGCAGGTGAGGGAAGAAACATTAAACCATCTGATGGAAGAGAAGAAAAGGATAAGATGCGATATCCTTGGTGTCAGCGAAACCTGATGAAAGAAGGAGTTGAAAGTCAACTGGAAGGATGGAAGCTCTGTGAGGCTCGGAAAGGAAGATGGCGCTAGAAATGTTGGAGGAGTCAGATTTATCGTCAGTAAGGATTGGTCTTTGAAAGTTATATCATGCCAGCTAATATCATCACGTATTGGTGTGTTGCATCTTCAGATGGAGTCAAAAGCCACCCTCAAGGTCATCCAGGCCTACGCTCCCACAAGTGCAAGTGAGGACGAAGAAGTGGAAGAATTCTACCGAGAGCTCGAAAGAGCCCTCGTGCAAAAGTCCACTTAAAATCTCCCATCATGACAGTGTAACGCCAAGGTCGGGCGAGGGAAAGCTTGTGAAAAGTTCATAGGGAGATACGGCAGTGGCGAAAGAAATGAAAGAGGAGAAAGACTGGTAGCGATGGCAGAAACGAAAGAACTGTACGTGGCAAACACCTGGTACAAAAAGAAGACCGCAAGAAGGGGGACGTGGATCGCGCCAAACGCGAAGAGCAAGAATGAAATCGACTATATTTTAGTCAATAAAAGGTTCAAGACGTCTCTGTGGTGCAGCCTTTCAACACGGACAGTGACCATCACCTGCTTAGAGGGAAGTTGATTTTCGACGAAGCAGTAGAAAAGAAGGCGTTACAGATGGCAAACAGGAAATGGCGGCTGAAGACATTCGATGAAGCAAAGCTGAAGAAAACAATTTCTGGGTTTGACTGGAGCCAGACGGAAAAGTGTGATGAGGACTATAGCATCTTTGCTGACAAGCTGAGACGTTGCATAAAAGCAGCTGAAATTGAAAAGCTGAAGAAACTCGAATGAAACGAAAAGCTTGTTGGAGAAGCGGAGAAACATGAAAAGGAGCTCGGATAACAACCTTGAGTACTCCATTCTGTGTAAGCTTATACGGCGAAAACTGAAGGATGACTGAGAACTTCCTGAAAGAAAAGCTCCTCAAAACAGCTGAATTATGCAAGAGCCTCAAGACATGCAAGTGGGAATTGACGCAGTATTGATTGAGCGTAACAGCATTGAAGAACAAGGATGGAGAGACAGCAATCGACAGAGCAGGGATGGAGGAGGTGTGCAAGGACTTCTATACAAAACTGTTCAAATCAAGACTTTACGTCCCTCTCCCAACGCTCCAAGAGTCAGAAGAACGCGTCCCCCCAATAATCGTCGGCGAAATCCGAAATGCACTACACCAGATGAAGAAGGGGAAAGCTCCAGGCAAAGATGGAATAACGTCAGAAATGATTTCTGCAGGAGGCGAAAAACTTTGGAAAGCCCTCGCTTTAAGATTCAGTCGATATCTTGAAGAAGGAAAAATATCATGAAGCTGGAAGGAATCGAATACCATCTTGTTGCACAAGAAGGGCGATTGAGAAAATCTTAAGACCTATCACCCTATATGCCTGCTCTCTCACATCTACAAGCTCTTTATAAAGGTGATAACGAACCGACTCTTGCAGAGTCTGGACGAACAACAGCCAAGAGAGCAGGCAGGGTTTCGAAGAAATTTTAGCACAATCAAACATATATTTACCCTTAACCAGCTCCCTGAAAGGAATACAAACTCCCGCTGTGCATTGCTTTCGTCGACTATGAAAAGGCCTTCGATAGCATCGAGTTTAACGCAATATTAAAGGCGCTCACAGAGCAGGGCATTAACACGCAGTACATCAGTTTGTTGAAGAAAGCGAATACTGGATGTACAACAGACATTACTCTCCTCGAAACGCCCCTCCGCATCCCGATCGAGAAAGGCGTAAAGCAAGGAGATACGATTTCACTGAAACTATTCACCCTCACCTCTAAATGGTTATGAACAATATCAATTGGAGGAGTTGTGTTAACATAAACGGAGAATGATTATCTCATCTCAGACTCGCAGACGACATCATACTAATTGCCAAAAGCACCAACCAACTGCAGAGCATGCTACGAAGACTCGTCAAGAAAAGCAGTCAAGTCAGCCTAAAAATGAACCGCTGCAAAACGAAATACATGTGATCAGACGTCTTACGAAAAGCCCAAACAATAGTAACAGGAGAAGAAATCGAAGAAGTGGAACAGTACATATATTTGGGCCAAGAAGTTAATATGCGCCAAGATCTGAACGGAGAACTCTCGCGAAGGATTCGGGCAGGATGGTGTGCGTTTAATTCCATCAAGGATGTCCTCAAGGGAAAAATCGACAAGACCACATGTACAAATATCTTCAATTCAACAGTGCTGCCAGCCATGCTGTATGGCAGTGAAACGTGGGCACTGACGAAGAGAGAAGAGCAGCGATTGTTGGTAGCTGAAAGGGCAATGGGACAAGCTATGTTGGGAATTTCCCTTCTGGATCACATCCCAAATTAAATGATCAGAGAACCCAGCGGTGTGAAAGATACTGTCGTGGAAAGCAGATATAACAAGATGTGATGGGCCATGGACCATGACTATAGACATCTAAAGTTTTATGTACTCACTTTCCTTTCCATGACAGGATTCTCTTTAAATTATTTTCTACATATTGCTACAGGACTCTGAGGAAAAAGCTTCCCAACAGTTATGAGGCACTGACATATATCAGAACTTTTTAGTCCATTACTGTTTGCCTGGCCTGCAAATTGCCTACAGCAGCCTAGACAGTATAGTAATTGGCACCCTATAAATATCTAACTCAGACATGATCCAATTATAATTATTCATATTATCTAATGATAATAGAGCAATCAAGCCCTTTTGTGATTTCTGCTGTTAACAAGTCTGAGGATACTTTTGAGCTTTGATATCTCCAAGGCCAGGCTGTTATGTACTACCCAGCCATATTTTTTATATTTAGTCACAATACTTTCCATTCTGGTAGACAAAGAAAAGACCTTGTATAACTGGTAATTGGGATTGCCTCCACACCGATGAGCCTCAATAGATGGCTTCAGTGGTCTATCTGTAATGGGCTTAATGGATATCCTTCATGTCTTATAAGCAGTACAATGTCTTTGTTGCATAAGTCACAAATTCTGTGATTTTCCTTTAACTATATTAAGCAATTTCCCCTCTCCTTTGTTGGCCAGTCCCCCACTTCCATTAAAAAAAAAAAAACCACCCTCAGTTGACATCAGGAATCTACTGGAAACTCACTCTCTCTAGGATGGCACTCATATTAGCATTAATGTTCCAGTGCAATGTCAGCATTGAACACAAGCCAGGAGAGGAATTTTGTCTTACACAAAAGCAAAAGTTCTATTATGTTGTATTTCCATTTGGCAACTTATTCTACCATCAGTGTATATTTCCCACTAATATTAATGAGAGAGAGCAATAGCAAATTAAAACCTCTAGTGCTACTTTTTCCTCACATTAATAATATTTTATACTAATACTAGTACTAAAGAACTATTAAATAAAAATACTCACCTAAATACAGCTATTAAAGGTGCATATACTGAATCTCCATCATAAACATACATATGGTCCCAACTACATTCTGTGGCAAAATGATTAAATCTTAATCTTAATATTGCATTAGGACTGAAAGAAGAAAACAATAAGAGTACATTACAGTGATATATTGTTTAGCAGAAGCATAGACTCATAATACAATTATATAATAAAAATAACTTGTAGAGTATAATAAAATTAACCATACAATCCTAATATTACATTATTAAATACAAACACTCTTTTTAAGTGCTAATCATAACTTGTGCAGATAAAAGTTGGTATAAAACCAGATTTAAACCAGCCAATTATTTAATTTTTTTATCTTAAAGTATTTTAAAAGTCATGCTTACAATTCAAGGCTAATAATTATTAAAATTACCCATGGATATTACTACCATGAAGTTTTAAAAAGGGCTACTGTCAATGTTTAAACCCCAAAATTTAGGCTTTGATAAAAAGTTTTACGAAACTTTGTACTAATACAAAATTTAAATTAATTTTATATTAAAATGTCAATACTAAAGATTGTTGATTGACTACTAACAATACTGCACCTTCCAATATAAAATGCAGGAATGTGTGGTGACTTCAAAGGGAATGCAATGCAGCACCTGGGACTTCAATAGGATTTATCATGGGACTAAGTGAGACAACCTTCATCTTGGCCAATGCACCAGAAATAGAACCAGAAACCTCCAGAGCTAAATGCTCACCTCACTAGCCAGGATGTGCCTTTGATGATGCCAGAAGGAGTGGGGAGGACTGAATGGGGGTCTCAACCAACAGCATCTAAGTCAATGCTAAATGTGCTCATCCTGTTCCCTCTCCCATCCTGATGGCCTGCAGCATGTGTGTATGGGAGAGGGGGAAGGTGCTGCTTTCTTTTTCCCCTCAGTCTATTCACCTGCTTTCCCCACGCTGTAGGCTGAGGCAGGGAAGTGGGCTCATCTCACATTGCATCTGGGCACTGGATTTTGTTTCACCCACTCCTGCTGCCATTGGACAGGAGTGTTGTGATGAGCCAGCTGATTGGCTCTTCCCTGCCAGAGTAGGAAAGGGAGGTGGGTGGCTGAGACAAGTAGCTGTTGGGCTCTCTTTTTCAGCCCCTCCTATCTAGAATGCTCTATTTTTTATGATGCCAGGGGCTAGTCTGATCACTAATCTTTTGTTTGGCAATATTGGCAAACTGTTGTATGGGTTATTTCACTTTCCACGCGGCATCCCAGAGGTCTGTTTTGGGAGTCTGGCAGGTTCCAATGAAGATGGTGGGTTAATAAAGGATCTGATGTGAGGTCTATGTAACCCAATGGGCTGCTAGAGCATTGGACTCAAGCATGACATTGCATGGTGAAGGAGTAGGCCTCCATGTCTTGTACAGAATGTGGTTTTCCATATTTCATCTCTCCTACCTCCTGTGTGAAGGAGGGTTCGAAGTCTGGCTTCTAGCCAGGGTACACGGGCAGGGCTGAGATTTTAGAGCAGTGTTTCTCAAACTGGGGCTGCCGCTTGTGTAGGGCAGGGGTCGGCAACCTACAGCACGCGAGCCGATTTTTAATGGAACGCTGCTGCCTGCCAGGGTCCTGGCCCCACTCAGTCCCCCCGCTCAGCGCTCTCTCCTGCGGGGGCAGGAGGCAGAAGCTTGGTCTTGCCGGCAGCCAAGCTTCCCCCTCCCCCGCTTCTTCCCCCAGCGTGGTGCTTTCCTCCCCCTCTCTCTCCCTGCCGCCGATCAGCTGATCGCCCTTGCGATGGGGAGGGGGAGCAGAGCTGAGCCGCAGCGTGCTCGCTGCTCGGGGAGGAGGCAGAGAAGAGGTGGGGATGGGGTATATCCCCTCCAGCCCCCTGCCATTAGCACCTCACGAGCCGAGCACCCCAGCCCTCTGCCCTGACCCCTGAACCCCCACACACACCCAGCCCTCTGCCCTGACACCTGCACCCCCTCACACACACCCAGCCCTCTGCCCTGACCCCTGCACCCCCTCACACACACCCAGCCCCCGTTCTGACTCCTGCACCCCCCACACATCCCCAGCCCCCCCACACCCTATGCCCTGACTCTTTCACACACACACACCCAACATCCCCACCCCCACCCTGAGCACCAAATGGGAGCTCCTGCACACACACACACACATTCCCACCTGCTGCACCCCCGGTCTGGGGTCCCAGCCATCAGCCCCGCTCAGCCCGCTGCCGGTCTGGGGTCCCGGCTGCCGGCCCCTTGCCAGCCGGGGTCCCGCAGGCCCCACTCAGCCCGCTGCCGAACTAGGTGAACGGAACCCCAGGCCGGCAGCGGGCTGAGTGGGCTGGCGGCGTAAGATCAGCATTTTAATTTAATTTTAAATTAAGCTTCTTAAACATTTTGAAAACCTTGTTTACTTTACATACAACAATAGTTTAGTTATATAATATAGACTTATAGAGAGAGACCTTCTAAAAAAC